>JAOWBE010000074.1:13472550-13488008 GCA_028566155.1 Quercus phellos
AAAAAAAAATTTGCAAAAAATTTAATTCGATCTCACCTCATGCCTTACTGCCATAGTTGAAAAGTTAAAATTCTATATATGAACCATATTCAGAGAGCCATTTATTTGGGGGTGGGTTTGGGGGAATTTCAATATAAACCTTAATAGTTAAGAGATTCTTTTGATGGGAAGAATTAAAGATAGGGTCAGACCTTTAATACATTTTCTTTATTCAAGAACTTATATGTTATGTTCTTAATCTACTTACAAAGAATTGTGAGTGTGTCCAATCACCCATGATGATCAATCTCTTATAATGGTGTTGAGGATTCAATTTGTGTAAGCTAGTTTCCCATATGGTAGATTGTCAAAATTAGTGACCCAACAATCACACACCAAACAATCTCTTGCTCTCAACACTGAAATCACAATTGGACATTAGATTTTAGTTGATTTTAATCATGCCATGCATTGCCTTACCAAAGGTAAATTAAAACTCAAAATTTTTTTGATGGTTCAATAGTAACAATGGGGGTGGGGGCATTTGAACCCTGGATGTCTTCATTGGAAACATCAAAAGTTGCCACTTGAGCTAAAAGGCTCTTGGCACTCATTTCTTTTTTTAAAATTTAAAAAATAATAAAATTTTATTTTTTTTTTGTTAAAATTTACACATGAACCATGATATTTGATTCTCTGTATGAAATTAATCTTGGTTTGGTTAGTCTTAATTCATTGAGTTATGTGTTGAATTTTTCTTTGCTTTGGTAGGTTGAGGATATTGGATGATTCTTAATATAACTGTGTCAATGGTAAATTAAATCTTATGGTTCTACGCTTTGAAACATATTTTATTCTTGTCATATTATAATTTTAGGTTAAAATATTGTTTGTCTCTAAAGTTTGCATGACTCTTGATTTTTGCCCCCCAAAACTTTTAAAGGTTATTTTTTTTTCGCCCCTAAGTTATTGAAAACGTTACACTTTTTGTTCTTAAACATTAGAAAGATCTTTTTTCTTCCTCAAATTATTGAAAAAAGTTATTTTTTCATTCCTATTTCTGCCCTTAAACTATTGGGAAAAAAAACTCTTTAAAAAGAAAGTGTAACATTTTCAATAGTTTTGAGACAAAAAAAAGGAATTTTTTAAAGTTTAGGGATGAAAAACATACTTCAAGTAAACAGTGTTAAGAGAAAAATTTAGATGGAAATTTCACGAATGAACAAAGAAATTTATCAAAAAGAGTTTGAAGATAATGAAATAAGATAAAGATAATGATGAAAATAATCATAATGATGGCTTCATGGTTTCCTTCTTCCAACATTGTTGGAGTGTGGTGGAGGATGACATAATGGCCTTCTTTAAGGAGTTCTACAAATCACTTAGGTTTGAAAAATTTCTTAATGCCTCTTTTATTGCATGAATTCCCTAAAAGAATGGTGTTACAAATATAAGCTATTTTAGGTCTATTAGGTTGGTTGGAAGTGTGTGTAAGTTGTTGGTTGATTACTGAATGCATTCTTGTGTAATTTATTTTGTCTTAAAATGCCTTTGTTGGGGGGATGTAAAATTTAGATTTAGCGCACATTTGGTATGGCCTTTTGGGGGTTAAAGAGTGCTTTGGTCTAAAAATCCAATTTAAGTGTTTGGACCCTATTTCTACTTAAGCATGTAGAGAAATTAGTTGATGGATATTCTTATATATAATTCAAATGACAAAAAAGCCAAAACCCCAATAGAGTACCCTACCCCATCTCGTCACGCCATTGTTTACATTTTGTTGTTCTGCATCATGAGTTCATGACTGTTAGGCCATTTCTCATTGTCCTGCATTACACACCCCATGGAGGTAGTTGAAGGACATGATATTTGGTCTCGAAATACTGTTGTAAAAATTGTTTCAATCTAGTGATGCCTTCAATATTATTCCCTATAATTATTATGTCATTCTCATAGACAACAAATAGTATGTATTCAACATTAGGGTGTAACTGTAAAATGAAATGATCTGTTTGACAATGGTGGAGATCAAAATCCATTGCAACTTCAGAAATATTCCAAAACCATGCTATTGGTGACTTCTTGAAACCATATAATGCTTTCTTTAGCTTTCAGACACTGTCTTGATACCCTGCTTGAGCAACAAACATGGTTGCTCCATATATACTTCCTGAAGCAGATCTTCATTGATAAATGCATTCTTGACATCCAACTAATATAGTAAATAATCTAAAATCACTGCAAGTGATATCAGGAACTAATCTGGATGTAACTTAATAATATATACCCATTTACAATAAACTATATGTTTTGAGGTAGTAATGGAAGATCTGTTACTTGATATTTATGTGTCTAATTACAAAGACATGTATGTGTGTATCTTAGTGATATACTATATGTATAAAGACACTTTTTTGATGGCGAGGAACTCCGGTGACTGTGTAGAGTATTGTGTCTTTTTACCCAGTTAAACCCCGTAACGTGCCCACATCATATGGATTAGGTAAATCATTGGCTTCGCCAATGGGACGTGGCCCCTAGAAATTGTTTGCACCCAAGGGTATTTGAACCTTAGACTTGGCGGGAGCATATCCCCAGGCTCAAGTTCATGACCACTTGAGCCAATCCCTAGGGGTTACCATATGTATAAAGAGACTTATATATATGTATATGTATGTGTATATGGAGGGAGATTAATTTTTTGGGGTTTATGGGTTGATTGAGGAGTGTGACCTTCAGATGATTCACCTTGATTAGTTTATGTATATACTGAAACTATGATGTGAGTGGCATATTGTCTTGCATAGGAATATGAATATCTAATGTATAGGTGAGTCATTTCACATGATTTTATTTAATAGCAAAATATAAGAACTCTTAAGGCTTTACCATTGGATCATTTTATTGTCATCAAATACTTTGAGCAGAGGTCCAGCATTTTGGAGCATGGTCTTTGTGATGTAGTTCTCGGATCTTGTCTTTTTTCTTACTTTGGTTAACTATGCTAATATGCATTTCTTGATTTATGCATTATTGGACAAAAAATAACTACCATGGGGTAATTCTAGGTCTTTGACCATGCTTAATGTTTATTGTTATCAATTTGTGATGTGATAGTGATGTTATCGTTTGATCATGTTGAAAATTGTATTTGATATACAATGGCATCTTTATCTCTCTTTTCTCCTTGGTTTGCAAAGGTAAAGGATCTTAGGAGTAATAAACTGTGTTTTGCTTGATATACTTTTATATTTGATTTATTAATTAGGTAAAAATTCAAGGACTGTTTTCTATTCAATGCAATTTGAATAAGGGATGGAAGAAAAGCCAGAGGAAGCTGATGATGTTGAGAGCACTTCTAGCGATTCTTTTATTGATGGCCTAGAAGATGGCTCGGAAGATGATGGACCATCAACATCTGGACAAGATGAGGGGATGCGTCTTGAGGTAAGTCAACATCTGGACCTTTCACAAAATTTTGTTGTTTCCGTTAGTTGTTTATGTATAATAATTTTTTAGTGTAATGTATACTTTTGATCTTCCAACTTTTAGTAATGTTTCTCACTCTCTTTTGGTCCCTACTCTTCTAATTATATCATGTTGTCCCCCAATTTTTGGAATTGTTTTAATTTCATCCATCCATCCAAAATTCATTTAAATTAATGTAGCATCAGGATATGGATTTATTAACTACTCACTGCTGATCTATTGTGTATGGAGAAGCTATGTCAGGATTTGGATGTAGTTTGTTTTCTCAGTGGTATGAAATATGAATATGAGGCAGTACTTGCGTAGAATTTTTGAAGTTTGATGTCCCCTCTCTTACTATTTCTGATTCTAACACCATTTTTGGTGAGTGCTCTACACTTCTCGCCTTGTGGTAGTTTTGGTGGATCATGAGGAGGCCATATTAGTCGGGGTGGTCGCGGTGTGCATGGTGGATGCAAGTCATGCGACTCAAGGGGATGTGGATGCTTTAGCAATTGAGAGCCCGGGAAGTGCACAAACTGTGGGTGCAACAATCATACCATAGACTAGTGTTAGGTCTCCATGGATAGTTGCAAGCCCTCTAGGTCTACAGTCAAGCATCTTCCCGCAATGACTCCACTCCAGCATCAAGATTGTCCATTACTGTTCCTGATGGCAGAATTGATCTTAATACTGAAGACAAGTATGCTTAGTTCCAAACTCATTAGAGGCGGGATTCTTCTTCCTCTGTTGCGACTCTAGCCCAATTAGGCAGTGCATCCCTTTGTCTTTTATCTTCCATTTCAAATACATGGGTCATTGATTTTGTTGCTATTGAGAAAATGATTAGTGCTTACGTTCACCTATTTGACTAACACATTACTACCCCACCTCAGATCGTTACTTTAACCAGTGGTTCCCTAGCCAAGGTTTGGGTTCTGGGAGCACTCATTTTAGCTTTGATCTAGAGTTGTTTTATGTCCTACATAGTCTTGGTTTTCCCTTCAATTTGCTGTCAATTATTAGACTTACCACATACCTTTAGTGTTGTGTTAATTTTTACCCTTCTGTGTCAATTTTAGGATCTAGATGATTGGTATTGGGCATGAAGTTGGAGGTTTAATGATGCGGGAGATGCAAGAAAATTATAATTTAATATTATTTATGTTTGCAAGTCAATTGTATTTTTATGTTTTAGGTCCTAGTAGTTTATTGGGCTATTAGTATTTTCATTTGGGAAGCAAGGTTATTCTTGTAATAAGACAATTAGGGTTTTCTAACCAATTAGAACTAGGGTTTAGTAATCCTTTATAAGCAATCTATTGTACTCATTGAGGAAATAGTTGATATTTTGATGAATGAAAGAATAGCCGTTTGGTCTTTCTTTGGTTTGGTGCTGACTCTAGGTCTACCCTAAGTGCTGACTCCTGGTGGTTTCCTTGCTTGGTGCTGACTCTAAGCAAGGCCTAGGTGCTGATTCCTAGGTCATATCTCTTTATTTTATTGTTGTTTCAATTTTGTTCTGGTTGTCCTCCGTCATTTATATTGTTTGGATTGCTCCCATCTCTCCTCCACGAGGCCTTCAGTATTCCTTATACCCTTTGTAATGGCATTGTCATTGTGGCCACCCTTCTCTAACTAGCTTGAAGCATCAAGTTAGGACTCTTAATACATTATCATCTTTGCCTTGTGATGCTTGTCAGTTTACTAAACATTGTCGTGTCTTTTTTGTCAAGTTCTATTTGTTTGGTTTTAAACCCATATGAGTTAGTACGTTTTGATAATGGGTTCCTTTTCATGTTGCATCAAATAAGTTCTAGTACTTTGTTGAAGACTGCCACCAAATGAATTGGCCATTTTTCATGAAAAATTGTCTTGAGTTGATGTCTATATTTCAGCTTCTCCGTAAAGGGATTCTCAAAAATGCCAAAGAATATCTCCAAAAGATCCTTTGCTTCCTTTTTTGACAAAGGCATTATACATCAGATCAGTTACCCTCACATGCCACAACTAAATTTTTTGTGTTATCAAAATGCAAGAATAGACACTTTGATGCTGCTTGAGCTCTCTTGTTTGATATGCATGTACCCAAATGTTTTTAAAGTGATGTAGAGTTCATTGCATGCCATCTTGTTAATAAGATGCCTACCATTGTTCTTGATTGTGCATCTTCTCACTCCAACTTATTTTTGGCTTCTTAGGCTTTCATCTGCCCCTTAGAATCTTTGGGTGTGTTTGTTATGCCCATAGCCTTGGGTTGGGCTTTGTTAAACTTGATCCTTGCTCCACAAAGTGTGCATTTCTTGGTTATTCCCGGACTTGAAGGGGCTATTGATGCTACTCCTTAGTCTTGCAGTGCTACTTTACCTGTGCTGATGTTACCTTTGTTGAGTCTCAGTCATATTTCTGTGGACTAGCTCCTTTGATGACTATCAGTTTGAGTCTTCTATTCCTTTTCCAACTCTGGGCTCCCTTTCTTCTCTAACCCATTCCTGTCTATTTTGCGGAGTCATGACCTTCCAAGGCTCTTTCTCCATTACTGGTAAATACCTGATGTCTTAGGCCTGCAGCTACAATGCTCCCTTCACCATCTTCATTGTATGCTATTCTTCCTCATCTCTATTGACCTAGGATCACTTTCTATTCTAGGTCTCTGGTTCTATGCCAAAATAAGAATTTATGGATATTGATGGAAGGATTAATTAAGATTTTTTCTAATTACTGGTAGACTTGTTTCTTTTTTGTTAGTTAAGAATTTATGTCCTATTTAAATTAAAAAATCCTAACCCTAATATTAATCTATATGGATGTTGATAGAAGGATTAAATTGAAAAAATTGAAAAATTGGGTGATAACATCGTTGCAATTAGAGGATTGAGGTCTTAATGGAAACATTAGTTTGTCCAAGTTTTTATTTTCAAGCTTAAAGCTTTTGTTATACATATTTATTTTAATTTTACATTTCATTGTAATTTGATTTGGTATTATCTTTATTGTGCAGGATCCTTTGACTGAGGAAGAAATAGAAGAGCTGATTGCTGAGTTCTTGGAAGTTGAGAGTAAGGTATCGTATTTCCATTTTTGAGTTTGATTTTTAGTCGTGTGTATGTGTGCGCATTTGTGCACATATATACATATGCATCTATGTTATTATATGTGTATGTATCTATGAATGCATATGTATTTGTTTTAGGAAGGTTCTCTAATGCTAATATAGGCTGCAGAGGCTCAAGAAGCACTTGAAAAGGATTCCCTTGCCAATGTGGAGAGTGAAGTTAGAGAGGAGTTGGCACAGACTCTCCAAGGGGATGATGTTAGTTTATGTGATTCTCCCCCTCTTTTTGGCATTTTTTTTTTCTTTTCTTTTTTAATCTTTGCTTGTCACTTATCCATTTCTACTTGTCAATAGTTGGAAACGGCTGTTGCAGATGAAATGAGTACGCTTATGGAAGAGTGGGAAACTGTGCTTGATGAGCTTGAGACTGAGAGTGCTCATTTGTTGGTTTGCTTCTTTCTTCAACCTTTAAAATAATCTTTACTTGTTGATATATATTTTAATGTTTGCATATATGTTGAGGATTATTTTTCTTCTTATTTTAATAAATTTGTCGTTTATTTTTATGCATTCTTTTGGAATTCATATCTTGATAGACTATCCAAGTGGATGGTGGCAGCTTAAGACTGTGGTCCGAACCTGCAATGTTTACCTTGTTGGCGGATGTGAAATGTGCAGAATTCCCAACTTTATGGAATATATTCTTTATATTTCTGATGTAGATCTTAATGTGACGCATATCTATTACCTTTTTTTGTGTCAAAAAATTGGTTAGTCCATTTGAGGCTCATTTATACTTCCCTCTACTATCCCTAAAGATGGGTGGAACCCAATTCTAGGTCTCTGGTACTATGCCAAAAGACTTCACCTTGCGTGTTACTTATGCATACCTATGTTGTCTTTTTACTGTCCGAAATGATGACATTTCAACGATGATGTTGTTGTACCAGAAAAAGTGTTGATGTGATTGTCACTATAGGAACAATGATGTTGGTAGGAGGTCGTTATTCTTTGATCACATGGGATTTGTCTTTTATTACTCTCTTTGTGATTGTTTTCAATTATGTTGATTTGATGCTATATTCTTTTTCATAATATCTTTGGAATCTAAGATTGGGCCCTTAAGGAGATGTATCTGGATTTTTCTTGGTTGCTATGAATAAGGATGCAACAGCGCAGTTCTTTTGCTTAACAAGCGTGGTTGGACCCTGTCATTGGAATCTAGGATTTACTTGCAGCTCTAATGATTGGGAATTGGTGTGGGTGGATTCACTCATGGACATATTATACACTTCTTTCTTTTGATTTATATTTTTGGGTTTCATTTAAGCCCCAAATCAGTCTCTCCACTTTAATTTGGAACATATTGTATTTACTGAAATAATCAAGGGGATTAGTCTGGCACAATTTTGGTTTGAATTCTGTTTTTGAGATATATTGCTTGTCAAACCTCGATATTGTACAATAGTTGTAAACATGAAATAATGCTAATGGCATTTAGTTGTATAGAATAATTGTTAAATGATTAAATTTTTTATTTTTCTATCAGTTGAAACTTTTGGAATTAGTGATAATTTATTATGGTATCATAATAGATGGTATTGATTTTGAATCCTTTCTTCACTCTATTTTGCATTAAAAAAGTTGTTTTGTTTCCACGTGTTGGGCCCACTTATTGAGGTGGAGTTTGGGCCCACAGAAGGGAGATTGTTAGAATTATGGTTAAGTGATTAAATTCATAATTTTCAATCAACTTAAGCTTTTGGGGCAAATGTAAGCTTATCAATTATGTAATTATGTTATATATAGTTATGACCATACTTCAATTATGTTTTATAGAGTTATAATTTATGGCCATACGATTGCAGATCCTAGTTTATTGTTGGCAAAGGCAGTTTAATACTGTTGCAAATATAGTTGTTTGCTATGTGCTCACTTGTTTGCAAAGGCACTTTAATCTTGTTCAATGGTAATATATTAAGCAAAATTATATCATTCTTTTTCTGACTACTTTGAGCAGGAACAACTTGATGGTGCTGGTATTGAGCTACCAAGCCTTTATAAGTGGATTGAAAGTCAGGCTCCTAATGGTTGCAGCACTGAAGCTTGGAAAAAGAGGGTGCACTGGGTTGGGTCTCAGACAACCAGTGAAGTTACTGAGTCTGTAGTTGATGCTGAGAACTTTCTTCAGATCCACAGGCCTGTAAGAAGGTATCATTCTTCTCTTAAAGCATCATAAATTCTGCAAAAGGCTTAAAGTTCAATTTATATGGATCTTTGTGGGTTCAGACGACATGGTAAACTATTGGAAGAGGGTGCGAGCGGATTTCTGCAGAAGAAACTTGCTGTTGATGGAAGCAAGGAGGCTGTAACAGAAAATCCAGAGGTTGATTGGTCCTCTCTCAACAAAATATTTTCTGATGATGTATCAGTTGATGACACTACATTTGGCAGCAAGAATTGGGCCTCTGTATACTTAGCCAGCACTCCACAGCAAGCAGCAGTGATGGGACTTAAATTTCCTGGAGTCAATGAGGTGACAAATTGAGTCTCTCTTTTTAATTCACTGTATTATGAATAGGGGAGTGCATGGGTTGGGTTGAGTTGTGTTGAAGGATTTTTCAACCGAACCCAACAACGTTGGGTTGAGAAATTTCCAACCCAACTCATCACTTGTGTAGAAACCAACATAACCCAACCTACATAGGTTGTGCATAATGTTTTTATCTTGTAAAAAATTGAGCTTTCATCAATTATTTAAACTCCTTTTTAATAAATTATTTCAATTTATATAATAAGCTATATTCTATTTTGCAAATTGATCAAAACTGATTCTCTAAATGCCAAAGTCAATTAATCTTTAATTTTCTTTATCACATATGGTTATAAAATATAGCATGTGGAGAGAGTAATTGTTTTGATCTAAATCTACATTTGGTGTTTCACTTGACTATCTCCAAGAGGCTGATTTCCGATGACCTATTATATGTATTTCACTGTCACAGTTCAAGAATGTCTTTTTTAAATAAAATATCTTGAATTTAATTTTTGTGGGAATTTTTTTCTTCCTTCTTGGAGATTTGCTGAGGTACATAGCAGTAGCTCCTTTTTGGCAGTCGTGCATAAAGTTGTCCTCTAGGTTTTGTATTCCTCTTTTCTAAATGTATATGGTAATTTTGATTTTTTGAAGTGAGTATTTGAACTTTTATTCTTTATAATTCATGAAGTTAATGAGCCTTAGCTCAAATGGTACTTCCTTTTTACATAAGAGTGGGTGGAGGGTGGTTGTGGGTTCAAAACCCATTGGGTGAGTTTCCAACTTATCAATTTATAAAAATGGAAACTTGCAAATATCAATGGAATATTCAAGTAGTTGTCTGATATATGTTCAAAATCTTTCTTAATTTTCCATCTTGGATTTATGTTTCTGAATTATTTTAAATTTATCTTGGCTCCAAGATATATTACCTTTCAGGTTATAATCTGTGTGAGTGCATGTGTGCATGTTCGAAATTGATATCTTATAATCTGTGTGAGGGACGTGTGCATGTTAAAATTTGATATCTTTTTTGTTTGTTTGCTTGTTGAAAACAGATTATTCCACTTAAAGGTAATGAAAATTAAAGCCTATCAAAAAACTAAAAAAACATAAAATTTTTTTGAGTTATAAAAGAACTATGATGAATGAAAATTAAAGCCTATTAAAAGAACTAAAAAAGCATAAAAAATTATAGAGTTATTAAAGAACTGCGATAATGTCTGCTGATATAATCCATCCTCCCCATTACTCAATACTGGGATGATTTAATTGAGACTTTTGTTTGTTATTATGAGCACACGGCATAATAGCAAGAAGATGGGTTTACAAGGGTTGCTAAGGTCTTTTCTTGCTATGATAATGTCCTGAACAATAGGGTTTGTGATTCTCAATTTAAAAAAAAAAAAAATTATTAGAAGGGTGATGATTATAAATTTTTATTATCATCACTGATATGGTTTTCGTGGTTTGTGGTCTTAGATGGGTTATGCCTAAGTTAGTGATTGTTTTGCTTCAATGTTGGTCTAGGAAGCCTACTTCATTTAGGAATAGAGTTTCAAATGTGGTACTATTGTATCTGATGTGGAATATATGGGAGGAAAGAAATAGGCAGACTTTTGAGGGGCTTGAGCATTCTATTGAAAGAATCAAGTTTGCTTTCGCCTGTTTCCTATTTTTGGGTATGTTGTTAGAAGAACATTGACCTTCCGCATTACTCTATTTTCTTTTTTTTGATAGGTAATAAGACTTTATATTGAAAAAATTGAACATCATGCTCACGATAGTGAACACTCTGAACAAGAAACAGATACAAAAAAATCAAGAACTAAAGGAACTAGAGGCTAAAAATTCAGATAAAGAAATACAATTCGTGCACCCCCAAATAGGAGCCCAAAGAAATGTATACCTGTTTATTTTTTATTTATATTGGGAGCAGTTTCAAATACAGCCTGTATATTTAGATTGTTCCCTTGGAATTCTTGTATATTGCTTTTTTTTTTTTTTTTTTTTTTTAATAAAATTACTTATCAAAAGAAAAAAAAATCTGGTAACAGATTTCTTATTTCGAGATGGGTGTATATATTATCAAATTAATTTGTGCCATTTTATCCATCCCATGTATCTATGGCACTTTGAATGTATGTAGGATGTGTTCATATCTATTATTTGGATTGCATATAACAATAGTAGATGGAGATTGTTTCTTCCTCTATCCTTTAATTCTTCTTTTAAACCAAAGGTTTTCTTTTTATCCTTTTTTCTTTTGAGTAATTTTCTCTCTTTGATAACCTACTCATTTTTGTTTTTCTTTGGGGGTGGTGGGGGATTTTTTGGGGTGGGGGGATTATCAAGTCTAAGGGTTTGATAATTTCTCCCTTTTCAAAGAATTAGTTTAGCATTGTTTTTGTTTCAAACTAAAGAAGAGGTTTTGTTGCTGTCATATTTATAGCGTTCACCTTTCTTTTTTTCTTTTTCTTTTTCCTGTGTGTGTGTGTCTGTGTGTGTGTGCATTTTCTTATGACTGTCTTAAACTTCTGGTGTGTTTATTGATGATTAGGATGGATGATTTTGTGTGGCCTTATAATTGTGTTTCATTTGCGTTATCTTTATTGGCATGATATATCAGTTTAATTTATAGCATTCACTTGTTTCTGAAAGTAGAGCTCATCTTGTATTTTAACTCAGTTGCCCTTTTAATGAGTTTATAAAATCTTTTGTCAGGTGGAGGAGATTGATGACATTGATGGAAGTTTTAATGACCCATTTGTTGCAGCTGCTATTGCAAATGAAAAGGAACTAGATCTTTCTGAAGAACAAAAGAAAAATTTTAGAAAGGTCTGTCAGCACTGTTCTGCTCTTTAGTATAGTGTTGTCTCTTTTCCTTCGCTACCAGCCTTCTTCATATGATTTATAAATCACCAAATTTGTACAAGATTTGTCTGTTTAATGGAAAAAGGGATTTTAAGGGAATGATGAACAAAAAATGGAAAAAGCCCTGTTTCACCTTCTCTAGGAGCCTTTTATGGCTGCACAAATAAATTATTTTGTGATGGATATGTCTTCTCCTTCAGATTTTATTTTTAAACCAATGATCTAGGACAAAAGGGAAAGATAGGCAATAACTTTCTTATTGTAGTCAATTTAAAACAGCTTATCATGCAATTGGTGTTCATTTTTAGATTATTCTATGAGTTGTGTTGGAGGCCACAACCATTTGGTAGATTTTGAATGCTTTTGCCTTACTTAAACAAGATCTTGAAATTAAAAAAAAGAAAAATAAATTATACCTATATTGTGAAGCTTTATCAACATTTTCAGACAGTTTGATATATTTACTTTTTTCTAATCACAAATATCATTTTGGATTTGTTGAAGAATACGTGGTTGCGCACTAGTGATTTATCAAAGTACCTTATATAGTGAAGGGACAAATCCAAACTTTAATGTAGACTAGCTTTGGCCTGTGACATGTATGATGACAATCTTATTACTTTACATCTATTGAGTTTTATGCTTACATGCTTTGCAGATGCCTATCTTTAGTTTTACCTTTTGTTTTTGGGATATTATTTTGTGCAAAACTTAGGGTTAGTATCTTAGGTGTTGTACATTAGGTTTGCCAATTAATTCAAACACTTGGTTGGATTGACCAATGAAGCAAAAACTGTGTTATCATTTCTAAGGACAATTAACTTCAATGCAACAATGTGTTTGAATTTAATTGGGGAACCTAATATATAGCACCTAAGGCTTTGTATTTAAGTTCTATCCTAATATTTTTGTCCTCACTCTTGTTTTAAGGCAGCATTTTATCATTTGAGTTTTCTTTCATGTTGTTTGACTAGACTCAAATATTATTACTGGGATGAGATAAATTTTTGGGGCTATTCCTCTAGGTGGATGCTTTTTTTATTTTAGTATCTCTGTGAATTATCTTGGGTGTTTTGCACTTGAACATGTTTTCAGTTTTGCATGTACACTTGTACAAATAGCAAAGATTCATAAAAAGTCCTTGGTGCAAAATAGAATGAACCTATTGGTGTTTTTAACTTTCATATTGATATCTGTTTAGACTAAGTTTAAGTAAAGGTCTGTATCTGTGTAAATTGACAGGTTAAAGAAGAAGATGATGCAAATGTAGATCTGAAACTGCAAATTCATCTCAAACGGAGGAGGCATAGGCAGAGACGTAAACAGGTTTCCTTATTTTTGTGTTTTTTTTTTTTTTTTCTTTTGGTTTCTGTGCTAGTTTCTTGTGTTGGTCTAGAGTCTTTAGCAGGCTTTTCTTCACTTATTGTTGATGCTTGAATTGATCTAATCTTGTTCCACAATTTTGAAGTCCTTAACTTTTGTTTTTGAGTCAGGAGGTCAGTCAGAAATTTGTTTCCGCAGTTGATCAGGTCATAGAAAGCAATTTAGATAAGTCCTCGTCGTGGGTTGACAATTCTAATCCTGTTTCAAATGAGAAAAATTGTGAAGATGGGAATGGTCTGCCTAATAATCACAATGAGGTTGCATGCCAGAATGTCCAGACAGATATGCTTGATGCTTCTGAAACTTGTAATGATCTTGACAATAAAGGGCCGATGAATAATGCTCCTTCATTGTTTGAGCCTGCTTTGCCTGATCATACTGGACCTAGAGGCTCCAAGCGTCCAAATGAGATTGAGCAGCTAAAAGTTGATAACAAGAAGAGTCGTACTGTTATCATAGATAGTGATGATGAAACTCATTCTGTGAAGGAAAATTCACATCCTAATGCCACTAACTTGGACCCTGATTCTAATTCCAAAGAAAATATTGGTGAGCCTGGTGCTGATTCTATTCCATTGCAGAGTCAGAATGAGAAGTTTGACTGTACTGCTTGTAGTAAGCTAGCTGTTGAAGTGCACCAACATCCACTTCTGAAAGTAATTATTTGCCGGGATTGCAAAAGCTTAATGGAATATAAGATGCAGATGAAGGTATGGGCTTAAGTAACTGTTGTTGGGAACATTAGAAATACGTTTCCAGAAAAAAAAAAAAAAATATATATATATATATTTATATATATATAGATTTTGGTAAAAAAATGTTATTATTTTTGATCCAGTGATTTTTGTTGTAAAAACATTACTCTCTGACCTTGTCTAGTGATTCTCTCTCTCTCTGTGTATTGTTGAATTTTAATTTTGGTAGGAATGATATTTAGAGTTTCTGTCTTACTGTGTACTTTGCATAAAATAAAAAGCTCACTATTCGGGAAGTGCCAATTAGCTTTAGCTTAATGGTACTTCCATAAGAATGGGTAGCAGATGAAGTTTTGGATTCAAAACTCACTGTGTGTGTGTGTAACTCACCAGATAAAAGAAGTGTCATCCAGAAAGTGTTGAAATTTGCTAGATACCAAAGCCTTCACAGAATTATTATTATTGTTGTTATTATTATTTATTTATTTTGATGATGTAGGAGAAATTCACAGAATTATTATAGTTTTTGTTACTGCTTCTTTTCTTGTGCTGATGGCAAGCAAGAATAAGGTTCTAAAAATTGGTGTGATACACTAAAGACTAGATGACTTGAATTTCCATGCTGTGATCACGTGAGATGGACCATGTAAGTAGACATCAAATTTCTCAAAAGTCTTGTTGAAATTTGAAAAGATAAATTTGTCACAACTTATGAAAAATCCCCAACTTTTAGGAGAAATAGAGTAGTATTTTTTAAACATTTTATACTAATCGTTAGAGAGATCATTTGAACTTGGGGGTTGGGAGAGAACTGTAGTAGGCTTAGTTTGAGTAAATAAGTGTTTTTTTCAAGGCCTCATAGTAGACTTAAATGTTTGTATGTACATATATATATATATATATATATGTATATATATATGCGTGCAAATAAGGTAACATTTGTCTGAAAGGTATCTTAGTAACTTTATTCCTTTACTTTTTCCACAAATCTCCTTTGAAATTGCCTCACTCTCTTGTCAAATTAGGATGTCAAAACGGGATTTCAACTATGATAACACTTGGTTAAAGCTTTCCCGCACTCTGCTAGTCTCATTCCCATGTTTTCTGACCATTACTAATCAATGGTGTTTTTGTTGGCTGGGATCGGACTTGTTGGAACTACACATGGCTTTGCAAACCTATTCAGGAATTTTCTTTCATCTGGCCAAAAAGGATGCATATATTCTGATCTTTGGCTGAATTAGAAACTGAAGATCAGTAAAGCGTGAATCTAATTACTTGGGTTCAAAAAATTCATGAAGGAGATAATCGTATTCCCATAAATCACTTAGATGTGAAATTCAGAGAGCCCCTTCTCTTTAAATAATTCCTACTTATAAAAACCAAAATCATGTTGGGGGAAATACCAAATAGTGGCCAGAGGTTGTGGGGCATCATTCTCACCCAGCAAGAATGAGGGTATGGCTAT
>JAOWBE010000074.1:13669734-13683391 GCA_028566155.1 Quercus phellos
GATGAATAATATTTATGTAGAAGGTAGTGGGGAGATGAAAAGAAAAAGAATAATATTTATGTAGAAGGTAGTGGGGAAATGAAAAGATAAGGGTGGAGAAAGTGTGGAAAAAGTGTAAATATTAAAATAAAATAAAAAGTAAATGTTAAAAAGAATTATAGGATAATTGGAAAGAAAATGGTAATGAGGCGGACGATGATGTGGCTCAACTGGAGCGTAGCAACAATAAATGCTACGCTTCAGCTTTTAGATATATATAGATTGGTAATTTAACATGGTATTAGAATAAGAGATTATAAGTCAAATCCCGACTCACCTATTAAAATGAGGATATCTAATTCAAACTCATTACTAAAATTACTTATTTTTCTTCACCAATAACAATGTGTAACAATTTATCACCTATAATTTTATTTTGAAAGTATTGTGGATGTAGCAATTTATTTGTTACCAATAATAACGAATAACAATTTATCACTTATAATTTTGTCCTGAAAGTATTGTAGATGTAGCAATTCATCTGTTACCAATAACGAGTAACAATTTGCCACTTATAATTTTATGCTGAAAATATTGTGGATGTAGCAATTCTCTTTTCTAACAGATGAGATTCACCAAATGTTGAATTCTTTCATATGGCTGTAGTAAATTTCCATTTTTTTCTCTTTCGTTCAATTCGTAGACTAGTTTGGTAGCTCTATTTAATCCACTTGAGCCATTAATTAGTAATTTAGTTCAACAATAGAAAAAATTTAAAATGAAATGCATTGGGCAGGATCTCACACATACAAAGATTCATCCCTGGCCTAGAAACTAGAAAAGTAGTATTTTCTCAATTACTAAAGAAAGGCACAGCCTTGTAATGGATCGTTGAATTTCAACAACACCTTTCTATTGCTTAGACGAATCATGTATAATTTCCTTACAATAGTAGAGTTTGGGATTTGAAGATGGCCATCATCATCTCTAATGTTGAATGGGAAGTGACTCTCCCAATTAACTTAAATCCAGGTCCAAAAGACATGTCAATCAATTTTCTTATTTTAGTCCTCATCGTTTGACATAGTAGTTTTTAATCTGTCACAATTTCGTTAATTCCCTTCAGTGATGTGGCTGTTAAATGACAACTAAACCTATAATTTCTCTGTATGATCCAATTAAAATGTCCCCACATGAAACCAAGTCTAGCTTTGATGTCACAATTTTAGATGACACATACAAGAATGAGATCTAAGTTCTATGTTTGGTCCCACCCTCAGAAGTCCTTTGACTTGATGTAACAAGCTTTGAAGATTTTTCTATGGCTTGAAATTTTTCTTTGGGAAGCCCAGATCCATTTGGCCGAGGGCACATTTATCTGAGTGTCACGCATCGTTGTTTTCCAAATTAGAGTTTGGGAGGGCAGAAGTTGGCCGCTCGTGCGCGTTTGCGCTTGCAGTTAGCCCAAAAGTGAGTCATTGGCAACTAGTGCCACAATAATCGGTGGTTTGCTAACACTCGTTTCCCGTTGCCTGAATGCGCGCTCACCAACTTGAAGCAACTTTTGTTTATTGAGAGTAATACGGAAATAAATAAATATTTAAAAAAAAATTAAAGCAGAGAAAGTTTACAATACTAGAGTGTTTGGTAAAAAAAAGGGGGGGGGGGGGGGGGGGTTATGTCATAGCAATGAAATTTGTGATTTAAGAGACATTAAATATTGAGAACGTAAATCTCATAATTTATATATATTTCTATGTATTCAACAATTTCTTCATCCAAACACACGGTTAAGTCTTTCTTTGGTTGTAAATGTTGCTTTGTTGTGTGATTTACGAGCAGAGCAATTGGTTTAGCATAAAAGAAGCTGACTCAATTTTCTTCAGTGTGGAAACTAAAATGATGTGCAAAAAGTAGTATATTTTAATGCATGGTTCAAATTAGTATCAATTTTTTTGAGAAGACAATTTAGTATCAATTTGACCTTAAATCAATTGCCATCTAGTATTTTGGCACATTTCTTTTATAAACTACAATAACTGCATTTTGTGTAAAACTACCGTCACTACAAAAATTTTGGTCGTTTTTGACCAAAATATTTGAGTCGCTTGTGACTAAGTATGCATAAATGCCAAAAATTCATGATCCTTGCTAAAGGCCCCAAAAAAATATTTTTATTAATAATGTTGTCGATAATAAGTTGTTGTTAATACGAGGGAGTGACTTTTTTCACCTGTGAGAAGTAGCAGGAAGATATTAGTGACGATACATTATATTCGTCGCTAAAATAAGATTTTCATTAGCGATAACCATTGTCATCAAGATAGGGACCTCTTAGTGACGACCTTGTTGTGTGTCATGGATACTTGTAGCCAAAATAAGGTGCCTTGTAGCAACTATATTGCATGTCGTTGTTGATAGTCACATAAGATGGAGGGAAATTCATGCATGCACCTGCGGAAAGTGGCGGCAAGATAAAGATGAAAAATTTGTTATTTTGTTGCTGATAGGGAACCTTTGGCAATGACAATCCTTCTTGGCTATGGTATTTTTGGAAAATACAACGGTTAAAGTTTTACTTGGATGATAAAGTTATATAGAAAGCTTTCTTGTCATCTACTTTAGCATGTATTTATATTGGATTATGCTTTTGATTTCAAGGGGGAAAATGTTTCGTGTCATGGGCTACAAATGATGTCGAAGGAGATCCATATCATTCCACCAAGTTTGAGCTTGATTAGAGAGGCTGTATATCCTCATGAGGAAATTGTTATTAATTATTTGAATAGTTGATGAGACAATATGTAGTAATGTGATTGAGAATACAGTGTAGAATTTAAACTATGCACTTATATGATAGAGTGTGCTTAAGTATTGTTTTTCCTTTATGAGCATTTATATGTTCTTTGTATTTGGGAAAATTTCTTCTCGTGCAATGGCAGTGTTAGGAACCAACTACCTAGTTTCAAAGGGAATGGATGAGGAGTGTGTATATTGAAATGAGTGGGAATTGTATAAGATTATGTCTAGATTTGAGGTAATCACCCTCCGTTAGAAAGATAAAGAAAGAGAGAGAAAACACACAAAGGAAAAAATTTGTAATATTATTGAATGAAACGAATGTGATTACAATTATATATTTATAGAACCATAAACTATTTTATTGGCCTACATGGCATTATCCTATTGGTTTTATTATTGTCATGTGAATTAATAATTCCAACTTATTTTACATGTGATGAACATGCTTGGAATTATAAATAACCAAACAACCTACTAAATGCAACATTGCAACAGTTGTTTTCTCTATGCCTATAAGGGTTCCTAACAAACAGCTCCTAGAATATTTTTCAAGGGGTAACTAAGAAACTTAAATTTAAGTCATTTTTTCCCTTATGATGATCACTGATGCATGCACAAGAAAGAAAGAAAAAAAATTATAATAAAATAACATAACATAAATCTATTTCCCTCCTCCAATGGGGAAACTTTTCTAAAATCCAATGGCTAAGTTTCAAATTTAACTTTTTTTAAGTCTCTGCCCTTGGATGGTATTGCACTTGATGCAAAATCCAATACTCTAGGTATTGTACTGGATCTCAATCCAAGTTCATAGATAGCATAATTTTAACAAATGAAATTGTGAGAAGTTTTAGACCTATGTTGGTTGCTTTTAATCAAATTAATCCAAGTTGAATATACAAGTCAATTATGCATTCGATTGATGTTTGATTATCAACAATAAAAATAACCAATATTGCAAGTAAATAAGTAGCGCATAAAATAAAGTAGACATGGCAATATGGTAGTAAAAGGAAACCTTGATGAGAAAAACTCTTTGGGGGGTTTATCACTGACCCTCCAATGATAGAATCCACCAATAAGATAGAAATTTACAATATAAAATATATGATCTTAGTATTGCTACCTGTAGTAAAACTTAGTAAAGTGACCACATTCAACTTCAACACGGTATGTTGAACTCTCCTATCATGGATATCTTCAACACATTAATATCCTATTTGTGACTTGCACCATAATAGCAACTTGACAATTGAGTCAATGTAGCAAGTTCCATAGAAACACTATATATGGATCTTCAAATGTGTTTTGAGTTCTTATTTGGTACTAAACCCTTGGCATACAACAATGCAACAGTATCTCCTCTCTCTTCTACGTTTACGATGGCTTAAGAAAGCCTTACTTATGTTCTGAATAACTTCAAGAATCCCAACATTTTAGTCTTTTTTTTCTAAGACACGCAGACAAAGGGGCAGAAGTATCTTTGTTACACTAATCCTACATAGTCAAGTAATTCAAAATGGCCCACTGAGCATGAAATAACTTGATGATCATCTAGAATTCAATAAAGTTTGACTACAAACTTTATTATATTCTTAAGTTTCAATCCACAATAGGAAGATGTCCCCCTATCATGTGTTACACATAACTCACTTAAAATAACTGTATACAATCACTTAAATGTAGTTAAATAAGTCACATAGGAACAAATGTCATTTTCTTATTGTGGGTTGAAGCCTAAGACTCTAACTAAGTTTGTAACTAAATTTTGTACTCTAAAATTTATCATCAAACAAGATTATAGCTTCTTTTTTTCTTTCATGCAAGATGAGATTATAGCTAGACAACCCAATAGAGTAATCCTCGTTTTACAGCATGTTATCTCCATCAAGTGTGTGATAGATGCCTCTCTTTCAGTCTTATTTTTCTATTGTTACAGGGATATTATAGGAGGAAGAAATAGGACAACAAAATATTATAAGGAAAATGGGAGGCCACGAGACTAAACGTTTATTTGTTACAAGTTAATATGTATTTGGGTGCAATGATATTTCTTGTATCACCAGTAATGGAGATTATGGAGTTGTACCTAAAACAAATTTAATGGTTTCAAGGTGCGAAAAATTTCAAAATCAAGTCAAAAGTTCGAATTTAAAATGTTTATCAGGCACTCT
The DNA here is from genome assembly GCA_028566155.1 of Quercus phellos. NCBI lineage: Eukaryota > Viridiplantae > Streptophyta > Magnoliopsida > Fagales > Fagaceae > Quercus > Quercus phellos. The sequence goes on from JAOWBE010000074.1 coordinate 13,674,690, forward strand.
CAAAAATTATTGCAGCGTAGTGCGGGGGTTAGTTAAAAGAAAAAAGACTTGAAAGGCTGGGAGACTTTTGAAGTGGACGACTAATCATAATATTAAAACTATTGACAGCAAGTCAATGACCAGCTTGAGTGCATCTTGCATCCGTAATTGACATGTTGAAAAAAAAAAATTTTAATGTGAGAGTGTTTAGCTGGAAAAGAAAATTAGCTACTGCATAGTTCAATAATGATTCATTAGAGTATTAATTAAATGATTTAAACTTTTAAAATAAAAAATAGTTTGATCATGGTATCAGAGCATTAGGTCTTGAGCTTGTAATTATAAATCTCACCATTGGGTTTCATCTATTAAAAGAAATTTTGGATCAATACTTGAGTTGGAGTGTCACAACATTAATTACATTATTAAATTTACAATTTCCTAATAGCATAACCTAGTACTATCCATCCAAACCTAAACCCAAAAAAACTATCTGACCTGAAGTGAACAAAACCAAGAATTGACTGATCCAATCACTAATTCAATCAACAATAGTTTTTGAGTGGCAATTATACTCTTCTGCAACTCAACTTTAATCAATTCAATCGAAACACCCTTCAAAGTCATTGTTCTCCACTTCATGTTATCATTCTTCTCCCCCAAATTTGCTTTTTCACAAATCCAGTGAGATCTCCACCAAATCTAAAGAGATTGAGGTCAAATATGGGGAGACCACAATCAAATCCACAACTCTTCACCGAATATCTAAACTTTGCCAACAAACACTGACGCAAAAAACCTTTAGGCAGTTTCAACTAATTTGATCACTGGATAAGTTAGTCACTAGCAGTTGATGACCTGTATGCCTTGCAATCAACAATAGGTTGCACGACCCCAAACCCGGCATGATCAAGTCAGATGGTAGATTAACCCCAAAACTAACCTCGATTTACCCTTAGATAGCCCTAGCTTAACCTTTTGGGAGAATTGACAAATTATCATTTAGAATGAGAGCAAATAATCTTCACTCTAAAATATGAACTTTTCTTTCTCCATTTTAAGTGATTAGGGCAAATTTAGGCTTGTTAGTTAAGGGTGATTGCCATGCACTGGCGGAGCTATGTTTTGACAAGGCCAATTTTTGAAAATTTTGCATTTTTAGTTTTATGTATTGTATGAGTAAATGAATAAATAAGTCTATCTCTTCTCACACCAATACTTTACTAACGGAATATTCCTCTATGGGTATAATATCTAAACAAATTAAGTCATAATCCAAAATATATTTCAAGTGATGTGTGTGTGTGTATTATTGGGTTTGAGTTCCACCTAATATAACTCTAAATAATGTTATATTTCTTTTTTTTTAATGGATACAATTTTGAAAATCCACTGGGGTTAAATTACATTTTTTTTCCTTATACCTTACTTATACCTTACATGCTTCTAAAAGTTTAAAATGATTAGACTTTAATAAATATTATTTGTTCTATTTTTTGTATTCCATTTTATACTCCATCAATTGTAGTATGTCATGTGTTTGATTTTTTTTTTTTTTCTACCATTCTAAACTTTGGCTACTTTACAAGAAAAAAAAAATGACAAGTTATGATTGGTGGAATATAAAATGAAATACATCCAAATTTATAACATTGATTTGAATTCTGTGATATTTCTTTTATATCACAGGTAATAGAGTCGTACCTAAAATAATTTTCTTTTGAAGTGAGATGAACTTTTTCAAAAATCAAGTGAAGTTCGAATTTGAAATGTTTATCGGGCGCACTCAATAAAAGATTGAATAAAAAAATTGGCAGGCTATTCCCATAGAGTTATTGTTTGCTTCATGGGCTTTAAATATAGTTCAGAGTGCTTCCTTGACACCCTAAGTAATTTTAAACACAAACTGTCCCCAAAAAAAAAAAAGACAAAAATTCATCTTTTTATGGCTGCAATCATATTCTTTCTTCTTCTCTTAACAATTTGCAATGCTGAAGCTCAACAAAGGCAGTCTACTATAAATTTGGGCTCTTCTTTATCACCCACCACCAACTCTTCTTGGTTGTCACATTCAGGTTTATATGCCTTTGGATTCTACCAACAAGCCAATGGCTATGCTGTAGGAGTTTTCCTTGCTGGGATTCCTCAAAAGACAGTATTGTGGACAGCCAATCGAGACGATCCTCCAGCACCCGGTGATGTCACATTGAATTTCACTAATGATGGTAGGCTTGTCCTGCAATCAGCACAAGGCAAAGAGACAAGCATTGCTAGTCCTGGAGGTGCAACATCAGCATCGATGCTTGATTCTGGAAACTTTGTTCTCTTTAATTCTAAAGAGATTGTATGGCAAACCTTTGATTATCCAACCGATACAATCTTACAGGGTCAGCATCTCTCAACAGGAAAAGAACTATTTTCTAGCATTTCAGAATATGACAAGTCAACCGGATTATTCCGTCTTGCAATGCAAGGAGATGGAAACCTTGTGCAGTATCCGGTAGGAACCACAGACGTGGAACAATATGCTTATTGGAGTTCTCAGACGTATCGAGATGGAGATAACGTGACACTATGTCTTGATGTCAATGGCCAACTCTACCTACTAAATTCCACTGGCACATACCTTACCAATCTGACCCAAGGAGTATCTCCAACCAAAGATATAGTCTACCTTATGAGACTTGATGCTGATGGAATCCTAAGACTATACTCATACAATTTACATCAGAATGGTAACTTGTCAGTCTTATGGTCGTCTACAAATGATATGTGTCTTCCTAAGGGACTATGTGGCCTCAACGCATTTTGTGTTATAAATGATCAACAAGCTAATTGCAAATGTCTTCCGGGATTTGCAGCTATCAACCAGGGGAATCAGAGCACAGGCTGCGAAAGGAATTTTTCTGTAGAAAGTTGCAAAAGCATAGATGGAAGTTTAAAATACACCATGGAAGAAGTTCTTAATACAGAATGGGACGAAAATTATTTTTCCCATCTGTCGTCAATAAGCAAAGAGGACTGTAAAGCAGCATGTTTGGAGGATTGTAACTGTGAAGTTGCCATGTTCAATGCTGGGGAGTGCAAAAAGCAAAATTTGCCATTGAGATATGGAAGAAGGTCGCTAACAGATACAAACATAGCATTTGTCAAGGTGAGTATAATTACAGCCAATACATCCACCCGAATTAGAATTGCACAAATGGGAAGCGAAAAAAAGCTTCGAAAGGACATCCTTATTATCAGCATCACATTTGTTGTTTTTGGAATCTTTATGTTTGTGATTTCTGGAACTGCAATATACAGAAACCATATTTACAAAAATCGTGGCAGGGCATATACAAGGACTTACAATAATGGATATATTGGCTTTAGTGAGGATGTTGCTCCACAATCATTTACCTATTCAGATCTTGAGTCAATGACTGATGGTTTCAAGGAAGAGTTGGGTAGAGGAGCATTCGGGACTGTTTTCAAAGGAACAATACAGAATGGTCAGAAGGTTGTAGCTGTCAAAAGACTAGAGAAACTTTTGGCTGAAGGGGAAAGAGAGTTCGAAACTGAGATGAAAGTTATAGGGAGAACACACCACAAAAACCTTCTACATCTACTCGGGTATTGCTATGATGGAGAAAAAAGACTTTTGGTATATGAGTACATGAGCAATGGTTCACTTGCAAATATACTTTTCACACCTGAAAAACAACCTTGTTGGGATGATAGAATGGAAATTGCTCGTGACATAGCAAGAGGAATTCTTTATCTCCATGAAGAGTGTGAGCCACAGATCATTCATTGTGATATAAAGCCTCATAACATTCTCATGGATGAATATAGGCGTGCAAAAATCTCTGACTTCGGATTGGCAAAGCTTCTAAAGCCAGACCAAACCAAAACCTTTACTGGCATTCGAGGGACTAAGGGGTACGTTGCACCAGAGTGGCATCGGAAGCAGCCTGTGACTGTCAAAGCTGATGTCTACAGCTTTGGGATAGTGTTGCTCGAGCTGATTTGTGGTAGAAAATGTGTGGACTGGGATCTTCCTGAAGAGAAAGCTATTCTTGAAGATTGGGCAAACCATTGCTTTGAAGCTGGTGACTTAGATCAACTAGTGACCAATGAAGAGGTTAACAAAAAACAACTGGAAAGAATGGTTAAAGTGGGACTCTGGTGCACTCTTTATGAGCCATCTCTCCGTCCTTCCATGAAAAATGTTCTGCATATGCTAGAAGGAATAACACAAGTTCCAATTCCTCCAAGTCCAAATTCCTTTGTTACTACCCTATAAATGGGTCTGTACTAGTATGAGTATCCGTCTCTAAGGAAGAAATTCGCAATAAATAAGTCTTGTAATTGATGCCATCATATGGTTTTCCTTCTTAGTACAGTTCGAAGCGTCCCAATTAAATTAAAACGTATGGTTTGAGTTGACCAATAAACCGCAAACAGTTGTAATCTTTATCTTTTCTAAGGATTTTTTTTTTTTTTTTTTCCTTTTGATATAAGAAAAGGGTGTCCCATCCTTTGGCTAAAGTATTTTACTGCCCTGCCCATGAGACACCCCAAAAAACCCATATATCAATAATGTGGTTGATTGAATATGAGACCTTCGGGTTTACATCATACCTCAAACCAATAAGACCTGGGTATCCCATGCGATTGAATAGGGGAACATTATCGATAATGCACTATTTTTTTTTTTGAAGAAGAAGAAGAAGAAGATAATGCACTATTTGTTTTCCTTTGCAACAGTATGAAATATCTTATTTGATACTCGAATGTGGAAACGGGAAACTTGGAAGCAAACTAGAAAAGCTCATGGCATAGCATGGAATCAGGGATGTCTATTATGGCTTAGGTGAAGGAAAAGGGAAAAGCCAATGACAAGGGCAATTGGTATGAGAACAAATCAGTAGGAAATGACAAACAAATAGTGCCTCCAGGAATCATGATCTCTTGCCTCCAGGAAATGACAAACACAAATATTGAAGAGAGGATAAAGCAAGTGTCCCCATGTAACCAAGTTGTGTGTAAAAGACACTTTTTTATGTGCGATGGGAACAAGTGTGTGGTGGTGAGGTTTCTGTGAGCATATTTCTTATGTGTGTAGCTTTGGTGTGAGTTTTCAGTCAGTCAGAGACTCAGTGCGAAGTGTGTCATCAAGGTGTCATTAGTAAGTGAAAAAAAAATGCGTCTGTCTCTAGTGTTAATTTGTTAAATCGCTAGTCTCCAAGTCCCTGGCACTCTCCACTTAATTGTTTCCCCACATATGTATGGCTTTTGAACCGGTCAAAATGGAGAAAATAAAAGGATTAATGATAATAATAAAAATATTTTTGCACCTTTCATTAATCATCACATAAGTACACATTTGCAAGACAATATAAATAAGTAGGACCACATCATATAAACAATACATATTCAAGAGAATATCAACCAACTACCCAACGATATGCTACACTTCAGCAGTACCTCTCTCCAAAACTCTCTCCAATCTTTCTTCAAATGGAATAGAATTCCACTTCATTCTCTCATCCTGCACAACAAAAAAAACATTCCATCAGTATCAAAATTGATTAGTGTACACATTACCTGTGTGCTTCACTACACAAGTACCTCTCTTTTCTTGCTTCCTGTGTTTGTAAATCCTCTGCCAGAAGAGCCTGAGCCTGAATCCATGGTCTGCCCAGTATGACTCCAGTAACTACCAACAGTACCTATGATTGGGGTATCATCAGGACTTCGGCTTCTTGACCGTCTTGGAGACGCGGATGCAGAATACTGTCTGAGCTCTTCAATGGTTAATGCTCCTAGAATTGGCCTATCTTCATGACTTCTTGGGGAATTCAGTTTCTCAGATGGTGCATTCCTAACAGAATTAGTGCTATTGCTTGACTTGGGTGTGGTTTCGGATTCAACCAACCAGCTGGAAAGGCTGGTGTCAACTGCAACTTCATGTTCTGCAGACTTCAGGTCATCGAACTCTGGTTTCAAATTGCGCTTCGACTGCTTGAAACTAGGCTCTGGACTAGTTTCTCTGTTGAAATGTGGCTCTAAATTGATGTTCTCCTTCTCTGGACTAGTTGCTATATTGAAATATGTCTCTAAATTGACGTTCTCCTTCTCTTGATTCTTTATAGGAGTGGGTGCTTTTGCTTGGACAGCCTTCCATTGAGTAAGATTTTCAATTGGGTTCAACACAGAATGAACATATTGACTCCTATCTCGAGCAATTGGGCTCAACCCAATTGTCTTGAGCTCCTTGTCTGATGAAGCATGAACCGGCATCGGACTATTAACCTCCTTTTCGCCTGTTTCATTTGCACTGACATGTTTTCTAGAATCAATGGATAAAGAAAACAATGACTCAGAGGACTCTTCTTGCACAGATGTTTGATTATCACCACCCTCATCCTCCTCATCATCAGCAAAGTCACTTTCTACTAAGTCTTCATCTTCACAATCTGGGCAATTTTGGTATCTATGGTTTGTTGGATAGGACAATACGTCTGTAGCAATCAAATCCGAAAATGATTTGCTTTTTGATTCTGCAGCTTTTTCTTCTTTCTTTTCTCCCTCTTTCTTCTCATTGCTTTCAACCAAAGTATTGATAACTTCCTTGATACATGGCTTCTCACAGGTTTTGACATTCAGATCAAAGGTAACTTTCTTTCTATCACCGCAATTTGTTGGCTCTTCAAGTGGGACTCTGATTGAATTTATAGATGAATTAAATATAGATACATATGCATAAATAAACTAACAATTAAGGAACTAAGTTAAACAAATAACACGAACCCAGAATTACAAATGAACAAAGAAAATCCACTAAAACAAAATTTCATGATTCTAGATTCTATCAAATGGCAAACATACTTTGATTCACTGATTAGGCTAATGGGTTCTTCAATGTCGTCTTGTTTTGGTGGTTCAGTAGCGACCCCATGAGTACTCTAAGAAATTTTCAGAGAAGCAAAAGCAAAAAAAAAAAAAAATGTATCAGAAACAGTAAAATTGATAAAAACTGAAAATTCCCATGAAAGATCAAGCATGGATGTGGGCTTACCTGGTCTGTAAAGGGAGTTAGGCTGGCCAAATTTCGATGCTTTTGACGCTTACAAGTACCAAAACAAGCTAGAAAGCACACCATAATTAGCCACTGATACTATTGACTTGCATAAAGTGACTTTGTTTGGAAAGTGAGAGAGAGAGAGGGTATTGAGAAAAAAGAAGAGGAAGGACAAAAACGGTCATGAAAATTTGAAGATTCTGAGGGATGAGAATATGACCGTTGAGACTTGGTTCATTTAAAAACTAAAACAAAAAAGTACCGTTTTTTTGGCTTCATTTATTAAGCAACAAGATTTGTCGTTGGGTCAGTGTGTGGGTTTTTACTTTGACCGGTCTGCTGCTGAGTTCAAGAAAATAAATGCTACTTTGCTTCGGCCCAATTTGTTTGACAAAACATACAAATTGGGCCTTACCAAGGTAGGGGAGAAAATGGCCTAATTAGTACACCTCTTTTCTCTTTCTTTCTTTTCGAGGTGAGAGAGAGTGTTTTTTTTTTTTTTTTTGGATGGAGAGAAAGAGAGAGAGTGTGTGTGTTATCCAAGTTTGAAAAATGATATATCTACAACATTTTTACAACAAATTCTAAGTGACAGGTTGTTACTAGTTATTATTGTTGGGGCAAAAAAGTAATCTTAGTGTTAATGTCGAATTTGAACCAATAACAACTAACCACCTGTGATTTGTTGTAAAAATATTATAAAAATGTTGTAAATTTTTACCAAATCCAAGATAATTTCACATTTCAAAAAATTATTAAGAGGGACAATTTGATCGAACCCATGACATAGAAGACAAATGAGGGGTGGGTGCCATTGTGTTACAATTTTATCGGTGGTACATGCACTTTGATACACTTCACAGAAATGTTGTTACTATTATCTCATTAGAACCTTAATGTACAATCGATAAAATCCCATAATCGAATTGTGTAGAATTTTAAATCAAAGTATGAAATAATATTGGGCTAAAAAAATCAGTCAAAAGTCTATACATGTATGAAAGATTATTGGTTGAAAAAATTCTTAATTGTTAAAAAAAATGTCTTTAGAACACTATTAAATCAAACCTATCTAAAAGAGAGTAAACGCGGTTATAAGTTATAACACAAAAGCATATAATAAACTCTACTAAAAAATCATGGTAACCTTTAAGGAAGGGTATGGCAAATTATAATATGCACAATACCCTTTCTTAAGCAATATAAAACAATTACATATATATATATATATATATACTTATCAATTTATGTTTGATGCTATAATTTTATGTATACATTTTCAAATATTTATCTATATACATAAAAGTTTAAATAATAGAAACATATAAATAATTCCCTTAATCTCACACATTAAATGAAAGAAAAAAAAAATCTATCCAAATATATATTAAAAAAAAAGTTCATTATCACCATATCATATACTATATAATAAAAATTGAGTTTTAACAAACATAATTGTGCTAAGTCACCATCTTCTTTTTGTGACAAGTGTTTATAGCACTACTGTTAATTGATCTTAAAACTAATTAATTAGTAAGATATTTTACATTTGATTAAACTATATTGCCAAACTATTAAGTGACTTATTAATTATAAGAATAATTCTAAGTAAAACCTTATTAGCTATTACCTAACTTAAATTAAATTATTTTGG
>JAOWBE010000074.1:13690111-13701579 GCA_028566155.1 Quercus phellos
GCAGAAATATGGAGGTATACGTGGATGATATACTCGTCAAGAGTAAAGAAGAGCTTGCCCACCTAGACGACCTTAGGGAAACGTTTGCTACCCTCAAACAGTATCAAATGAAGTTGAACCCTAGTAAGTGTGTTTTTGGTGTAGCTTCAAGCAAGTTCTTGGGATTCATGGTAGCCTAGAGGGGGATAGAGGCAAATCCGGAGAAGGTCCAAGCCACAATCAATATGGTTTCGCTCAGGAACGTCAAAGAAGTTCAAAAGCTCACTGGAAGGATTGCAGCTCTTAAAAATCAATATGCCTCTAGAGAAATGGATAAATGCCTCCCTTTCTTTAAAACCTTGAAGCAAGCTTTTACTTGGACTGACGAATGTGAAGCAGCGTTCCAAGAACTAAAACACTACCTGAGTAATCCGCCCCTCTTGAGTCCGTCCAAAGGGGGGGAAAACTTATACTTATACTTAGTCGTATCAACTACAGCAGTGGGTGCAGCCTTGATTCGTGAAGAAGTTAAGAAACAGCTCCCGGTCTACTACATCAGCCAAGCCTTTCAGGGGGCTGAGTCAAGCTACCCAAGGATCGAGAAGATTGAGTTCGCATTAATAGTAGCCTCACGCAAGCTAAGGCAGTATTTTTAGGCAAATCCTATCCTGGTAATGACGGACCAACCTATTAAAAGTCCATAAACAAACCTGAAACAGCAGGAAGAATGGTTCAGTGGGCAATCGAGCTTAGCCAATTTGATATCGAGTACCTTCCTAGAACGGCCATCAAAGCACAAGCTTTGGCAGATTTCATCACCGAATTCACCTTCCTGGACAAGGACAACCTGACCAACGAGGCTGAGAGATGGACGATTCAAACTGACGGTTCGTCGGCTCAAAAAAGGGGCGGAGTAGGGGTCATCATAACCACTCCTGATAAAGAAATACTTAAATATGGAGTTCAACTGAGATTCCCGGCTACCAACAAGGAAGCTGAGTACGAAGACATATTAACAAGGTTAAGACTCGGGAAGGCACTTGGAGTGAAGAACCTGTTAATCCAAAGTGATTCGAAGCTAGTGGTTGAAAAAATCAAAGGAGAGTACGAAGCGAAGGAAGAAAGAATGTAGAAATACCTCAATTGACAAGACACCTGATGCGTGAGTTCGACAAGATGGAGTTTGTACAGGTCCCTAGGAACTAGAATGTACTAGCCGACGAAATCTCGAAGCTAGCATTGTCAGAAGAAGGAGGACCGAGCAAGAATTTAACAATGGAAGTCTAGAAACATCCCAACATCGAAGAAGTTCCCACACTTACGATCCAGAGCACGAATAGCTAGATGACACCGATCATATCGTTCCTCCAGGAAGGGCACCTCCCCTAAGATGCAGACAAAGCCAAGAAGATCAAAAAGATGGCAACCAGGTTCACGGTTCTTAATGACACCTTGTACAAAAAAGGCTTCTCCATGCCATATTTGAAGTGTGTTGACGAAGACGAAGCCAAATACATTCTTAAAGAAATTCATGAAGAGGTTTGTGGAGACCATGCTGGCCCCAAATCACTGGTAAGTAAGGTTATCCGAACAAGTTACTTCTGGCCTACCATGCAAGTAGACGGAGTAGAGATCGTCAAGAGATGTGACAAGTGCCAACGATTCGGAAACGTGCAGAGACTTCCAGCGGAGAACCTGACGACAATAACATCCCCCTGTCCATTCTCACAATGGGGAATCGACATCGTTGGTCCACTGCCCCTAGGTAAAGGTCAGGTAAAATTTCTACAAGTTGCCATTAATTACTTCACAAAGTGGGTCGAAGCAGAAGCCCTAGCAACAATCACTGAAGCAAAAATTCGAAGTTTAATATGGAAGAACATAATTTGCAGGTTTGGGATACTAATGACGATAATATCAGAAAATGGGTGACAGTTCGACAACCAAGGTTTTAGAGATTTCTGTTCAAACCTCGGCATCAAAAACCAATTCTCATCCCCAGGGCATCCACAGGCGAATGGACAAGCAGAAGTGACAAATCGAACACTGCTCAAGATCATCAAAACCAAGCTGGACGACGCGAAGGGTGCCTAGCCTCAGGAACTACCCAACGTCTTGTGGGCTTACCGGGCCACGGCAAGAACCCCGACGGCAGAAACCCCCTTCTAAGTCACATATGGCACAAAAGCCATGATCCTGGTTGAGGTGGGAGTAACCAGTACCAAGCGAGAGGTGTTCCATGAAGAAAGCAATGACGACCACTTGCGAATCAACCTAGATTGCCTAGACGAAGTAAGTGAAAAAACTTCCCTCAGAGTGACAAAATACCAACAGAAGATGGCCAACTATTACAATAAAAGGGTAAAACTCAAACGACTGGACATAGGAGATCTCGTCCTGCACAAGGTTACCCCCACAACCAGAGATTCCGCCCAAGGGAAGCTCGACCCCACATGGGAAGGGCCATACCAATTTGTTCACTACTCTAGACAGGGCAGCTACCATCTAGAAACTGTGGATGGACAGAAACTCCCTAGGTCGTGGAATATTGAACATTTAAAGAAGTACCACTAATAGATGTAACAAGTGAATGTACCCACTCCCGAAATCAATAAAAAAACTATTCAGCCAATGTCTCCGAGCAACCAGCGTTAGCTAGATTTAAAAAAAAAAAAAAAGAAACGAAAATGGCTAAGTAACAAGATTCCGCCTTAACGGATGTACGTTACTGACGAAGCCATACACTAGACAAGATCCTTTAAATAGGTGTAACTCAATAAAACAGAAAATGGCTAAGTAGCAAGATTCCGCCTTGACGAATGTACGTAACGAAGCCATACATTAAACAAGATCCTTTAAATAGGTGTAAGTCAATAAAACAGATATTAGCTAAGTAACAAGATTCCGCCTTGATAGATGTACGTTACTGACGAGTCCATACACGTGACAAAATCCTTTAAATAGGTGTAAGTCAATAAAGAAAATGGCTAAGTAACAAGATTCCACCTTGACGGATGTATATTACTGACGAAGCCATATACTTCGCAAAAATCCCTTAAGTGGGTATAAGTCAGAAAACGAAAAATGATTAAAACTGCGCTTCAATGGACATACGCTACTAAGGAAACCATATGCTTAGCAAATGGGGATAAGTAGTGAAAGCTCCACATTGATGGACATGTATAAACTAACGAGGTTAGCAAAAGCATGTGTGCAAGACAAAAAAAAAAAAAAGACGTAGCTTAATCTTTTTACTAAGCAGACATCATGTCATGAGCCAACAAATGCGCAATCACGAACACAAGTAAGTATAGACTTATAAATTTAATTAAAACCCAAAAACAATGGGCAATTACCATTGTTCAACGACCCATAAAAACTGGGCAAATACTGTTGCTCCCAAAATGAAGGGCAAACTGTTCCAAAGTTAGATTTACAAAAAGCCCTCAAACATGATGGGCACCCAAAAAAAAAAAAAAGAAAAAGGGGAAATACATTAAAAAAAAAAAAAAGGAGAGACAGACACAAGGTCAAGTTACACAGTTACCTGGACGAGCTTGTGAAGATGATGCCTTGCAACGTCATTTGCTGGCACCCCAAGAACACCTTCATCTCGTCTGCGCTAAAGATGTCTTAAGCTCTCGCCACGAAGACTCCGGCATCATCCCAGATGCTAGAAGGCCTGGAGTCAACCTTCTCCTTCGGCATCATCCCCAACCCTTAGCCTCTTATTGCGAGGAGTAAGCTCTTCGACTAACGGGGTTGGTGATGCCGTCCCTACTGGCACGGAAGTTGGTGAAGAAAGGAACGCTGCAAGGATCGGAGCGCCTCTGTCCGTGATACAAATGGACTTAATCCATATTGCAAACAAAGGCTCATCCTTCTTGTTCCTCAGCCTCGCATACATATCCTATTAAACTTTGTCGTCATTTCTGCAAGAAGAGAACACTTGTCAATAATTGTACAAGTAAGCACAAAAAGAAAAAGGGCAACACTGACGAACCTAATACTTACTTTTTTTCCCTCAATATCAATGAGTCGCAGCACATAAGAAGATGGATCTGGGCCTAAACAATAAAATGCAAGAGTCTGAGGATCCACAAGGTCGTCCCAACTTTCTATCGTCATGGCGTACTCTATCGCCTTCTCAACACGACCTTGGTACTTACTCTTCAGTTTAGGTCATCTCTTACCTACGCAAGAAAAAGAGGGAGGTTACAGACGACCAATTAAAACAAAACAGAAATCAACAGACGATGAAGAATATTGACGCACCTAAGTGTTGGGTTCCCCACCGACGGAGCAACCTTAGGATATCATCCCAAGTCTCGCTAGTGGGGGTCTCAAAGTCGTCCCCAGACATGAAAAAGAAATGGGACTTCCAGTACCTGAAGGACGAAGGTAGACCCCTCACAATCCTAGCTCTCATCACCCAAGGAACCAGCTCATAATACCCATACTCTTTCGACTCCTTCAAACGGTAAAGATGGATGAGTTCACCAACTTTAATCATATTCTCGTTTGCGGCCAACCATATTTCCATACAGTAGACCACAATTCTCCATGAATTGAATTTCCCAGGAGCAATTCCAAAGAAACCTAAAAGCTCCATTATAAATGGGTGGACGGGGAGCCTAAGCCAACAAGTAAAGGCAGCCTCGTAGAAACAAATTTCACCAGGGAAGAAATGACAGGCCTTATCCTCGTTAGTGGGCCGACGAACACGGACACGTTCTGGAAATTGGAATCTATCCTTAAACCTACCTACAGTATCATAGTCCAGCCCACATACCTCCTCGAGGGCAGGAAAAGCACTAACTACCCGAGGGGCAGAGACAGCTGTATCACCCACCTCTGGGCCGCCGCTAGACGACAACCCAGTCTCTAGCTCACTAGATCTTACTTCCGCCATCCTCCTCGTTTCTCCCTCAAACCAAGCAAGTGATTGACCTAGAATCGGGGATAACTCTCCTATAACCAAACTTAACCCATACCCCGCAAAAATAAAATCTCCAACAAAAGGGAGGAAGTCACTGGAAACACCTAAAGCAGCCCCTAAGCGAGCAAAGAAGAAAGACACTGAGGGGCAAACTGCTCTAACCTTGGAACCACTAACCATGAAAAAACCAGAGAAAAAGGTGGAGGGGTTCGAATCCTAAAAACCCATAAAACAAACAACAGCAAAATAGAAAAGAAAGAAAGATCAGAAATTTACAGACAGGTTATGAAGAAAAAGAAATGGAGAGGGAGAAAGAAGAACATACCTTCGAAATAAGCAGCTCAAAGCAGGAAAAGAAGATTCACAAAATATCGTTTGAAATGGAGTCGGAGCGGTAGCATAAGTGAACAAGGAAAAAGAGGTAAAAAACTCAAAAATAGAAATGATTAAAGGAATGGGGAGGTGAAGAAAAAAAGAAGAGAATTTCAATCCCAAAAAACTAAAAAACAGCGGGAAACCCAAGGGTCACGAGGTTAACACCTCAAATCATCATGTACCAGGTGACCACGTTGCATGCAGTGCCGCCACTATGCATTTAATTCAGAGTGAAATCCCAAGAGTCATGGATAGCTCAAGAAAACCTTTCATCTTCTATGATCGTTATGACGTGTCATAGCAACCACAGAAGCTGGGGGGCTACTGATAGTACTGACGAACATACGTATATCTTGGACGAGGCCATCGATTAATGACGAAGTTACACTAACAAATCAAAAGATCAGCCACTCCTGACGGGTACACGGAGCCATTCAATGTGGTCCATAAGTGACAGATACAAAGCCAGAGTAGCAGACCGTTAGGGCCCATTAAAACCCCATTACTAGGCAAAGGCATTACCATTTAGGCATTGACTACCAGCAACGGCTAGAATCCAGAGCAACTTATATAAGGCCTCCACATTATCAACAAAAGGTACGAAAAATATTTTGAGACAACTCTGCTAATTCTCTTTTAGAACATCTTTCTCTCCATTCTAACTTGGGCGTCGGAGACGTTGTGACAGGCACCGCATCGATATCCGTATTGGAAGGGCCAACCCTATTATCTACATAGGTGTTCAAGTGAAGGCTTGGATCCATTTAGGTACTCGACTGACGAGCTCAGGTCTCATCATGAAGCTTGTGCAAGGCATCGAGTGTGTAAAACACACAACAAATGATCAAAATATGATAAACAAGTCTAATTATGATAATCTCCAAAGTTTGGAACTCATTGGAGTCCAAAACAATACCAAAATGTCATTTAAGCATTTTATCAAACACTTGATATACACCTATAAAACTAAAATGTGGGCAATGTATGAACATAAGTGAATCTTGCCTAAATATGTGTTAAAATGTCACAACTGGTCAACACAAACACAAACAAACCAAAAGGGACAAAGCCCAATCAAGAAATTGAAAAAAATTTCACAAAATTTAAAGTTCTCAACCCTTTTTCAAAAAGGAACCCAACTAAAGTAAAACCTAAAATTTTCTGCATAATCTAAGGAAATAAAGAGAAAAGATTGTATAATCATACCTCAGAAATGATTTTGAAACGATTTGCACTTGAAATTTGTTGGGTTTTTGAGAGAAATTAAGTTTTGGGTTGTTTAAGGGCTTAAGGGAGACAAAGTGAGGGAAAACAAATGGGTTTGAAAAACTATCTACATCAGCCCTTTAAAACTGAAAACACCCGTTTTTTGCGGGTTAGCTTCTAGCAAAGTTACTTGCGAAAAATGCCTCTGAAGCATAAAACTTTTCGTAGGTAGACTTTACTCGCGAAACAGTTGCAAAAGTCTCTGTCTGAAATTTTGTGTTTTCATATTTTGCCCTAACCAATTTTCGCGGGAAGAGCTTAGTTGCGAGCTTCTCACAAAAATGCCTCTGAAGAAGTTTTTGATGAAAAACATGAAAAATGCAATTTGAACAAAAACTCAAAACACAAAAGCATAAAAACACTTTAAAAAACATATAAAATACTTACAAATATTTTTAGGTTTGATCAACAAGTAATTGAGTATACACATCACATTTGATCATATACAATCACACAAATGAAATAAGCATTCAATGAATAAAAGTCTTGTATGTTATGTGTGAGTATCAAATGTGGAATAGTCCTTAGTCCAGAGTGAAGCTTCAATAATCAATTCAATCAAGTCCTACACAACTAGTACTAAGTCAAGTGGTCTATCTCAATTATAGAAATGAACATATATGACCTCCCACAAGAAAAAGATTATATATCTTTGAAACTTTTCATTTGGGTTCTTTACAATTCATAACATTTGATCATTTTTTATCTTTACATCTCTTTTTGAGATCGATACCTGAAATTTTTAATATTTCAATTTTGAGAGTAAGCCTTTGGCTTTTTGGGCACCATACATTTCAATAAAAGTTGTTTTCCCATTTTCCTAGTCAAATACTAGTATGTGCGACGGCTTTTACAGCTTATTATCTCTTTTCGAGATATGACATTTGTTGAGATATAAAGCAAAAACATAAAAAGTGTGAGAAGATATATCGGCACAAGTCTATGCATGTATCAAAAACATCAAGATTATTGACCAATCATTCATGACAAGTTTGCGAGTATGACAATCTCTCACTCTCAAGGGTAATAGCTAGGGTTTTCTCTCTGAAAAGCACTCCTTTCAATACGTGGGCAATGTGGGTATATATAGTGTAGGTAAAGATAAGGTGTATCAGATATGATAAAATAACAAAACAAAATGTTTTACGGGTATCTCGCGAGAAGGCCTTACCCGCGAGACACTAGTGAAAACCAATTGTCACCATCTGTTATGACTCTTCGCATTCCAATCATGTGCTGAGCATATGCTTCACTTCGCACGAAGGCTACTCGTGAGCTACCCTTGAAAACTTCTTTGATCTTCAATGTGTCTTGAGTCTTCGCACTTTCTCTCACACACAACCCTTACAATGAAATCCCAGATATAATACAGGGTACATAAGATTGAACATAATTACAATCAAATTTAGCACGAAATTAAAACCAACACAAAATAGTTGTAAATTACAACTTTACAAAAATGGTCAGACCCAAAAAAAATTTGATTTTGGAAACTTATTTATATTTCTATCAAGACCAAGAGAAACCCCACATCTTGAGAGAGAGAGAGCCCACACTTTTTTCTTTTTTTGGGGGGGGGGGGTGTTGTGATAAGTTGTTTTGGTGATTCTTATCCATTCTATAGTCTAGATTACATTATCATCTTTTCTGGTATGTTTAGCTATTTTTATTACTACAACACTAATGAAAAAAGCTTTCTTCAAAAGTTGCTTGGTAGTTTGGTGATTTTTTTTTTTAGTAGAAAAAGGAAATTTATTTATCAATATTAAAAAGCACTAGTACATCAACTTAGTCCATATGGCACTCTGGTGGAGTTTTTATATCAGAATGTCTTATATGTGGTTATTGTACACAAAAGGAGGACATTGGTCATATTCTTCAATGTTGCATTGTTACTTAGGGTTCTTTTGGTTGGGATGATGAAAAAGTAGGAGGATAGAAAATGGAAAGAGGACGGAAAAGTGAGAGGATAGAAAATATTTTAGTTTCCCTCATTTGTGTTTGGTTGAGAGGGTGAAAAATGAAGGAATTGAAAACTTTTTTGTTTGGTTAAAATAAAGTATGTATAAATTTAACAACACGTCCCTATTAAATAAAACAAAAAGTAACACATTATACTTAAAAAAAAATTTGTGTATAGATGGACACTTCATTAAAGTAAAAATAATAATAATAATAATAATAATAATAACATAAGAAATTAACCCAAAACTATTTTCTTAAAAAAACAAAAAACAAAAAACAACCAAAATTAATGAGAAAATAAAAAATAAAAAAAATAAAAAAAAGCTACATGTCTAGGAAAAAAAAAAAAAGCCAACACTTCCAGACAAAAGCAAAGAAAAAAATAAAGAGGAAGTCAACATGTTAATAATAGAGAAAGAAAAAATCAAAAAAAGAAAAAAAAACAACAACAACAACAAAGAAGAAGCCAACACATTGGAGACTTGGAGGTGAATTCAAGGGTATTTTTGGAAGCTCATTCTCCCTCCTAGTTTTCTCTCAATTTTTGGGAGAAAACTTTTTGATGGGCATAGAAAGAAAACACATGGGCCCACAATTTATTTTCCTTTCTCCCCATTCAACCAAACACACTCTAAAAAAATTTATCTTCCTATTTTTTTTCCAAAGTTTTTTATTCACCTTGTTTCACCTCCAAACAAACACACCTTTAGTTTCTTCCCCTCTTTTTGAACCCATTCATCACTCCAATCACTTCATGGTATTCGTGATGTGGAAAGATGATCCATTCTCCAGCGAACAAGGTCCTACAATAAAATATCAAAATTGCAATTGACAGTTCCATCACAATGCATGTTGTTATTCAATTAATAACAAGTTCACGATTAATATTCAAAGTCCGTTTGGATACAGCTGAAAACTGAAAACTGAAAAACACTTTAACAAAAATAATTTTTAAATGTATGAATAGTACCATGGGATCCATTTTTAATAAAAAAAAGTTGCTGAAAAGTGAGATTTATGGATCTCATGTACAGTACACAGGACCCACTGATGTGCTAAAAATGGTCGGAAAAGTCAAACATTGCGGCTACTGTTCATGAACAATGCATGAACAGTAGCCGTAATAATGACATTTGTCTCTCAAAGACTCAAACGCGTGCCCAAAAAAAAAAAAAAAAAAAGAAAAGAAAAACGCTAGACGCAAACGCGTTGAGTTTTTCAACCGAATCCAAACGTAGCCTTAGAGAGAGAGAGAGAGAGAGAGAGAGAGAGAGAGAGAGATATTTAAGCCTAATTCCTAAGCCAAATGAAAACCATGTCTTACCGCCCATATTTCCACAATGTTATTAGTGGAAGTGCCAATGTGTATTAAGTATCCTATATCCAACATCCTTAATGGCCTGTTTGGATAGAGAGAAATAGAGTAGAGTTAGGCTAAAAATAATCTAATTTTGTACTAAATCTACTCTACTTCACTTCCCTCCCCCTCAATCCAAACGGACCATAAGTGTCTTATATCACACCCCTCCCCCACCCCCCCAACTATACCTAGATTTCCTATGATAGTTCTATCGGTATTTATGGTGACGAATGGATCTTCCAGTGACATCTAGGTAATAAAAAAGAAAAAAGAAAATAGAGAATTAAAGTAAAAGAATATAAACATTTACATAGTTTTATCAACTGAACCTAATGTTTGGTTCTTGGTATTGGATCATTTCATGACATTTAGTGTCCGTTTATAAGTAATTTATTAAATTTTTTGTTGAAAGTACTATAAATAAAATGTAATAACTAAATAAAATAAATAATGAACTCACATGAGATCCGCAAATAGTAGGAAAAAGAAGAAGCAATAAGCTAGCCTATAATTAAGATCCAAACACACACTTAACTGTAATCAAAATTAAAATTCTTAATGTATATTATTTTATATAAAATTGGCTTAACTTTTGTTACATGAGCTCAAACCACTAATGCCCGCTTATAAATTTAGGCTCAACTATATTATATTAACTATTTATTTTTGTTATTTTTATTCAATGTGGGACTTCACTTATATATATATACCCAACATATTCTAGGACTAATATCGTGATTTTTCTAAGTTTTGTGAGCTAGCTCTAATGTTTTCGATTCTCTTATAGGCTTATCAAGTGCCATGTCATAGTAGTGAATTCTAGTTAATTCAACTAATAAAATATTTGATTGTTGAATAAAAGATCTAAAATTCAATTTTCGCCTATAATCAAAAACTGATTAACGTCTTAATCTGATGATAAAAGAACTATCATCCGAAGCGAATGTCATAGATTGAAACTCTCTCTTCCTCTTACAAAAAAAAAAAAAAAAAAAAAAAAAAAAAAAAAAGGTGCTATGTCATACGAAAGGCACATTGCTACCCTTCCTCACTATTCCTGCAGGACGAGAGCAATGAATTCGGTTCCTCAAACTAAATCCGAGTCAATGAGGAAGACCAACCAAATTTAGACACATGGCAAAACTAATGACATCCAAGGGAAAGGGGGTTGGGAATTTAACATAACTTATCTCTATTTTTTAGCCAAATAACTTAGGGATATTCTCTCTCTCTCAAAAAAAAAAAAAAAAAAACTTAGGAATAAATGTAGTGAAGCAACAACCGGTGTATATCGATGTATGTGCACCCCTATATTGTATATTTATCGTATTTTTTGCTTCCCATATCCGAACTGACGGTCGACTCCACCTCGTAGAAAAAGCCTAGATTATAGGAGAAATGTTGTAGTATGAGTCGACCACCCTATCAATGCCTCGAATTTTGTGCTGTTAGATTCGATTGTCATTGGTGAACTCCCTTGCTATGGGCACTGGTTTAAAAACGATATATATAATATTTTCAAAATATTTTTACAATAAATTTTAAGTGATATATTATTATTGGTTGAAGAAAAAAATAATTTTA
>JAOWBE010000074.1:13782979-13793766 GCA_028566155.1 Quercus phellos
GAACTCTGAAGCAATGAGTGAACCAAGCTGGTCCACGATGGTAGAAACAAGAGCCCAAGCCATACTTTGGAAATGGATTTTTTTTTGAAAATCAAGAATAGGAACTCTTTTTGATTGATAACACAAACACAAACACAAACACAAACACAAACACAAACACAAAGAGACTACTGATGAAAAAGCAAATTGTTGATTGTGGAGAAGAAACGCAGCCAACAGATACAGGCGTTGCAGCTACAAGACCAAGATCTGGAAGTGCAATCAATCAATAAAGTCAGTCAACGCGGAGAGTAGGCCCACCTTCACTCGTGCCGATGAGTATAGAGGGCCTACCATCACATGTAGTCAATCAGTTCACATTTGTTCACTGATTTTATTTTATTTTACCCACCTATTAGATTATGCTTTACCTCATTTTCAAAATTGGATTAGACAGCTCAGTTCCCTTCAAAAAAATTTTAAAAAAAATTGAAAAAAGCTAAATTAATCATGCATAGTTCTCGAGGGATATTTTAACGAATATATCGAATGTGAAAAAATGGTCAGTAAGCCCATTTTACATAATAGACATTAAGATATTGTTTGAATGAATTTTATATTTAAATTTCCTTGATGTGTTTTTGTCTTTTTCTCTAAAAATAATAAGAATAATAAATTACTTGATGTGGCTTGGAAATTACCTTCTAGTTTCCATATCTCCACCTACCTAGAAAAGTAGAAATCATTTGAAATCAAAATTTTTTTCTTAATGGTATGGTGCAAGTCCAAACACCAATTTGGTTCTCATTCCAATATTTTCGAATCTACTACATTTTTCCAGAAGCTGAATATAGCACTAGAATTTTCACTGAAGTCTGGATGATTTTGTCACAAATATTTAGTTTGGGTTGGGTATTGAACTAAAACTAAGACCCAAAAGTGGATTGTGAATAATTTGGTGATGGGATTTTGAGCTTGAAGGGGGTTGTAGTGATTCTAAATCTCTTGTTTAATTAAGTGTTAGCAATTGAGATGTTTGGTTTTGTTTGGATGGCAAGAGAATAAAATTATATTCCTTTTTATTTTTTTTTAAGGATTTTTTTAGCTTTTTGATTTTTTTTAATGTTTTTTAATTGACTTTACATCACTTGTTTGGCGTGGCATGATTTGATTGGTTCATCTAGCATATATAACTATAATTGTCAGTATCGTACGATACGTATTGTATCGGCGTATCGTAAGTGCTCATGAATCATACAATACAGTGTGTGTATTGTATGAATCGTATTATATCGTATCGTATTGTAAAATCGTACATATCATACAATGCATAGAAAAATGCTTTAAAATGAGATTTTTTGTTAAAATTTGTACTTTTATTTGAATCTAACAAGTTGTTAGACTTGTTTTTAACACAAAATTATTAGTTTACTTAATTTGACTTAATAAAATAACATATTCATAATTTTTTTTCCCTTTTCTTTTTCCTATAAATTAGACTACACAATACACACTTACACTTCACTTTAATATTTGCAAATTTATTTTCTATATTATGAATAAGATATTAATTGACAATATATATTTTTTTTCTCATTATTGTTATAAGTCCAAGAAACTAGGGGGCCGTTTGGTAACGTTATTCTTGTAGCGTTTGTATTTTTGGAAATACGTGTGGATGAAAAAGTGTATGAAAATATGTGTAATGTTGTTTAAAAAAATGAAAAGTGTTGCTCAAATAACCATACCAAACGGCCCCTAGAATGCCAAGAAGAATTTTTTTTTTAATTATTAAAATAAAAAGAACAAGGAGAGATAGTAAATGCTAATGACGATGAAGAAAATTTTAATGAAGAAATAAGTTTGAAAAATGATAAACATGATGATAGTATTGACTTAGATGGGGTTTATCGGACAATATGATGAAAATAAATTATTATTTTTTGATCATTTGTAATATATTATCACTTTTAAATTTAAACCATTTGAATGTGAATGTTATAAACACATGCTAGTTTGATTTATTTAGTTAGCTTGTTAAATATTATTACATAAGTGATGAATAAATTAGTCATTAATTGAATATATTTAAAATTTATAATGAATATACCATTTATATATGTATATCTATAATTTTTTATAAATTTTATTAAGTATTTGTGTATCTTATGATACACGATATAATACAATACACGATATGGAAAAATCAAAAATTGATTCACGATACAATTCACGTTTTGACAACTATGTACATAGCATGCTTAAATGTTAATTAATGAAGGCGTGGACAGAAGGTTCCTATTTTCCAATCAAAAAATTGGTAACATTAAGGAACCAAATTAAAATTTTTAAAACTTTAGGGGCAAAATAAATATAAATCCAAACTTTATGGTCTGTAATTTACAGCCTTCTCCTTCACTTGCCTTTCCTCTGCATCGTTAAGCTTTTCGACTTCTTCCTCGACATTTACCATGGACGTGAACTTTGAAGCAAAAAGTGAACCAAGCCAGTCCTTGAAAGTTGAACTCTGAAGTGATGAGTGAACCAAGCTAGTCCATTATGGTAGAAACAAGAGCCCGAGCCATACTTGGAAATGGAACTCTTTTTTTTTTTTTTTGAAAATCAAGGAAAGGAACTGTTTTTGATTGATAACACAAACACAAAGAGACTACTGATGAAAGAGCAAATTATTGATTCTGAAGAAGAAACTAAGCAAATAGATTTAGGCTGCTCCTTGGTCCTGGAAGTGTAATTAGTTAAGGGAAATAATAACGGATGACCTAGAGTAATGGTTAAAAATTCATTTAAAGAAAGTTTTTATGAAAAAAAAAATTGATATTTTGACAACTCTTAATCATTGTCCTAAGGAAATTTGTTAGCATGATTCATCAATCAATAATGTTAGTACAACTGTTTAGTGCATGCGAAGATTAAGGTTGTCTTGGAGGGCCCACTTTCCACCAATTTGTCACCAAGTAACCACCCATCCCAAAATCAAACCGATAGCCAAAAAAAAAAAAGAAAAAAAACCTCAACCATAGCAGCCACCAACCCCATAGCCCACCACCACCATCAACAACCACCAAAAACACATATCCATACCCACAAACCCAAAAATAAATAAATAAATAAAAATTCAAAACCAAGATCGGACCGCTACCCCACCACCACCACCCAAAAAACCCTCCACCACCCACTACTACCACTTAACAAACCTACACCGAGCAACCCACCACCACTCACCAAATCCAGAAAAAAATCCACACCTAAACCGGCAAGCAACCCACCATTGCCAAGCAACCCACACACACCACTCACCACCAAATTGCTAATTCAAAGTTTCAAACTAAAACTCAAACCCAAAACCCCAAAGCCCATACAACCACCACCATACTCAAACCCAAACCTCAAACAACTAGCCGCCGTTGCGAACATAACCCAAAACCCGAAACTCAAACAAACCCCAACGACCCGAAGCCCATAACATTGAATCAACACCGTTTCAAACCCTTTAAGCATGACTTTGGTCCGGTCAGAGAGAGAGAGATCGATAGAAAGGAGAAGAGAGAGCACTAATTTGAGGGAGGGAACTCTGATTTTGTTGAGAAAGAGAACTGATAAAATAATATTTTTTTTAGAATAAACGGCAGAATTTTATTCAAAGAAAGAATAAGTTTATACAAAAGCAAGGCAGCATCATAGAATAACCATGCTAAACCTGTACAAGCTACGTAGCTTTCTCTTCACCTAACAAAACAGCAACTATAAGCACAATTACATCAAGGAATGCCAAAGAAAAAAACAAGACTATCTTACTATTACTCAAGACAAAACTCTATAATTAGCTTCCAAATATTCTAAAGCATAGGCTATAGCAGACATGGCTAGAAAAGGGGGATCAGGACATGGAGTACCAAAGCGAGCCTCATTCCGCTTATTCCAAATCATCCAGTTGATTGTGAAAAATATTATAATCTCCAGGTCATTTTTTCTTTGCATTATTTGATCAGCCACATCCATAAATAAGAGATTTATGCAATGAGTCATGATCTCCCTCAAGCATGTGGACATCCAAACCTTGTCAGAATATGTACATCTTAGTAGGACATGGTCTATTGACTCCACCTCATCCTCACAATATTCACATCCAGTGTCAAACAAATTTTTTCTTCTAGTTAGATTAGCTTTAGTAGGCAGTATATCTCTACAAACTCTCCAAATGAAAGTTTTGATTTTATTACATACCTTGACAGTCCAAATCGCTTTCCAAATTTTATTTCTCTATGAGTGATTGGATGATTAGCCATGAGAAGATCTCAGTTGTTGAGTTTGGATCATCTTATATGCACTTTTTACCAAAAATTGGGATTGCCTTCTTAATCGCACCCCAATGGCCATGTGATCGGAATTTGCAAAGCTTAAATGATGAACTCCAAAGTGAGGAAAAAGATCATACCATTCTTGGTTAGCTACCCCATGGTCGAGTCTAACATATAACCAATCCTGTTCATCTCTCCGATTACACCATGTGAAGTGAGCACCTTTAAAGCCTATGTCCCTAAATTTGCAATCATCCAGCACTTCTCAAAATTTGCCATTTGCCACTCACTTCTTGGTTCCCCTCCTTGTTTTTCATTCACTGAAAGTATTCCATTGAAGTCTCCTATGCATATCCATGGAAATGTGACTTGCTGATGAAGTAGGCGCATCAATTTCCATGTGTCAATATGCTTCAATTTTTTAGGGTGCCCATATATACTTGTCAATCTCCATGAAACCCCATCCTTCTCTGTCACAATAACATCTATATGGCTTTTTGACAAGGTTTTCAGTTTCACATCCCATTTTGAATCCTATAATAGAGCCAAACCTCCACTCATTCCAATTCTATCTACACACATTACATTATTTATTTTTAATTCATCTCTCACTTCTTCTATGCCTTTCTTTTTAAGTTTAGTCTCCATTAGAAATATAATTCAGGGACGTTGAACTTTAATGAGCTTAGAAAGCTCTCTAACAGCACTTTTGTCCCCAAGTCCATGGCAATTTAGGCTTAATATACTCATAGTTCAGCTTCCTTAATCACCTTACTTCATATATTCAATAATCCAACACAAAACTCCTAAGTCTGTGACCTTTTAAAAGACAAATTTACTTGTAGACAAGATAAGGTGCTGTTGAGATAATATGGAAGCTCTCCGCTTTGCAAAGACCCAACCACCTAGTGTCTTTCATTGCTAAGAACGATCAGCCCCTTCACTTTAAAATATGGGTTGGTCCACGAAGCTAAGAAGTCACACAGTTACTGACAAGCCTTCAAAGCTACAGTGAAGTTGATCGACGCCTTGAGATTTTAAGGCGACGACCTCTTTCAATGCCGCAAAACCCACTAGCTAGGTAAGGGAAACCCACATAGGGAAGCCCACAAACTAGGCGAGGAAAGCCCACAACCTGGGCGATTGAAGGACTCACTAAGGAGACAAGAGAACCCTTGAAGGGATAATGATGGCTAGCGACAGAGCAAGCTCGCGAAGCGGCCAGAGGAAGCTCGAGAACAAGATAGCAAATAGTGCTAATCAGAGAATAAAATAATGTTAAAACTTATACATCCTAAGCGATAGTGGGTTGTATATATAAAAACTCAAAGTTTATGGTTGCTAAATTTTTTTAGCAATAGTAACCCGGTTGGAGCCAAGTTTTGAGCATGTGAGGATGTAAAATAGCAACTGGGAAGTGTTTACATCCCCCAATGATAATGCTCAGGGAACCAAATTCAAAATTTTAAAACTTTATGAGCAAAATATATATTAATCCAAACTTTATAGTCTGTACTTTACAATTTTATCTATATATATATATATATATATATAGAGAGAGAGAGAGAGGGGGGTTCAAGTTACACCTGGTATAACTTTAAAGAGTTACATCTTTTTTAAACTATTGGATTTAAATAGATCTAACGATAAAAAAAAGACCCTCATTAATGCTAATATTCTGATTAAGATCTCATTAATTATCCCTCATTTATTATATTTTATATCTATCTCTAAACCCAAAAAAAGTGTTATATTTGACTCTTTCTTTCTACGTTTCTCTCTCTATCTCAAGGGAAACCCTACGGAGAATCTGCGATAGGCAGAAGAGGGAATTGAATTTGGAGATCCAAATGCGGTTTGGGGAGAAACCCTAGATCGCCGTGGGAATTGGAGGATCGGTGATTGGAGAGAGAGAAGATAAGGGAAAGTTTTTTTTTCTTTGTCACAGAGAGAGAGAGGGAGAGAGAGAGAGAGAGAGATGGGATTGGATGAAGTGATAAATGAAAGTGAGAGAGAGAAAAATGAGAAAAATTGGAAAGATTTTGTTTAAATGAAAACCTGAATTTGTGAGAAATTGGTTGAACAATAACTCACACGTGGCCATGTGCTATAGGAGGAGGAGTTGTAGGTAAAACACGATCTCCAATGACGTGCTCAGATCACGTGCACTGTTTTTCTTTTTCTTTTTTCTTTTCATTCTGTTAATTGGAAGGGAACTTGTTCATATAATTTGAAAGTACAATGGGTTCAAGCATCATCATCATAATTATGGTTTTATGGTTTAAAAATAAGTGTGAGTGTCTCATTTTTGGTCCCAAATTAGATTGCCCAATGTAAAATTCGAGAGTATGTCATTGGCCTCGTAAACTATGGCAAAGATTATGAGTTGCTATTCGATTTTCAAATGGGTTGATAACCACTTTGAGTGATTTATGCAAATGTCTACTAGTTTTTACTTATTAGTTTAGATTCTAGAGTTAAGGCATGTGCATGAGAAGGTGATAGGTACCAAAGTCTGTCCAATTTTTTTTTTTTTTTTATTGAGAAATAATTACAACATGCTACTAATCCCACAGTTCAAACTCGTTCCTCCTAGACCTCCAAATACTTTATACATGAGGAGGTGCCAATTTAGCTATAAAGCCTTTGGCAAATCCGTCCAATATAGTTGGTCTTTGTTTTACACTATTTTACATTTTGACTATATAAAATGAAAGTTTACTTTAAAAAATAAAATAATAATAAAAAACCTAACATGTTTACTCCATTAGTGCATTCATTAGACATTACTAGAATCACCATATTTATATTTATATATATGTATATATATATATTTTTTTTTGAGAAGCTCCATATTTATATTCAAAACCAAGACTTAAGAAATGAAAACAACGTACAGTCTACACATATTAGATTATAATTTATAATCATGGGATGCATTAATCACACATGTCAAATTTATAAATTCAAACCCGTCAATAAAATGATAGAATTGGAATTGATTACCCAGTTGGTTTCAAATCTATCAACTATTTAAAACCAAAATCGGTTATTAACGTTAACTATCCTATTTATTCTAAATAAATCAACCATTCAAGACCGGGTTTTAAGCTAATCAACCCAATGAAGAATTTTGAAGTTATATATCACGTTTATTCCAAGGATTTAGGCCAATTGATCATGTGAATCCATTCAAACTAAAAATCAAAAAAGATTTTAGTTGATAGATCAATCATTATATAAAGTTATCAAGCTATAAATGAGAAAGGTTCAAATTTCAAAAGTCTTAACTTAATCATTCTAACGTGTCTAGCTATCTAGCAATATGATGAGCGACAGAATTACTGTATTTTAATATGTAAAAAACTGCAATCAACAAAGGAACTTGCAATTATTTTCGCCTCTTCAATCAAATGACCATAAGCAGCAAAAGACACATTCATTATTCAAAAAGTTAATAATAATCTCTAAATCTCCCTCTAAGATAATAGAAGAGAGTCCAATATCCTTGTATACAATCACTTAAGTTTGATTTAATAAGTGAATACATGACATATTCGTATTGATGGTTGTAGTTAAACTTTATTCATATTAAAAGATCACACATTATTCATTTTATGGAAATTATCCTCATCTCCCATATTCAGATATTAATCATGCTTATAAAGGAGTTAATTTATGGAGTTTTAAATGTAGTCAACATATGCCACATAAGGAAGGTGTTCCCTAACTAGGTCCAAAGTGTACCCTTACTAAAGCAAGTGTACCATCCTTAGTCCACAAACTTCAAGATATATATTTTAATTATAACTTCCATGTATTTCAAATCTTATTTTAGCACTTTTGTGGGTGTTGTAAAACACATGAAAACAACAATGAAAACTCATATTGTGCTAAAGAATGCAATTAACCAAAGAAAAAAAAAATCAGAAAAACATTAAAGACGATGAAAAAGGGAAAAGACTATGGTGAAGGAGTCTTTAACTTTTTCCTAGTAAATCATTGTGATGCAGTTTATATAGTTTAACGATTGAAGACACAACAAAAAGGCTCTTATAAAAGGGAATCTTAATAAAAGAGACTTTATTTTGAAGGGGGAAAATATATATATATATATATTTTGATGAAAGGAAGGAAAATAAAATAGAATTGTGGAAATGGTGTATCATGCAAGCCACTCCACGCAAAAACACTCTAATATTTGCATTTTTTTTTTTTTTTGTTTGATCAAGCTTAATAACTAAAATCTACAATTGGACCAAATAGAGAATAAAAAAGAATTTTAGTTATTGACTTTTGGATTCACTAGGATTGAAATCCTACTGACTTTATAAGTAATTTAATTAATAATTTTATAAATAAAAAAAATAAAATTATTAGAGCTCATAATATATATTAAAAATAAAGATAGATAGTTGGAGAAATATGACTATTGAAAATATGGTTGTTAATGAAATATGAACATCGAGAATAATAATAAAGTAAAAAGATTGTGCAAGGATATGTGCATAGTAAATTAGCAATAATAGAAATATTGAAGCTTTTAGCTTGGATTTAGCTAGAACTTCTAAGTCACGTAACTATGAATTTCATGGAAAGTTATATCATAGTTTAGGATAAATGCTTGTGGCATGCTTACCACATGCAAGTCATTTCAACAAGGTATGAATGGTTTAGGGTTGACTCGGTTGAGTGGAACCACTTGGGTACACTTGGTTTAAGCCTGAATTAGAGCTTCTAAGAATTACATGATATTATGTGTGCATTTGGGTTCTGATTAAAATTGGCATTTTGCTTAAAATTTTTTATTATTTTTGAGTCTCACGTGAGTCTTGTAGCAAAAAAGTTTATTTTCTAGCTTCGGTAGCATATTTATTCACATGTGACATGCCTAGGTATTGTTTCTAATAAAAAAGCCACGACCAGGACCAAGTATTATTTATGAGTCTCACTCTATTTTTTCCTCACATTTTTTTATATTTTATTATCTCCATGCGCTGTTCACTAGCTGCTGCTATTGAGTATGCTATAGAGTTGTTTGATTAAATGCTTGAGAGAGATATGGCTACTACTCTAATGGTTTAATCTTACCAATGAAGCCTGAAACTGGCTGCACACATTAGTGGGTGTGTCCAGATTTTAGTTGATGGAAAGCTATTTAAGCTTTCAGCAATGAATTTTCTTTGGTATTGTTGTGTTGGAATGCATTAGAGATGAAATAATTGGATTTGTCTAAACACCCTTATAAGAAGGGAAATTGAGTGTCTTCTACCATGAAACTTATGTAATTACTTTTATCTAAACACCACACAGTGGTCAAATAACTTATTGGTTAGTGGAATAGGATCATAGTTTGATTATAGGCTGTTAAGATCACCAAAGACAAAAGTAGCATTCCCAAATACCCTATATCTTCCGAATTTTCAACAAAACACATTTAAGTAATGGCCATTGAAAATCAAGAACAATTTCATTTTTGCTTGGTTTGATCTTTGGGTTTGGTGTTTCTACAAGATTGTTTGCAAAGGCCTCATTAACAACAGTTTCATGTTTGAAGTTGGTGAAAGAAAACAACAAATATACAAAACTTAAGGGTTGTCAATGGGTCGGGTCGGGTTGGCTCGGCCCATTTTTACTTGGCCCAATGGCACAATGGGCTAGGCATAATGGGCTATTAACTAGTTAACGGGTCGGGTTGGGCTGAGCTAAAAGAGAAAACCCCAGCCCACAACCCTGCCCATGGGTAATGCCCATTTTGTCTAAAACGAGTTAGGCTACTGGGTTGGGCCTAATAGGCTATCAATGAGATTGTGTTAGCATATTATTTTATTATTTTTAGAAAGAAAGAATCTTTTTTTATAAGTGAATAATCAATCTATTTTTTTTAAAGGAAAGAATCGAAGAATTTAATACTTAATTACAATTTTTTTTTTCAATCAAATCAATTTAATTTTTTGTTTTGTTGATGGAAACTTATTTAATTTTTTTATTAAGGCTTCAAATAGTTTTTTATTTCTATCTTTAATAAAAAAAAAAAAAACTATAAAATGGTTAATTCAAATTTGCTAGACTACTAGAAAAATATATATTTAATAAACTAAGTTTAGCACAATTACTTTAAGTATCTTAGTGGTTGGGAGAGTTCTATTAAGAAATTCCTTTACAATATCTTAAAATCAATCATTCATACACCCTCTATATATTTTTGTTATAAATTCTAAGCTATTGGACTGGGCAATGGGTTGGGCCAACGGGCTGGGCTACTGGGCTAGCCCACCGGGTGCCCATGGCCATAAAAATTAGCCCACGACCTAACCCACTGGGCTAGTGGGCTACCCATGGGCCTTAATAACGATAGGCTGGGCCGCCCATTAGCCTGATGGGTTGCCGAGTTTGTAGGTCGGGCCGTGAGCCATGGGCTATTTGATGACCCTTAACAAAACTTCATGAAAAAAATATAATAGATGTGTTGGGTGGGGGGGGGGGGGG
>JAOWBE010000074.1:13793776-13811029 GCA_028566155.1 Quercus phellos
GATTCTCGTTGAATTTTTCTGAAAGTTCAGGTTAAGTTTGAGATAAGCTTATATTGGACAGTTTATTTTATTATTTAGTTTATTTTTACTACTATTCATGAGTTTTATTGCACTTTTGGTACTATTCAAGGACTATTTCAGTTAATTTTTAGATTTATCTACAATATTTTTAACAAAAAATTTTCAATTTCAGCATTTTCAAACTGACACTTATATTAAACTGATTTTTTTTTCTGCATATTGGATTATATATTATAAATTAATTTCCAATTGATAGGCCTAAGTATTTGAGATTTTCTTACAGGTCTAATTCTTTCCACGGTACAGAAAGCTTTGTCTTGCTTAATCGTATTTTGTGTTTTTGACTAATGTTTGAATCAGAGTTCTTGTGAGAGCCATGGATTCCTTAACCAGAGAATGGAATCGATTGTCTCTCTCAGAACAAGAGGGAGACACCTTTGACTTTGAGAACCAAGACCTTAAACCAGGATGCATGCTAGCGGCAAAATTCTTCACGAAGCGAGCACTCAGTTTAAAAGTCGTGGCTCGGACTCTCCGACCACTGTGGAAGACAAAACACGAGTTCTGTATCAAAGATCTAGGAAACCACCTTATTCTTTTTACCTTCAAAGATGAGTTGGATGCAGAACGAATTTTGGTGCACCATGGAGTTTCGATAAATAGCTGATTGCACTATGCCGATATGAAACTGATCAGTCCTTCAAAGAAATTCGGTTTGATATGGCAGTATTTTGGGTTTAAATACATGACCTTCCGGCGCGAAGAATGACGTTAGAAGCGGCGGAAGGAATATGTCGACCCCTAGGGCGTGTAATCCATTGTAATGATGAGGATGAAACAGATTGAGGTGAGTTTATAAGGTGTGAGTTGAAGTAGATATCATGAAGCCCCTAAGTCGAGGTAGACGGGTGCGGTTTGGCCTGGCTAGTGAAGGTTGGGTATCGTTTCGGTACGAGCATCTCCCTATATTCTGCTGCTGGTGTGGGAGGCTAACGCGTGATGCAAAGGACTGCAATGTCTGGATCCGTAGTGAGGGCATGCTAAACGTGCAGAACCAACCTTTTGGGGATTAGATGCGAGCACCCCAAACTAGCATGTCAAGAAGGAAAGTAATCTCGGTGGCAGGTCAGAAATCACAGAGAATGGGCGGTTCACGGGAAAACAGAGGACCATCCATTCCACGTACCACCCAAACGATGGTGGACGATGGTCCGCCATCGGAGACTCCGGTGGAGAGCTGCACAAGAATGGAAAGATAGGGTTTTCAGGAGTTTACGAAATTTGGGGATACGACAAAATTTACGGAGATCCTTAGAGATAATGAGAAATTCCTGGCGCATATTAAGGAGATTGATATTGCTATAGATCATCATCCTGATATCTCTGTGTTGACTAACACTCTTGATAATGATAATGATTGCAGGACTGCTGACCTTGCTGACATAGAGCTAACTGACATGAATAGTGGTGGACCCATCTTGGGAGAGACGTTGGATCAAGGCCCAAGTGCTAAAGCCATTTCGTGTAGTGGGCCTATGAACAACAACCCAAATAATAGAACTTGGAAAAGAATTACCATGGGGCCGAAGCATGCTAACCTGAATTCAGAGGGGACCCATGCTGGAAGTAAACAAGGGGCCCAAGACTAAGAACGGACCGAATTAGACACCACATTGAAGAAGAAAATCGAGACAGAGATGGCTTAAGTAAGTAGGTTAATGGCTATGGAATTCATTGGAATGGCAGTGGCTAAGCGGTAGCACCGCCGAGATTAATGAGTGCTTTAAACTGGAACTATCAGGAGCTTGGGAACCTTCGAACAGTTCGAGCACTCCAGGAGGTGATAGCCTCCGAAGATCCCAGCTTAGTCTACCTTATGGAAACTAAGTTGTCCAAAAAAGACATGACAAGAAAGAAGTACACGCTTGGATTCACGGAAGGTTTTATAGTGGCTAGCAATGGAAGTAAGGGAGGTTTGGCCTTATTGTGGAAGAAAGACATAATGGTAGATGTTCAAACTTTTGGCCCGTGGCACATAGACACTGAGGTCAGTGGGAGTGATGGCTTAGGGAGGTGGCAGTTCACGGGGCTTTATGGACAACTGGAGACAAGTAAGAGAGAGGAGACATGGCGGATTCTTAAGAGGTTGGGGTCTTCTAACTCTCTACCTTGGCTGTGTATAGGGGACTATAATGAAATACTCAGTGATGCTGAGAAGCTTGGTGGTAATCCGAGGATACCAAAATAAATGGAAATGTTCAGAGATGCGATAAACATATGCTACTTTAGAGACTTAGGTTATATGGGACCACGGTTTACCTGGAACAAGGTTTTTGCAAATGGAGATAGCTGGTGGGTAAGGCTTGATCGAGCACTGGCCACTCCGAAGTGGTATTCACGCTTCGCAAATGCGAAGTTGCACCATCTGTCAACCACAGCTTCATACCATTGCATGCTTGCTCTCCGATGGGGTCAAAGTGGGAAACGAAGGACTGCTGGTGCGAAACCTTTCAAGTTTGAAGCCATGTGGCTTCGTGACCCTCAGTGCGCGAATATCGTAAGTGATGCATGTGAGTATGGCCTATGCATTTCTACGGGTCACCCACTACAAAACTGTATTTCTTCATGTAGTGCTCGCCTCACCCAATGGAACAAAAGGGAGTTTGGTCATGTTGGCCACCCGATTAAGACACTTCGGAATAAACTTCAAATTTTAGAAGCTTCCAGAACACAACATGGACAATATCGGCAGGTCAAGCAGGCACTGAATTCTTGGCTAGACATGGAAGAGGTAATGTGGAAGCAAAGGTCTCAAAACAACTATTTGAAGGAGGGAGATAGAAATACAAGCTTTTTCCACACTAAAGCTTCTAACAGGAAACAACGAAACTGGATTCAGGGATTGGAGGATGAGAATGTGCAATGGCAGGAAGGGTTGGATGATATTGAACATGTAGCTACGAAGTATTTCTCTTCATTATTCACCTCTTCTCAGCTAGGAGAGATGACAGAGCTCCTAAGTGTAATCTCCCCTTCAATCACAAATTCAATGAACCAGCTCCTAGCTAGAGACTTCCAAGCCACGGAGATAGCCCAAGCAATAATGCAAATGCACCCTCACACTGTGCCAGGACTTGACGGCTTGCCCCCTCTATTTTATCAAAGGTTTTGGTCCCTCACCAACAATTGTGTCACTCAAGCTGCACTTGACTTCCTTAATCATGGTATTATTCCTCCTAACTATAATGACACTCATATTGTACTTATTCCTAAAGTTCAAAACCCTAGGAAAATCATTAAATATAAGCCTATCAGCTTATGTAATGTGGCCTACAAAATAGCTTCTAAAGTAGTAGTTAATAGATTGAAGAGTGTACTATCTATCATTGTTAGTGAGAACCAAAGTGCTTTTACTAAGGGGTGCTTTATAACTGAGAATGTCTTGATTGCTTTTGAAACCATGCATCATATAAGCCAAAAGAAGTCCAGTAAAGTGGGTGAGATGGCCATAAAACTAGATAAAAGTAAGGCCTATGATATGGTAGAATGGACTTATGATATGGTAGAATGGGCTTGCCTGGAGAATATTATAAGGAAAATGGGTGTCCATCAGAAAATGATTGAGGTGGTTATGAGATGTATAAAAACAGTCACTTATTCTATTCATATTAATGGGCAAACCCGAGGCAAAGTTGTGCCCTCCAGGGGCCTCGGCCAAAGGGATTAATTATCACCTTATTTATTTCTCTTTTGTGTAGAAGGTCTTTCAGCTCTTCTTTGTCATGCAACAGAACGGCAAGCCATCCATGGGATTGCAGTGTGCCGAAAAGCCCCAAAAATCTCCCATCTTTTCTTTGCTGATGATAGCTTGGTGTTTTGTTGAGCATCCTTGGAGGAATGTAATGAGCTCCAACGCATTTTTACCATATATGAATCAACCTCAGGCCAGCAGCTTAACAAGGGCAAGACTGCTCTTTTCTTTAGCAGGAACACCCTACGTGCAATACAGGAGTAGATCAGGACTAGATTCGGGGCTCAAGTCATTCGCCAACATGAAAAATATTTGGGCCTACCTTCCTTGTTAGGAAGATCCAAAAGGAATACTTTCCATGACCTCAAGGACAAGCTCAGGAAGAAGCTATCAGGATGGAAGGAAAAACTATTATCGAATGCAGGAAAGGAAATCCTAATAAAATCAGTAGGCCAAGCAATCCCCTCATACACTATGAGTTGTTTTAAGTTACCGGATTCCTTATGTGATGAGCTAGTAGGAATGGTACCTAAATTCTAGTGGGGGCAAAATATTGGCATGGACAAGATGGCTTGGCTTAGTTGGGAGAAAATGTGCACACCTAAGGAAAGTGGGGGAATGGGCTTGAAGGATTAAAGGCGTTTAATTTGGCCTTATTATCTAAGTAGAGGTGGTGGCTTCAAACCTACACTAATTCCCTATTTTATCGTGTCTTTCAAGCTAAATATTTTCCAGAAGGTGATTTCCTATCTGCCACTTTGGGCACTAAGCTATCATATGCTTGTAGAAGTATATTCTCTATGCAACAGATAATCCAAAAAGGAAGCTATTGGAGGATAGGAAATGGGGCCAAAGTTTGAATATGAGGTGACCAGTGGCTTTGTTCATCTTCTATCTACCGAGTTGTCACACCATGCCTAGATGTTGGCTCTGACTTGCTAGTGCCATCACTAATTGACCACCAGAGAAGGGAATTGGATTTGTTTGCCCTTCAACACACCTTCATGCCTATGGATGTTGAATCTACCCTTTCCATTGCGTTTAGCCCTACTCTGCTTGAAGACCGTCTCATTTGGGGCCTTACTTCGTCAAGGAAGTTCACTGTGAAATAAGCTTATAAATTTGCATTGCAAAACAGGAATGGCCACGTATTTGTGGAAAGCTCTAACGCTACGTGTATAAGGGAGTTCTAGAGGTTTATATGGCGCCTGTAGGTCCTAAATAAAATTTGGAGTTTCATGTGGCGTGCATGCAGGAACATTCTGCCCATGAAAGCAAACCTTTTCCATCGACAGATAGCACAAGATAACATTTGTGAGGTGTGTGGAAAGTTTGAGGAAATAACGGGTCATTTACTTTGGCATTGTCACCGTGCTAAGGAGGTGTGGAAAAAGGTGGGGTTTGATAAAGATAAGACCATGGATAGTGATTGGACCAATTAACTCTTTTGCCCAAACGACCTCATCAAATACCTCCGTCTACCTAGCCATGGCATGGACAAGGAAAAGCAAACCATTAATGAGAAGCTTCAATGCCTTGAGCAGTTACCAATTAGTTGTCAAACCATTGGTAGCTCATCAAAACCCGCATTAATAAGTCCTAAGGCATTACAGAAGGAGCATTAAAGCCACAATTAAGGTCCCAACAGCTAAAAACTATGAAACTATATATACACACTTAACATAACCAGACTAGGTACATATACACATAACCTAAATTTTACTAGCACACGTAACTTTGATATTCCAAGTTTTCTTGTTTCCTAAAGAGTTACTATACGCTAACTTTATCATCGAAGACTCTGTGGCAAGCATCACACCGATGACCACCTAAGGAAGGCTCTTTACCACACCTGCAGGTACAGCACGAGGTCCCTGCTTTATCTAGACAAACTTATATTGTTGAATATTTTTGCATCATCAACTTGGCGCCGTCTATGGGAAATGACATTTTCGTACTTAGGTCTGAGAGCGTAGTTCCACTCAATTCCCAGGTTTAGATGGAGTCCAACCAAGATTTTGTAGCACTGGCCCTGCAAATTCAAACACTTACAGCTAGTGTGGAAGAGCTTACTAGGCAGAACCAAGAGATGAGGCTGCGACTTCAGCAAAAGGAAAACTAGTCCAGGACCAACCAAGAGGACGATGGAGATAGTCAGAGAAGGAGTGACCGTCGAAGACTCGCCACTTCAGAAGGACCAAGTTCAGATCTTCTCAGGGAAATGAGAAAGGAGATGGATGAGTTATGGAACGCTATTAAGGGAAAAATGAATCGAAGCCTGGATAGAATGGCCAGGACAACGGATTCACCCTTCACGTCGACAGTCCTGGAATGCCCAGTGCCGTCGAAATTTTTCCTACCACAACTTGAACCATTCGGCGAACTGAAAGACCCTTTGGATCACCTCAACACTTTCAAGATGACCCTAGGCCTTTAACAACCTCCTGATGAAATACTGTGCCGCTCTTTCCCCACCACTCTCAAAAGAGCTGCGAATGAGTGGTTCACGAAGTTACCAACATTGTCCATTGATAGCTTTGAGTAGTTGGGCAATTCCTTCTTACGCCACTTCATCGGGGGACAACGCCCGAGAAGGCCAGCAGACCACTTACTTACCATTAGACAAGGAGAAAATGAGATCTTGAGGTCGTACGTGAAGCGTTTCACTTGAGAAACTTTAAAGGTTGACAAAGTTGATGACAAGGTGTAGTTAACAACCTTTAAAGCTGGATTGAAGTCCAGGGAGTTCATGGTCTCACTCACGAAGAATCCCTCAAAGACGATGGTAGAGATGCTCTTAAAGGCGCAAAAAATACATGAATGCCAAAGACGCCCTAACAGCGATAAAAGATGTAGAGAAGTCCAATGAGAAGGGAAGGAAGGAAGATGATCGGAGAGGACAAAAAAGGGAGCATATAGATTGTCAAAATAGCAATGGGAGTAAAAGGGAAGACGATAAAGCTTATCGGACGGTAAAATTCACTCCTTTAGTTATGTCTATTGACAAAATTCTGGCGCAGATTAAAGATGAGCACTACCTCAAATGGCCAAGACCGTTACATTTGTCACCCAATGTACATGATAAGAAGAAATATTGTTGTTTCCACAAGGATCACGGCCACTACACAGAAGATTATAGGGACCTGAAGGAGCAGATAAAGGACTCATACGAAAAGGGAAGTTGCAAAGGTTTGTAAAGAAGGGAGGGCCCAACTGGTCCAAGGATGTTGACAAGGACAAGCGCAAAGCCTCACCAAGGGATGAAAACCACACGTCCCAGCGTCCACCAAGTGTGATCGAAGAGATAAAGATGATCACAGGTGGGCCATCCACAGGTGAGTTGATCAGATCTCTCAAGAAATCATATCAGAGGCAGATGAGCAACATCCATAAGACACCACCCTTAAAGCAAAGATGGATGGATAGGGATATGTTTTTCTCAGAAGAAGACGCTAGAAAAGTGAAGCAACCACATAACGACCCCTTGGTCATAATGCTTATTATAGAAGGGTTCAACACTAGTAGAATCCTCGTGAATAATGGCAGCTTTGTAGACATCATCTACCTCTCTACTTTTCAACAGCTAAAGTTGGATCCAAGAAGGTTGCGCCCTTTTGAATCCCCTCTCGTTAGCTTCAACGGAGACAGGGTGCATTTTAAAGGCATAGTGACATTGACAATCACAGTGCGTTCTTATCCGTGACAATTGACTTGTCAGTTAGACTTCCTAGTAGTAGATTGCCCCTCTTCATACAATGTGATCATCGGGAGGCCCACATTCAATCATTGGAAGGCAGCCACATCCACTTATTGCCTGAAGGTAAAGTTTCCAATGAAAAATGGTGTAGGTGAAGTAAAAGGAGATTAAGTATTGGCTAGGGAGTGCTACCAAGCAGTGTTGGTTGCAAAAAAAAAACCACACATAGATGATCGAGGAAAAAAAAGAGGAGAAGGTGGATGCCTTGGAAACTGTGGAATTAGTAGACGGAGAGCCAACGAAGACTACAAGAATAGGGATGACCATGAGTATAAACATGAAGAAGAAACTAATACAACTCCTTAAGGAGAACCTGGACATCTTTGCTTGGAGCCACGAGGACATGCCAGGCATATCCATAGAGATCATCTAACACAAGTTAAATGTTGACCCCAAGAAAAAGCTCTTCTAGTAGAGAAGACGAGTGTTTGCTCCAGAATGAAACAAGGCAATCATGGACAAAGTAAATAAACTATTAGCAGTAGGCTTCATCCGTGAGGCCTACTACCCAGACCAGCTGGCAAACGTCGTCCTTGTGAAGAAGATGAATGGGAAATGGAATATGTGCGTGGACTTCACAAACCTGGACAAGGCCTGCCTCAAGGACAGCTTCCCCTTACCAAGGATAGATCAGCTAGTGGATTTCACAGCAAGACATAAGCTCCTGACTTTTATCGACGCATTCTCAGGGTACAACCAAATAAAAATGGCAGAGGAAGATTAGGAGAAAATTGCATTTATCACAAGTCAAGAGCTCTTCTACTTCAAGGTGATGCCCTTCAGGTTGAAAAATGCAAGAGCAACCTACTAAAGGTTAGTAAACAAAATGTTTAGTAAACAGATCGGGAGAAACATGGAAGTTTACGTGGACGACATGCTCGTCAAAAGCAAAGAAGAGTTTGCTCACCTGGACAATCTGTAAGAGATGTTCATAACTCTTAGGCAATATCAGATAAAGTTAAACCCCAGCAAGTGCGCCTCTAGGGTAGCGTCAGGGAAGTTCTTAAGGTTCATAATGTCCCAGAGAGAAATAGAAGCAAACCCAGGAATGTACGAGTCATACTAGAGATGACGTCACCCAAAACCATGAAAGAATTCTAGAAACTCACAGGGAGGATAGCAGCACTCAACAGGTTCATCTCAAAAGCAACGGACAAATGCCTGCTCTTCTTCAAGATGCTGAAGCGGGCCTTCACCTGGACAGACAAGTGTGAGAAGGCTTTCTAGGAACTCAAGCGCTATCTGAGCAATCCACCCCTCCTGAGCCCATTTAATAAGGGAGAAAACCTGTACTTATACTTAGCAGTGTCAGCTACAGCTGTGAATGCAGCTTTGATTCGAGAAGAGGACAGAAGACAGCTCCCAGTTTACTACGTCAGTCTGGCATTCCAAAGGGCAGAAGCCAAGTACCCGTGGATCGAGAAGATTGCATTCATTTTTATTGTAGCTTTACGCAAGTTGCGCCCCTACTTTCAGGTGAACCCTATCTTGGTTATGACGGACCAACCCATAAAGAAGTCAATGAATAAGCCCGAGGCTGCAGGAAGGATGATCCTATGGGTATCGAGCTTAACCAATTCAACATTGAGTACCACCCCAAGACAGCTATTAAGGCATAGGCATTGGCAGACTTCATCATCGAATTTACAATCCTAGACGAAGAGGGAGAAATAGACAAAGCAGAAAGATAGACAATCCAGACTGACGGTTCATCAGCCCAAAGAGGGGCGGATTAGGGGTCGTTATCGTCACCCCAAAAGGAGAGATGCTCAGATACGGAGTTCAATTAACATTCCCGGCCAACAACAATGAAGCTGAATACGAAGGAGTATTGACAGGACTAAGGGTCGAGAAGGTGCTAGGAGTCAAAAACTTGCTCCTCTAGAGCAATTCAAACACATTGTAGGTCAGACAAAGGGGGAGTTTGAAGCAAAGGAGGAATAGATGCAAAAATACCTAAGGTTGACGAGACTTTTGACATAGGAGTTTGATCGAGTGGAGTTCATACAAATCCCCAGAAGCTAGAATATGGGGGCAGATGAGCTAGCGAAGCAGGCGTCGTCTAAAGCAAGACCAATGAATACTAATCTGAAGATTGAAGTCTATAAACGTCCCAGCATTGAAGAAGTCCTCACCTTTGCAATCTAGAGCGAAAGCAGCTGGATAACCCTAATCTTGTCGTTCCTCCAAGACGGATGGCTTCCATATGGCGTTGAAAAGGCCAGGAAGGTTAGAAAAAGGGCAGCAAGATTTACAATCCTGAATGACACCCTATACAAAAGAGGCTTCTCCATGCCTTACCTGAAGTGCGTCAATAAGGAGGAAGCCAATTATATTCTGGAGGAGATCCATGAAGGAATTTGTGGAGACCATGCAAGCCTAAGATCCCTGGTTAGCAAAGTTATCCGAACAGGTTACTTTTGGCTTACTTTGTAGAAGGATGCAAAGGAATTCGTCAAGAGGTGCGACAAATGTCAAAGGTTTGGGAACATCCAACGCATCCCATTAGAGAAACTAACGACAATAACCTTCCCATGGTTGTTTGCCTAGTCGGGACTTGACATCGTAAGCCCGTTACCCCAAGGTAAAAGACATGTAAAATTTTTACTAGTTACCATTGATTATTTCACAAAATGGGTTGAAGTAGAAGCACTATTAACCATAACAAAGGCGAAGATCCAGAACTTCATGTGAAAGAATATAGTTTGCTGATTCGGGATACCACAGACGATCATATCAGACAACGGGCGACAGTTTGACAATCGAGGTTTCAGGGACTTCTGCTCGAGCTTAGGAATCAAAAACCAATTCTCATCACCTGGTCACCCCCAAGCTAACGGCCAGACGGAAGTGACGAATTGGACTCTACTCAAGATCATTAAGGCTCGGTTAGACGAGGCAAAGGGCACATGGCTAGAAGAGTTGCCTAGCGTTCTGTGGGCGTATAGGACTACAGCGAGAACCCCGATAGGGGAGACCTCCTTCAATCTCACCTATGGCACCGAAGTAGTAATCCCAATCGAAGTAGGAGTCACCAACATGAGATGAGAAATCTTCCACTAAGGCAGCAATAACGATCAACTAAGAGTCAACTTGGATTGCTTGGACGAATCCAAAGACGAAGCATCCCGTAAGATGGCAGAGTACCAGTAGAAGATGGTTGAGTACTACAACAAGAGAGTGAAGCTCAAACAACTTAACATAAGAAATCTCATCCCACGCAAAGTTACACTTGCTACCAAGGACCTAACCCAGGGGAAGCTTGGTCCAACCTAGGAAGGACCCTATAGAGTCACCCATTATTCCAGGCAAGGCAGCTATTACCTAGAAACGTTGGACGGGAGGAAACTGCCGCGACCATGGAATATCGAGCATTTGAAACAATACCATCAGTAAATGTAATGGATGATTGTATTCATGTTTGAAATAAAGCAATAAAAGAATTATTCAGCCAACGTGATACGTGTAAAGCTAAGAGCAAAAAAAAAAGGCTAAGTAACAAGATTCTGTCTATACGGATGTAAGTTACCGATGAAGCCAAATGACAAGATCCCTTCAATAAGTGTAAGTAAAAAAATTGACTAAGTAACAAGATTCCACCTAGACAGATGTAAGTTACTGACAAAGCCAAATGACAAGAGCCCTTCAATGGGTGTATGTTACAAAAAAATTGGTTAAGTAATAAGATTCCATCTAGACGGGTGTAAGTTACTGATGAAGCCAAATGACAAGATCCCTTCCATGGGAGTAAGTCACAAAAAATTGGCCAAGTAACAAGAATCCGCATAGACGGATGTAAGTTACTGATGCATAGGGATAAGTCGCAAAAAATTAATTAAGGAAAATCCGTCCAAACGGATATAAACTACTGATGAATGCAAATCATTTCCTAATCAAACAAACCCCCGAGCTGAGGGTAGACAAGCAACCATATACATTCAAAAAAAGTATCATGCATGATAATCCAGGAAAGTAAACAGGTAAGCATAGAATAGTCAATAGAATTGAAAGCCCAAAAACATCGGACAACTAGTATTGTTCCAACATTAGAATTAAAAGCCCAAAAACACTGGGCATTGTTCTTAAATTAGAATAAAAATACTGTTTTGAAAGTAGAATAAAAAAGCCCAAAAAACACACTGGGCACCCAAAAAAAAAAAGAAAAGACAAATGTGAAGCAGGAATATGAGCAGGTTCAAGCAACGAATGCATCATCAACAATAGGAGGAGGTGGAGGAGCATTCTCTGGAGCATCACCCTTATGAGCTATAGACTGGAAGGCTTTCTCAGCTGCCATTTTCTTATCCACCTCCTCGAGATCCAAGTTCTCTAGATCCACTCCGGTGGGGTGCTTGACGAGGTACTGTCTCAGGAGCTCAAAGCCTTTATAATACCAGCTGAAGAGCATAGTGTTGTACTCCTCCGTCTGTTGGAAGGCCTTGATGGACTTGGCAGCAACCGTCTTGATCTTCTCTTTCGCGGCTAGAAGCTACTCGTTCTTCTCTAAAGTTAGTTGCCTCTCTACCCTTAAATCGTCAAACAAGACCTTAGCTTCCTCCTTGTAGGTATTGGTCTCGTCCATGGCGGCAATAAGGTCCTTCCTCAATTTTGAGTTTTCTGCCTCCAAAGCCACCACCTGGGACCTTGCTAACTTGGCCTTCGCTTCGTTGCTCAGGTACTCCAAGGTGATATGGATGGTCTCCCCTAATACCTGAAAATAAGACCCAACTTTCGAAAAAAAAACCTTTGCACAAGTACACTACCTGGACGAATTTGTGGATATGGCGATCCACAATCTCGTTGGAGGGCACGCTAGAGAAAACCTTAAGCTCCTTAGCCATGAAGGCATTTTGTGCTCTCGTCAGTGCGAGGTCAGAGTCATCCCAAATGTTGGACGAATGGGAGGTGGCCTCTTCTCTTTCCCTTTATCGGCCACACGTTGCCTCTTCGGGAGTGGGGTAATTTCTTCCACCGAGATAGCGAGGGAAGCTGTTCTTGTCGGTTCAGTGACGGGGGGAGAGGGAGTGACGGCGACCCCTTTATCCACAATGCGCACTAACTTCCTCCCGAGGTTGGAAAGGGGCTTGTTCTTCTTGGCCCTCATCTTTTCGAACATCCCCTGACTAAATTTCATCGTCATCTCTGTGAAAGAAAAACACTCGTTAAAAAAAGAAAAAGAGAAGAGTAGCAACAACGAGCTTAGTAAACACCTACTCTTCTTGTGCTCGATTTCTATAATGCACAGGACGTAAGCAAAAGGCTCTAGACCAAGGTAGTGAAGAGCTAGGGTTTGCAGGTCGACCAGATCGTTAAAATCGTCAATCGTCCTCGCGTACTCGATAGTTGCCTCAATGCATTGCCTGTATCCACTCTTGAGCTTTAACCACTTCTTAACTGCGCATAAGACAACAAATAAGAGAGTTAGCAGTGACAAAATATGTGCAAGGGAATGAAGGACGAAGGACTGGTAGAGAAACGATGCACCTAGACTCAGGGCTCCCCATCGACGAAGCAACTTAAGGACGTCCCCCTAAATTTCATCAAAATGAGTCTCCTACTCATCCTCAGAGACAAAGAAGAATTAGGACTTCTAGTATCAGAACGACGAGGGCAGGTCCCTAATGATCCTAGCCTCCCTGACCCAAGGCACGAGTTTGTAGTACTCATATTCCTTGGATTCCTTCAAACGGTACAAGAAGGTAAACTCTTCTACCCTAATCATATCTCCCACAACAGTAGCCAGCCATATCTCCATACAATCAATCACTATCCTTCATGAGTTTGGCACAAGTTGCCTAGGACCAATTTTGAAATGATTTAAAAGCTCCATGATGAAAGGGTGGATGGGGAATTTAAGCTCACATAGGAAAGCAGCCTCGTAGAAGCACACCTCCCTGGGCGAAAAGTGACAGGCTTGTTCCTTTTTACAAGGACGACGAACCTTAACCCTCCTAGGAAACTGGAACTTATTGCTAAACCTATAGAAGCTCTCAACGTCTAAGCTACACTCTTCCCCATGGGCAAAGAAAGCCCTAACCTCACTTAGGCCAGAAGCCACA
The DNA here is from genome assembly GCA_028566155.1 of Quercus phellos. Classification (NCBI taxonomy): domain Eukaryota; kingdom Viridiplantae; phylum Streptophyta; class Magnoliopsida; order Fagales; family Fagaceae; genus Quercus; species Quercus phellos. Next base: position 13,807,365 of record JAOWBE010000074.1, read on the forward strand.
GTGTCTTCCTCCATTTCCACAAGGTCGTCACTAGACGATAGCCCCGTCTCAAGTTCACTAGATCTCAACTTCGACATCCCTCTTCGCTCAACCACCAAATCTTTGAACCAATCAACTGATTGACGAAGCAAAAGGACCAAATTAGCTAACACTACACCTAAAGTACTACCCTTAAACACAAAACCTTCAATTGAGGGATAGAAAGTACGAGAAACACTTAGAGAGGCTCCAAAAAGTGCGAAAAGAAACAAAATAGAGGGGCAAAATTTCCTAGTTTTAGAACTACTAACCATGGAACCTAGAAACGAAAAAGGGGGACAAAATCCTAAAAACTTAAAATGGGAACAAAAATAAAAAAATTTTACAAATTGCCTATGTTATGAAGAATAAAAAGGCAAGAAGGAATCGTACCTTTGAAAAAGGCACCCACAAGGAGGAAGAACGCAAGAAATTGCAAGAAAGAACAGCTCGGAGAAGAAAAGGCACAAAGCAACAATGGCGGGGGAAAAGAAAAAGTGAAGAAGAAAGAGAAAAGAAAGGAAGTTTAAAAACTAAACACAAAAAAAAATGAAAACTAGTGGGAAACCCAATGAGCCACACAAGTGGAGCGTTAACTCCATCAACCATAGCATGCCACGTGGCCACGATGTGTACGGTGCACCACTACTCATTAATGTGCCGCCACTTCACATCAAATGCGGAATGAAACCCCAAGGGTCATGTCTGGGCAAACAACCCTTCACCTTCTGGTGGTCATCATGACACGCAATGGGGACCATAGAACCTGAGGGGGGCAGCTGATGGGACCAACGAACTCTTTTGCCCAGACGACCTCATCAAATACCTCCGTCTACCTAGCCATGGCATGGACGAGGGAAAGCAAACTATTAATGAGAAGCTTCAATGCTTCGGATAGTTGCCGATTAGCTGTCAAACCGTTGGTAGCTCGTCAAAACCTGCATTAATAAGTCCTGAGGTGTTAGGGAAGGAGCACTAAAGCCACAATTAAGGGCCCAACGGCTAAAAACTATGAAGCTATATATACACACTCAACAGAACCAGACCAAGTACATATACACATAACCTAAATTTTACTAGCACACATAACTCTGATATTCCAAGTTTTCTTGTTTCCTAAGAGTTGCTATACGCTGACTTTATCATCGGAGACTCTATGGCAAGCACCATACCTGTAACCACCTGACGAAGGCTCTTCACCACACCTACAGGTACAGCATGAGATCCCTGCTTCATCTGGATGAGCTTATATTGTTGAGGATTTTTGCATCATCAGATAGATGCCTAGAATTCGTGGATCTTTTGTGGTATGCCCAAAATGTAAAACAGTGGGTTGAAGAGGATATCGGGTTGATGGTCACGACGGTGTGGGGCATTTGGACAAACTGGAACGAGGTGCGACATGGGAAGAGTAGGAAGCTGGCCTCTATCCTTGCTTGGTAGACAGAAACTTATTTGGAGGATTATTTAATGGCTAACCATGCCATTTGACCTTATCGTGAACCGGTGGAAGCAGCATGGCAACTCCCTAATCCTCCATGGTATAAAGTGAACATAGACGGGGCCATCTTTGAACAACAAAAGGAGGCTGAAGTCAGGATAGTCATTCGGGACCATCATGGTGTAGTCGTGGCGGCCCTAAGTAAGAAGCTAAAAGCTCCTTTGGGTGCTCTTGAAGTGGAAGCTAAGGCGATGGTGAAAGCAGTTACATTTGCATGGGATTTGGGGATCTGAGACTACATTTTTGAGAGTGATGCTCTAACAATAGTAAATGCAATGCTTCGTCTCACAGATTCACCCTCGTCCATAGCCAATAACATAGCCGGTTCCTTGTCCCATCTCTACAAATTTCGTGCTGTCCAATTCAACCACGTACCTCGCTCTGGGAATAAAGTAGCTCACACCTTAGCACAGTTTGCTAGAGGCTCTTCGGTTATGCATGTTTCAGTAGAGGAAACACCGGGTTGTATTGAAAAACTAGTGTCCCAGGATGTATTATTTTTGACGTCTTCTTAATAAAAGTTATTGTCTTCACATCAAAAAAATAAAAAGAAAAAAAGAATCAAAGTTCTCAAATTAAGAATTATCCTTAATTTTTTTTTTTATTTAAAAAAGAAAAAGAAAAAGAAAAACTCATATTTTATGGTGGGAGGGAATGAGCAAACTAGCATTGTGTAGCTTTTCTATGTAGTAAGTTAGGCAATGTTTGAAAGAATAATGGAAAGTAGCATCTCGACTTTTAGAAACTTGAGATCCATATTAAAACTCGAGTCCGAAAAACTTGCTTTGCGAATGTGAAAATGCCACATAGATCTCGAGTCTTTAAGACTCGAGTTTTTTGCAAAAAAAATTTCACTTATAGTGGCGTTTTTAATCCTTACAGTGACGTCTTAAAGCCCTATAGCAGCGTTTTTCTGCAAAAAATTTTATAAGTACCAGGTTTAGGAGCCCTATAGTGGCATTTTTAAGCCCTATAGTGACGTTTTAAAGCCCTATAGCGGCGTTTTTATGTAATTTATGGAAATTGAGTCTTTAAAAATTGATTTTCACATGAATTTTTTTCCACATTACATCCATCTTCTTACAAATCAAGACTTAAAAACTCGAGTTTTATCTTAGAACTCAAGTTTTAGACACTCGATATGCTAGTTTTCAACATTATTTTGAAACGTAACAACTAACTAAATTTTTTTATATTTATTGTTATTAAAATTTATATTTATTGTTATTTGGCAAAGATGATCTTTATGGTGGCCACTCCAGACGATATATTGAATTGGGCATTCACCCGCACTTTTCCTAACGTACTTTCTCCGCAACCAAACAGAAACAGAAACAGATTCAGAAAAGTCTCTCACCAGATTGAATTTCAAAATCACAAATTCCATGGATCTCTTGCTCCAATTCCAACACATCCTCGAATCGGACCCTCTCATGTAAATCTCATATACCTCTCATTAATTTTTTTGTTCCTTTATAGCAAAATATTGAAAATTTTACTTTGAATTTCATTTTTGGAGTCTTACAGAGATGAAGTTGGATTTGTACACCCGACCCAATTCGCGACGCTGACTGAAGACTCAACAGGCGATACTGCGATTTCGGATGGTACGACCTTTTGCTGTAAGGATCACAAGCTGGGCGTCTCGACCCAGGTTGTACTGCCATTGTACAATGCGCCCAAGCGTGCGTTTATTGTGGCAATGGAAGAGTACAAGAGACTCAGCGATGATGGATTGGAGAGTGAAGTAATGAAGCATAGCAAGGCTCTCTTGTTGCTCAGCTCCAATTTCGGCACTGCCTAGAACTCAAGGTCTCTTATTAAAATTCAGTTTACTTATTTAAGTTTATGGTAGAATCAGTAATTTATCATGGTGCCAGCGTCTCTACTATATCTCGCATTTAAAGAAGTTAAAAATGGGCCCCACTTATCTCGACAGCTTAAACTTTTGAAAAAATCAGTAATTTAGCAACTGTGCAATGTAGCATGAGGTGATCCACTATAGGGCCTAGGCAAAGCTTGTGAGATTGTAGTAGGTTTTAACTTGAAATCCATGCTTTTGCGAAGGCAGCCAATCATTTTATGTCTTCACTATCTTGATTAGTGTGTATTGCATATAATTCATTTAGAAAGAGTTTCAAAGATT
>JAOWBE010000074.1:13912776-13925197 GCA_028566155.1 Quercus phellos
CCAGCCCATGGACGAGTAAATGCTCCACACGTCCAACCCATGGACGAGGAAATGCATAAGCAAGTTCAAACTTGCTATTTAAGACTCGTCCAACCCATGGACGAGGAAATGTATAAGTTCAAACTTGCTAATTAAGACGCCAAAACAATCCAACTTATCGACGAGTTAAAGGTGTTCACTTAATGGTGAAATTCAGCAAGTTTAAGGACGAGTAATGTAGAATCACCATTTCATCACTGTTTTGCAAAGACGAGTTGGAATTGTAAATTTTAAAGTATGATGAAAACATATGCGTATGTGTTTTTAAAAAAAAAAAAAAAAAAATTACTTTTGTGGACGAGCATGAACTTAAAAATATTTAATAGATGAAAGAGCTCTTGTTCATACAATAACATGAAAAGTAGATCAAATTATTTTAGGGCGGACTACTAACGTCCAAACACCCTGATGAAAATTTGTTCAAAATCTCGTCCTAAAACCATGGACGAGATTAGAGTACTTGAATTACATTTTTCTTTTCTAAAAAAAAAGAGAGAAAAAGAAAGGAAGAAAAAGTTTAAACACATAAAATCTCGTCTTCAGGTGGGAGGGGCATCGTCCTTAACGTCTGCAGGAGAAGGAAAGGTGCTAGCGTCGTCCTCAATATTCACGTCATCTAAACTTGTTTGGAGGAGAGAGCTTGTAGCAGTAGAGGAACTCGTCCACGGTAAGAGGACAGTTCCCCTCAAACACCTCCCTCCACAAAACTTGCATAGAGACAACTAATCTCCATGCATTGGGATTAAATTGACAAACTCCTAAACCTAACCTAGTTAATAACTCCCTAGCAAAACTGTTTAGAAGTAATCTAAGCCCTCCTAAAAGATAAGCCTCGTAAATACCTATCCCAAAACGAGGCTGACAACACCACTCTTCACGGACGGCTAATCTAGGGTTAAGCTCGTCTGCGATTTGATACCATGTTTTAAGTAACTTTATCTTCCTATCGTCCGTCTTCGAATCTACACCAATAGCACAACTATATACAACCTCCTTTTCCTCATCCTGAACTGTGGACGAGGGCACACTTCTACCGGCCATGGATCCGGACTCAGACCTTGTCTTGAGCCCTTCCTGGAGAACCTCTAAAGGAACCCTAGGAACACCAGACATATACTCGTCCGTAATATTTCCCTCGCTACTACTACCACTACCACTGCCACTACTGTTGGTATCACTAGAACCATTAAAGCTACTAGGATTAGTATACTCATCTATAGCCCTATCTACACTGTCGCTAGACGAGGAAAGAACAATCTCAGACATTTTTATGGAAAGCTTAAAAGAAAACTAAGGACGAAGATAGGAAAATACCTGGATCTAGGACGAGGGAAAGCTATGGATGCAGGAGACTTCTAGACTAGGATCTAAGACGAGAATGGATGAGGAAGGAAATTTCAGAAATAAAGAGGGTAACGCAGGAAATCAACTATTTATAAGGAATGGGCCCTGACATCTGAAGCGACACAACAAATGAATGGGAGACACATGGCATGTTTCTCGGTCAGGTAAATCGACGTGATTTTCCACCAATAAGACCATGACACGTGGCACCAATTCAATGGCGAACGTCCAGAAGAAGTCACATTTCTCTGGACGACCCATGGACAAGGGGGCAACTGATGATACTGGAAAAAAGTTCAACTCCAGACTCGTTCATAAAGGGTCGTCTTGGTCAATGATAGCAGCCCATGAAAGTCAGGACGAGGAAAATCTCGTCCATGAGCAAAACAGGTAGGACGAGATTAGAGATAAACTCGTCCTGAGCAGATAGTGCACAACCAACACTACTGTTTTGACATGGGCATTACACCCTCGTTCCAGAATTGACAAAATTGATGTGAACCGTTGCCAACGACGGTTATATAAATCAGGCCAAGCGATACGATGTCAAAAACAGTTATAACGGTTACTTCCAGAACCCTTAACAATAGGAGAAGTTACAAGAAGGGAGATAACCGTTCCGTGGGTGTGCTATAAAAGCACTGATTCACCAGAAGGTAGGTATTCAGACATTTCCTTTACATTTGGAACCACGAAAAATACTAACTTAGCCATTGGAGGATTCTTGGCTGGCCTCCACCGGTCTCCTCTGACTTTACTGTTTGTCTTTTCAGGATTTACCCACAACCCTTAGATCGATAACGCCGAAGATTGTTCAGCCCACTAATAAGCGAAGCATCATCAATTACCATCAATACACTACTTGGTTGCTTTTTGTATATGTATGAATGCATGATTAGAATTCAAATCTCTTATATTACATAAGAGACTTTATCAATTAAGCTAATTAGAATATATTATTATCTTTTTTTTCTTCCTTTCTAATATTGCACTGCCTTTTATTTTGAGATATTGAATAGAATGAAACCATTAGAAAAAAACTTTCAAATAACAAAAACATCTTTCTTGATTTCAAAATTTCATTTACAAGGTAAAAAGACTCAAAACTAGGTCTTGAAAAATTATTGTGCTACCCAACTCCATCAAATTATACCTTATTTATTTGCTCACTTTCCTCTCGTAATTTTTTAGTTTATTTTTAGTAATTTAGCCATTGTCAAACATGAGAAAATCAAAGTTATCAATTCTATTTTAAAGATCTTTTTAGACTTTTAGTTTATCTATTGGAACAAAATATTATAATATTGTTCTATTTCAACATATCATTTTAGGATATCATTAATTTTATAAAAAAATTTTATAACACAAAATAAAAATACCTAAAGTTTATCACATAGTGTATACCATATTAAAGTGTAAATTGAAAACCAAATAATATATATTATTAATATCATCGCTATATAAACAAGTAACTTCATGATAAGAACTGTAAATATGCAAATAGTATTATAACTAATAATTATAGCAACCATGAATCAATCAATTTAAATACCTTTTTTTTTATATTTTTATGAACAATCAATTTAAACTGAGAGATTAAAAAGAGTAATGAATTATGTAAAGGAAGATCAAGGTAGCCCAAAATGGGTAGAACGGATTGGAATGGGCTGGAATTTTGGCCTAGGTAGATCAAGGGAAGTATTAATTGGTTGATTGGGACAAAATTTCCAATCATTTCGGCTAAAACATAATGAAATAGACAACTTTGAATGGCACTACTTGCCATCTTGTGTTATTGCCATTCAAAAAGACTGAGTATAAGATATCACTTCAACAATACAAAGCAAGCAGCTTAAAGATGCAAACCAAAGCACTTTGCCTATTACACTACTCCATAATTTTTCAAGGATGTGTATTTTGATAAATGTATTATTATTAAATTACAGTTTTCTTTTTTGAGGATGAATTACATTTTCTCTTTATATTTGCATGTTTGCAAAAGTTTAAGATAATATATCAATAACTAGCTAATTTATAAAAAAAATTTAAATTTAAATTTTTTATATTTTAAAATTTTACACAAAATATTAGATTATTCATTGAATCAAAATGAAATTTGACACATGTATTAAGAATAATGAAAATGTAATATTTTAAAATAGTAATTTAATAATACATTCACAAAAAACTATATTAGGTGTAACATGATCATGTCCCATTAGAGTTGCAGTGCTCATAGAGCATGTCCTCATAGTTGGGCTAGTCTATCAGGAAATGATTTGCACATACTAGGATTTTTTGCCTGGTAGTTTTGTAGCCTCACCTCTTAGTAAAGCTCAAGACCTTCAACAATGTCAACAATGCCAAATCCTACAATGCAAGTGACACTTTAATTCCACTGTTTAGAGCAGCAAAAGCCAACGACAAAATTGCTGCCCTAAATGCTCTTGTCAAATATGCATATAATTTTCATTTTATTTGATTTTGTGCAATTGACATGGATGACCAAACCCTCATAGGTATGTAGCTCAAATATATCCAATTTTTTTTAATTATTTTTTTTGAGATTGTTTTCAACTTATTGCATCTGCTCCTAATAATAGCTCTTTATCATCAGACCAAGACATTAATCGATTTTTGGTGTAGGCGGGGATTGAACCCAGATTTCTTATTCAACCATTACAAACTTTACCAGTTGAGTTAATTGGAACCCACGAATATATCCAAGTTATGTCACATGATTGGATCATCAACCACACATAGACATATATGATACAACGAATTATATAGCATTACCCAGATGAGTTTAGCCATTTAGTGCAATTAGACACTGGACCAAACCTTACCCTGACACAACACATGACAAGAGATTGGAGAAGAAAAAAAGGGTAAAAAAAACTAAGAAAAAAAAAGATGAGAAACATAGAATAGAGTCAAAGATTACATTTGCTCCTTCACACATTGGTCAGGTGATTCCATCTAGTCTATTAAAGAATCCCAAAGGAATGGCCTTTCTAGCCACACATTGTTCAGCATAGTCTTCACTCTTCAATCTTTAGATTTCCTATTGTAAGCTTCTACTGGAGTTTAGACCTAAACTCCAGAATTTGCTGATGCATATAACAAAAACCGTAAGTATCCAGCTGACATGACAAACCCAAGAATTCAACGAGTTGGAAGAATTGTAAGAATCACCCTCACTTCATATAATTCATTTATTAGATCCTTAAAATGAATCACTTGTTTGGTTATTGACATTGGTAACCTTTGCTATTTAATCTTGTATATGGATTATCAATTTGATCAGTGTAAAAAAAAAAAAAAAAACCCTTTTGAGACTCAATCTCCATGCTACTACCTATGTGAGTTCTTCAGTGCCTTTGATCCTGAAAAGTGTGTGTGTGTGTGTATATATATATATATATAATTGTAAAGTACACACTATAAAGTTTGGATTAATATTTATTTTGCTCCTAAAGTTTTAAAATTTTACATCCTCACATGCTCAAAACTTGGCTCCAACGGGGTTACTATTGCTAAAAAAATTTAGCAACCATGAACTGTGAGTTTTTATATATATAGCCCATTGTAGCTCAGAATGTATAAGTTTTAATATTATTTTATTATCACTTTTCCTAATTAAAAATAAAATACTTTCTCTCTCATCTCTCATGTCTCCATCTCCATTTGATCTCATCAGTTTTCTCTCTCAACAAAATCAGAGTTCCATCCCTCAATCTCTTCTCCCTTCCGCCGATCTCTCTCTCTCTCTAACCGGACCAAAATCATGCTTTGAGGGTTTGAAACGGTGTTGATTCAGTGTTATGGGCTTCGGGTTGTTGAGGTTTGTTTGAGCTACGAGTTTTGGGTTTTGTTCGCGACTGCAGCGGCTAGTTGTTTGGGGTTTGGGTTTGAGTATGGTGGTGGGTTGTATGGGCTATGGGGTTTTGGGTTTGAGTTTGAGTTTGAAACTTTGGATCAGCAATTTGGTGGTGAGTGGTGTGGGTGGGTTGCTTGGCGGTGATGGGTTGCTAATCGGTTTAGGTGTGGTATTTTTTTTTTTCTCTCTCTGGGTTTGGTGATTGGTGGTAGGTTGCTCGGTGTGGGTTTGTTGAGGGGTGGTGGTGGGCGATGGAGGGTTTTTCTGGGTTTAGATGTTTGTGGTGGTGGTGGGAGGTAGGGGTGTCAATGTTCGACCTAACTCGTGAACACGACACGAACCCGACATGGGTTTTTGTGGGTTAGGGTTAGGCCTTAATGGGTTTGGGTCATAAACAGGTTGACCCAAAATCGACACGATAAGAAATGTGTCATAAGCGGGTCAACCCGCGTAACCCACAATAGACACGTTTGACATGCCAATTTATTTGTGTCAACCCGAAATGACCTACTTAACCCAATCTATTTAACTCGTATTATAAATAAATATTCATTTTATTTTAGATTTGTCAAATACATATCCAACATATATTTTTTAGGCGAAACTACACGGTAAGTCCCTAAAGTTTACTTGTTGAGCACAATTGGTTCCTAAATTTTTAAATGAGTGCTATTGGTCTCTAAAGTTTTAAAAATGAGTATTATTGGTCCATTTGTTAACTTCTGTTAGTTTTTTTGCTCATGTGTCAAACGGAACAATGACGTGTCTTTTTTAAATGACATGACAACTGTTTTCAGTATTGAAAAATTCCTTGCCAGCAAACACACCACCCTCAGGTCAGTTCAACCATTGTCTCCAGCGCCACCTCTGGCTCAGGCCAACACTTAGTCCCCCTCCTCGGCTCACCTCCCCAAGCGCTCCTCCTCGTTGTGGACACCTCTTGCGACCTCATATGGATTATCTCTAATAAGTCTCATCAAACAAACTCAATAATTTCTTCAAATGGTACCCAGATTCTAGACGAAAATTTGCCCGAGATCTAAGCTTGAATTACAAAACCCATTTTTCAATAACCCCATTTGCAACAAAATAGATGGTGGAAACCAAGAGGTGGGTTTGTAAGAGAACATATTTAAGCTCACCAAACCACAAAACGAAGAGGTGGGCCTTGCTCTTTTTTTTTTTTTTTTTTTTTTTTTGGGCTAACTTGGTATTTCTCCAAATTTATGGTGGCTAGTTTAGTATATTGAACAATAGCAATATTAATAGACGTTATAGAACAAGATTCGAAGGAATAGGAAATGATTGGGTTTTTGCCTTTATTTCTAGGGCTAAACAAGAAATGTGCGGTAAGCAAAATTGGGGTTGTAGGGATTGGGTCCAGACACTGCCGATGTAGGTGACAAGGAGGACGGGTTAGGGTGGAGATCCAAGGAGGAGGGAGATGAAAGTATTGGCCAGATCTAGCAATGGCATCGGAGACTATGGCGGGCTTGAAGCAGTGGTAGTCTGAGGAGAGAACTTGGCATGAGGTGAGTGGTGTGTTTGCTGACATGTAATTTTTTAATACTAAAAGCAGTTGCCATGTCTTTAAAAAAGGCACATCATTATTTTGTTTGACACGTAGGCGAAAAAACTAACAAAAGTTAACAAAGGGACTGATAATGTTTATTTTTAAAACTTTAAGGACCAATAGCGCTCACTTAAAACTTTAGGAACCAATTGTGCTCAACAAGTAAACTTTAAGGACTTGCACTGTAGTTTTGCCTATTTTTTAAAAAGAAAAGTGAGTAATTACAAAAACTTATAAGGGATATAATTGGAAATTGAAATTTTTCGGTTTCAAAAAAAAAAAAAAAAAAGAAATTGAAACTTTACAAATCCTAGATTTCTAAACCCTACAAACCCTAAATCTCTAAGCCTTCTTAAAAATATCTATTTTTTTTTTTATTTCAGCTGTACCACTCACTCTACTATCTTATAAACTCACGCCCAATTCTCAAACTCAAAGTTTCAAACCAGTTATTGCTCTCTCGCTCTCACTCTAATGTGTTTAGTGAGCTGTAGAATTAAAGAAAACCATTTTCTTGGTGTTTCAAAATTTTGTAGTAGTTTTTTCTGCAAAATGTTTTGGTTCTATAAACTTTGAACCCATATGCCGTTATTAATATGTGAGATATATTAATTGATAATTAAGGCCACGCTTGTAGCTTTTATCTTATGCAGTGTGTGTTTTTTTTTTTTTTTTTTTGGTGTTTGTATTAGTGTTGGACATCGTTTGCATATCTTGCAAGTGGGTTTATTGAGATAGATTATAAAGTAGATTTGATGGGTATTACTTTTAAAACTATTGAGACATGATCATATTTTGTAACTACTAATACTTATATATATATTTTTGGCATAGAACTTGCACAAATGAAATTGGATGAGCTTGTGTAAGATGTTATGAATTTGGACATCAACAAAGAATCTATGGATGATAATTGTTGTCATAGTCAGGATTAGTCTATTATTTGCTCCAATTGTTTCAATATTGATACTTAGCATTTGGTGAGTTCCAAGGATATTATATTTTTGTTGAACTATGTTATTTCATTTTTGTTAAACTATGTTATTTTGAATTTGGGTTGAAGTGTATGCACTTCTTTTAGAGTGTAAAGAACTTATTTCTAGATGAATGTTATATTTTTGTTGAACTATATTATTTTGAATGTGGGTTGAAGACTTGAAGTGTATGCACTGCTTTTGGGATGTAAAAAAAAAGATTTATAGATGGATGTTATATTTAATATTATGTATGTTGAAATGAGTTGTGTTACATTCATGTCAACCCAACACGACTCGTTTATTAAGTGTGTCAAAGGAGTTAGGTCAGGTCAACCCGTCTTATTAACAGGTTGGGTTAAGGTTGAAAGATCATGACACGAGTATAAAATGGGTCGAATTAGGGTTGGACTATTTAGCCAAATACCCCTACCTTGACACAACACAAACCCGACATGCTAACCCGAATTGACACCCCTAGTGGGGGGGTAGCGGTCTAATCTGGGTTTTGAATTTTTATTTATTTATTTATTTTTGGGTTTGTGGGTATGGATATGTGATTTTGGTGGTTGTTGATGGTGGTGGTAGTGATGGATTCTAGGTGGTGGTGGTGGGCTGTGGGGTTGGTGGTTGCTGTGGTTGAGTTTTTTTTTTTTTTTTTTTTTTTTTTTTTTTTTTTTTTTTTTTTTTTTTTGTTGCTATGGGTTTGATTTTGGGATGGGTGGTTACTTGGTTTTGATTGTTGTGGTTTGATTTTTCAGTGGTGGTTGCAATTTTGTTTTGGAGTAATTTTGGTGGTGACAAATTGGGGTTTGTGGCTAAGTTCTGGTGGAAGTGGGTTTTTGGCAGAGAAAGAAAGAGGAAGAGAGGAGAGAGAAACATCATTTTTTTTATATTATATACCAGTGTAGTTTATATTATTTTAAAGAATTCTATATAAAAATAGAAACTGAAATAATAGGTGAGTTGTAAAAAGAGATAGTAAAATAGATAAAGTAGGTTTTAAGAATATAAAATAGGTATATTCTTAAGAAATCTGGATGTTAGTGCTCACGTTACCAATATCTTGATTGGGAAATGGGAATCCTTTTGTCCACACCTTCATTAACATGTTAAGCATGTTATTTATGCTTGATGAACCAATCAAATCATGCAACAAATAATGTCAAGTCAATTAAAAAACATTAAAAAATTAAAAAGCTAAAAGAAATCCAAAAAAAAAGGAAAATAATATTACCCTCTTGCCATCCAAACAAAACGTAACATTTCAATTTCTAACACGAAATTAAATAAGTGATTAGGGGTGTGCAGCCAACCTACCAAAACCGACCCGACTCGACTCAACCCATCGGGTTGGGTCGATTTTTAGAGCTTGGTGGGTTGGGTTATAAAAAAATTTTTGATAGCGGGTTGAGTTGGGTTTGGGTCATAAAATTTCAAACCCTCCAATCCCGACCTGACCCATCCATATATTTAATATATATTATATAATTATTAATTTTTTTTTTAAATAACCAACTCTTCCTCCTATCCTATATAAAAGCCAATATTAATATATATTAGTTCATATATTAATGTATAACTGAATTGGTCTATTAGTTCATATATTAATGTATAATTTGTTTATCAACTTAGGTGGCAGGTATGATATATTTTTTCCTGCTCAATTTAATAATAGTAGTAATAAAAAATATTGTCCAACCTAACCCAACCCATGTGGGTTGGGTTGGACTTATGTGATGGGTTGGGTTGGGTTAAATTTTTTTCAACCCACCATAGTGGGTTGGGTCAAAAAATCCCTTTAATCTGACCCATGCACACCCCTACAAGAGATTTAGAATCACTCACTACAACCTCCTTCAAACTTAGAATCCCATCACCAAATTATTCACAAGGTTACCAGAACAATATTCAGGACCCGTTTGGTAATATTGTTTGAACAACAGTTTTCATTGTTTAAACAACATAATATGTATTTTCACAACACTTAAACAAGGTTACTAAAACAATATTAGAGCATTCTCATCAAACATGTCAAAAAATATAGCATTTAACATCTCAAAACGCTATTTTATTTATTTTAATACTCCGCTTTATCTTCATAATACACCCAACATCAAAGGTTTTATTTTTTTTAACACTTGATTAAAATATTATTTATTTTAATCAAGTGAGAGAGAGAAAGTAGCAGAGAGAGGCACAGGCACACAATGTGAATGCTTTTACCAAACGGGCCAGCTTTTGAGAAAATGCAGTAGATTTGAAAATGAATTATGCTAGGGACACAATCTTTGGTACAACTTTGTACCACAACTCATCACATGATGAGTTGTAATTGGTAAGGGTATGTCAGTGGGCCATGTGGAGATATATCATTACCAATCATAACTCACTATATGGTAAGTTGTGGCACAAAATTGTGCCAAAAGTTGTGTTCCTATCATAATTCTTCGAAAAGAAATATTTGGGAATAAGAACCAAATGTGTTGCACTTGTACCAATACCATTAAGAAAATAATTTTGATTTCAAATGGTTTCTACTTTCTAGATAAGTGGACATAATAAAATCTGGAAAGTAATTTCCACTCCACATCAAGTAATTTTTTATTATTTTTTAAGAGAAAAAGACAAAAACAAATCAAAAAAATTTTGATTCTCTAAAAACACAAAATAGGGGTGTTTGGTAGTTTAGTTTGAACACACTTTTGAGCATTTTAAACAACATTACATATATTTTCACACACTTTTTCACCCACACGTATATTAAAAACACTCAAACAACATTACTCAAACTCCTCTACCAAACACCCATCATTCAAATTTATGGTGATTTTGTTTGTTTTGAGTATTGATAGTTTGGTACTGATTTTGCTTTTGAGACTTTGGAGTGAATGGAGTCCAATAGTGTGTTACTCTTTACTCATCGGCACATGTGAAGGTGGGCCCTCCGAGACAACCTTAATCTCCGCGTGCACGTACTAACATTATTGATTAATGGATTATGCTAACGAGGGTTCTTAGGGTAATAATTAACAATTTGTTTTAGAAAAATTTTGACATTACTTTTATGAAAAATGGAAATGAGAGTTAAAACATTAATTTTTTTTTTCTTCGTAAAAACTTTCTTTAAATGGATTGTTAACCATTACTCTAGGTCATCCGTTATTATTTCCCTTACAGGACCAAGGAGCGGCCTAAATCTGTTTGCTTAGTTTCTTCTTTAGAATCAACAATTTGCTCTTTCATCAGTAGTCTCTTTTTGTGTTTGTGTTATCAATAAAAAATAGTTCATTTTCTTGATTTTCAAAAAAAAAAAAGAAAAAAAAAAGAGAGAGTTCCATTTCCAAGTATGGCTCAGGCTCTTGTTTCTACCATAATGGACCAACTTGGTTCACTCATTGCTTCAGAGTTCAATGACCGGCTTGGTTCACTTTTTGCTTTAGGGTATGTTTCGTTGGAGTGAAAACAGGGAAGATGGAAAATAGGGTGGAAAATGACATTTTCTCTTGTTTGGTCCAGGAGAAAAAACAAGAGAGACAGAAAATTGGGAGGAAAATAATCCCTTCGGGCCCACATTTTTTTGTCCTCCCAATTTGGGAGGAAATCTAAGGAGAAAAGATGCTGAACGATGTAATTTACACAAATACCCTCACTTTATTGCACTCTCTTTCCAACTGCACTTGTGACCTGAATAAAGTTTTTTTTTTTTTGGTGAAAATATCTTCCCAGTCTACATATGGTCATGTGGATAAAGTCTACATAATCAAATTTTGTTGTCCGTAAATTTAAAATTATATATAATAATAAAGAAAAGTAATATAAATATATATGTATTTGTGTTAATTTTAATATTATTTAATAAGTGTAAATATATCTATTTCTTATATATTATATAACAAGGACATAATATTCAATTTATATAAACTACATTTTTTATCATTCCCTTTTCTCTCCTACCAAACAAAAAAGTTTTCCATCCTCCGACTTTTCCACGCCTCCAACCAAACACACATGAAGGAAAACCAAATCTTTTCTATTCTCCCACTTTTTCATCCTCCTATTAATTTTCCATCTTCTCACTTTTTTACTCCTCCAGCCAAATGGACCCTTAGAGTTCACGTCCATGGTAAATGTCGAGGAAGAAGTTGAAAAGCTTAACGATGCAGAGGAAAGGCAAGTGAAGGAGAAGGTTGTAAATTACAGACCATAAAGTTTGGATTCATATTTATTTTGTTCCTAAAGTTTTAAAATTTTTAATTTGGTTCCCTAAATATACCAATTTTTCGTTTGGGAAATAGGAACCTTTTGTCCACGCCTTCATTAAGTAACATCTAAGCATGTTATGTATGCTAGATGAACCAATCAAATCATGCTATGCCAAACAAGTAATGTAAAGTCAATTAAAAAACATTAAAAAATCAAAAAGCAAAAAAAATCCTTAAAAAAAGGAAAAATAAAATAAAAAGGAATATAATTTTATTCTCTTGCCATCCAAACAAAACCAAGCATCTCAATTGCTAATACTTAATTAAACAAGAGATTTTGAATCACTACAACCTCCTTCAAGCTCAAAATCCCATCTCCATATTATTCACAACCCACTTTTGGGTC
>JAOWBE010000074.1:14022562-14037774 GCA_028566155.1 Quercus phellos
TAGAAATTCTCATCTTTGTCATATTGTAGATGCATTATATCTATAAAACAACCTATCATTGATGGAACAATATTGATACATACTTTAAAAGATTATCTTCAGACTTAATGTGTCTCACATAAAGTTTATTTATCTTAATGAAATTCTCTAAAAAAAAAAAAAGAAGAGTTTATCTGAATTGGCAAAACTTTTGTCCAAGAGCACAAGACAGAATATGAGATTAATCTGTGACCATTTATGACACCTATCATACTCACGTTGCTTCTAGTGCACAAAAGCATTGAAGGAAACCCAAACCTTATCCTAGTGATAGATAAAGACTCATTATATTAAACGTTTATTTGTGAAAAATCACTTCACTAAAAAAATACACTTTTGTAGGTTCTAGTTAACTCACTTGATAAAATATTTTGTTGTCTAATAAAAGATCTTGAATTTGAGCCTTGCTTACACAAAAAATTGATTGATATATTGACCTTATGATAAATAGCAATTATGAAGTTGGCATCATAAGTTAAAATAAACAATTTTAATAAAACTCCTTGATGAAAGGTCAAAGGAGTATAAAATAAAATCAACCTTAAAATTGAGGTATAGGTCATACCTTATAAAAATGTCTTCTAATACACTAATTGGTTGTGATTTATTTTTCTTCTACAAATCACCTGAATAATAAGAGGATGTATGCTATATTTTATCCTACTATTTAAATTTCTCACATGATATTGTCTTAAAGTTGAAGAACTAGTGATTTGGCCACTACAGCTACTACTTTAAATAACAAAATTTAATTTATTTTTAAGAGTTTTAATTTTAAATCATTGATGCCAAGAGTTTTATAGTTCAATGCCACTTTTTGATGTTTTAAACGGAGACACATGTTTTAAAAAATCCCCATATCCTCATTGTAAAAACTATCAAAAGATAAAAAATCATTGACTAGCATATTTTTTACTAAAGATGCCCTCTTTTTATAAAATGATTTTCATTTACCTATTCTTTAATTCAAAGGTTTAACATTCTTAAAAAAAAGGTGAGCTTTTATTTTGGATTAATAACTCTTGTAAAGGGTTTCAAGTAATAGTCCAAAAGTAATGATATTATCTATCATGCTAAATATTTGTAGTTGGAACCCCAAAACTTATATTTTGAATCAAAAGCCAAATTTAGATTTTATTAACAATTATCACAAAGAACAAAAAACTCAAATTGATACTTTTTTCGAAACATATTATTTTTTCCTACTTTATATAGTATAATTAAAATTTCCAATTTTAAATTGGAAGATTGAGATAATTCATCAAAATTTTAGAAATGTTTTTAGTAAGTTAGGAGACACTGAATGAGAGTTCTATACTCAAATTTTCTTTTCCTGACAAGTCCCTCAAACCCAATAATAAAGGAAGAGTGGAAGACCAATTCTAGATATAACTATTTTTGCATTTCTTTTTTTTGGAGAAAAAACTATTTTTACATTTTTTTTTGTTGGTAATAAGAAAAACATGCATTAAGATATAAAGGTCATTACAAAAAGGCTTACAAGCCTATGAGGGGTTCAGTCTAAACGAGTGGACAGGAAACTTAGTAGCTCTTATAGCTAACTGTAACACATTTAAAACCACTAACTTTGGTACAAAATGAACATGCGTGGTTAGTCCCTGTTGCTGCAGTCTGAACAAGTCCAAAGTCAAGGTTTGCTCCTGCCATGAAGGTTTCCTAATGTTATTGCAGATCTGAGATAGTCTTCTGTCATTGCTCAAAACCAAGATTCTGTTGATTCCTGCATGTCTAGCTTTGATCGGTGCCTCCACCAAAACCAAGACTTTCTAGGCCATAATTCATTCCAAGTCTTTTTATCTTCACCTAATGCGAACGACAATGGAGCAAACACTATAATTCAAAATTTATTATATCTATAGTTAAATATATAGACAGTTTAGCTGTAGACCTACTATGTAATGAAATTTAAGAATATTTATATATGTATATTATATTATTTAAACAAGTTACATGTCTTATGTGACTAAATTCAGATCTTGATGGTTTATTAAATTGCCGTATAATAGGTTGAATGCAGATAGTTCTAAATAGATTTGGAACTAAACTTTTGCCTAAATTTATTAAGGTGGTAAGTTAGATTGATAGATTTTCAACTTATAAGTTATAATGTCCATTTCATGATTAAATTACTTTTTATTATCATGCTAAGACACCGACTGGTTTTAATTATAGTGTAGACAAAGTTCAAACCCTAGATGTTTTAATCAATGACAACGTCAATAAAACATTTTATCAGTTGAGTTAACTACAACCTACAAGTAATATTTTAATAAACCATTTAAAGAAATTTTTTATAAAAATTTAAAAAATTAACTATCATTTTTGACAGTTTTTTTAATTTTTTATAAAAGTTTCTTAAAATAAATTATTAGGGCACGTATTAATCTAACCCTAATTAATTTTTTATTTTGAGAAGAAAGTTCTCGAACTTGTATTAAAAACTCAGCCATAATCAGTTGAGAGAATCGAACGAAGGTGTAAAAAAAATCATCTACACAGATAAACCACTAACATATCTTACATTGCGTATTTAAAACAGTCTAATATTTTTGATTTTTGTTGGGTTGAGAATCGAATATGCAAGTTAAGATACTTCTCAGTATAGTACCCCAAGTTTAGTCAAGTACCATGAGTCAGAAAGGACACTTCTCATGTAAAAAGCTCTTTGGTGTTTACTTAAACTAAACGAAACAGTCCTGTGACCATTATAGCCCCCCTATTCGCTACAAAACTCCATACAAATACAAACAAACCAAAACCAACTAAAAACACCTCTTCAAGACTCAACCAGTCTTCTCTCAATTCATATCTACGCGCAAACTCCGAAACCAACCAAAAAACCTCTTCAACACTCTTCAGGTACGTCTCCAATTTATCGTCAAATTCTCCCCAATTTCTCACATTCTCCAATATTTTATTTATTAAAAAAAAAAAAACCTAATTTAAACTACTATTTAAATTTAACTTTAATTATTACATGCTTTTGCCCAATTAATCACCTCCTTAAATTCTCACATTCCCCATTTTACCCTTACCCAACAGCCTTCTCTAACCATATAATATATTCTTTTTAACCTATGGTTTGAGCTTGTTTCAGAAACCAGGTACTTTTTCAAAGCAAACAAACAAAAAAAAAAAAGAAAAAGAAATTTTTATTTATTTTAAGTTATTAGGTTTAGTTTATCTAAATTAGTACATTAGGCAATAGGCACACACTTTTATTTAAAAAAAAACAAATAAAAACAAATAAAAGAGAAAGGTAAAGCTCTAGATTTTTGTACCCAAAAAAAAAAAAGGAAAATTATTAGAACCAAACCCCAAAATCTGTTACATGTTTTATCATGTGTTTCCTTTTTTGTTAGGGTTTTACTATAAGAAAAAATCTTTGAATTGTTGAAAATATTTTTTTTTTGTTTCCAGATTTGCCCTTATCCACTCTTCTCTGCTCTGAATTGGTTTTATAATCTTCCTGTGTGTTGAAAAATTCTAGGGTTTCCATGTGAAACTCTTGTGATTTTGAGAGATAGATAGAGAGAGAGAGAGAGAGAGGTGGGTTTGGTTTGTCAATTCACGATTTGTGTGTACCTTTAAGGAATGAATTCTTTGATTTTTTTAAATTTTTTTTTGAATTTTTAAATTTTGAATTTGATTTTTTGGGTTTTGATTTATTTTTTTCAGTCATCTGTGTTAGGGTTAGGGTTAGGGTTTAGATCTGCAGAATCAGATTCACTTGTTTTCAAATTTTAATTTGAAATCAGGGTTTTCCAAATTGTTTTTATTAATTTTAATTTTAATTTTTTCTGGTAGTAATTTGCTTTTTTTTGAAATCAAATTTTTGTAGTTTGAGCTGCTTGTAGTTCAATGGGAATTCCAGACTCTTGGATCAACAACATGTAAGCACAAATTTTGCTTAATATTAATGTATTTTTGGTTTTATTTAATTTATAGTAATTTTTTGGAGGGTAATCTTGTCCTTTTCTGGGTTTCTGTCTGATTGCAATGAATTCAACGATTATATTAATTTTTCTCAGGGATTTTTCTTTGATCATTGGTTAATTCAGTTTTGCTGTCATCAACTTATAAATCTGATGCATACATGATTTGTCATGACAAAATTTTTCCAGGATTTTATGATCCTTGAATATTAATTACTTAATTGTGTTGTTAAAATTATAAACACACACAGATTCACAATGTGGGTGATGAATGTTAGATTCAACAGCTAAAACCATTCATAAATGTTTTAGATCTCAATAAATTACAAAAAAGAAAAAAAAAAAAAAAAAGAAAAGAAAGTGAGAATGGAAAAGCCATTAAAACTATTCAGGTGTTTGGCCTGATGGAATTTTTTTTTTTTTTTTTTTTTTGGTGTTTAGGTTTCTCATTTAAGAAATGTTTATGGGTTGATGATAGTGCAGGTAGTATAATTTGTATTGCCATTTGATGGTGTATAGGGAAATGAAATTGTTTTTCCTTGTGATATAATTGCAACAATGTTGATTAGACCCAAAACATGAAGTTTGTGAATCTTTTATGACATGGGCTCTCTCTGTCTCTGTCTCTCCTCCCTCTCTCGCACACACTCGCATACGAATGCCTGTGTTTTGGGTATCATGGTGATGCTGTGCTAGCAATATGTATTCTAATACATCATGCTGATTGTAGATAATGAAGCTGGAGTAGCTTTATGGATTTAAACTTTCTGATCTGATGACTTTGTACTCTATGCGCCTTTTGTTTTCTCTCTGCATGTAAATATGTTAATTAATATCAATTTATTCAATATATATTTTTTTTTCTTTGCAGAATAAATTTAGTCATTTGATGAGGGTGCTAAACTGAAGATAGACAATTGTCGTATTGGACCTGTGAATTAGATCGATTCCTTTCTGCATAAAGCGAACGAGTTGGAAACGATAATATCTATTGTCTTTGTTTCCTTGTCCTGATGGGAACAGAGTTTATGAGAGCTTGCATTAAGGATGAGAATGCTTGCATTAAGGATGAGAATGAAGACTTTCCATCAGTTCCACCAGGTTTTGAGTCATTTACTTCTTTTACCTTGAAGAAGGTACAAGATAGTGAGAAACCTAACAAGGGAAACACAATTAGTAGCTCGGCTTTAACAAATGATTCTGAGTCAAAGCCTGTTAAGATGGAAACTGAGGTTGACAACAGTGATACTGCAAAGACTAAAAGGAGCCTCCGGCGTAAACCTTTGATAAACTATGGACGATATGAGAACAGTTCAGGGGATGAGTCTGATGCTGAGCGGCTTGATCAAGTTAGTTCTTTCTTTTGTTGTAATAGATAATTATGTGTTTTTAGTGGCCCTCTGATTACTTGATCTTATTGATCATTCCGTTTTCTCTTGAGAGAGCTATACTTGTAAATAATGACTTAAGTGCCATTTGTTGTTGCAGAATTTTTCTTCAAGGCCTCGCCTTCCCAAGGGGGTTATCCGTGGATGTCCAGAGTGTAGTAACTGCCAAAAGGTTGTCTTCTAAATTTGTATGCTTTAGATGTCATCGGCCTTTTCCCTTACGTGGCCCAATTGCATGTTTCCTCCATACACATATACTATTTTTATGTATTGGACATTAATGGCATTACAACCTAATGAAGAGGGGGAAAAAATAAAAGAAAAAAAATATGTTGTACCAATTAGAAACACATAGCAGTGATAGTGCACTACAGTGCCTAGGAAGTGATTTCTGGAAGTGCTCCTGGTTTTGTATCAACATGACAAAAAGACTGCATCATGCCTTGAGTTGGCCACTTGTGATTGTTGACAGGCGGATGATTGCATTGGTGACAGAGGAGCTGAATCTGTGTGTTCCTGACATAAAATTTTAATGTTTTGATATTTTTTCATTGATAATTGTGGTCTTGTAACAGGTTGCTGCAAGATGGCATCCAGAAGATGCTTCTAGGCCAGACCTTGAGAATGCTCCCATCTTCTACCCAACTGAAAAGGTCTTTAACTTTAGCAGTAGAATTTGAGTTGTCAGAATTTCAAAACTTATTTTCTATCATTGTTACTATTACTGGTCAAATTTGAAGTTATTTATTTTGGAGAAATAAGATCTTTGAATTAATAAATGGCCTTTTTTCAGGAGTTCGAAGATACTTTGAACTATATAGCAAGCATACGTCTTAGAGCTGAACCATATGGAATCTGTCGCATTGTACCTCCCTCTTCCTGGAAACCTCCCTGTCCTCTTAGGGAGAAAAATATATGGGAGGGTGCTAAATTTGCTACACGTGTCCAGAGGGTTGACAAACTTCAAAATCGAGTGTCAATGAAAAAGGTGTTCAAGGGTCATAATAATATGAAGAGGAAAAGGAGAAGATGCTCACGGATGGCGGTAGATTGTGTGACTGGTAGCGGAGAACCTTGTGATGCTGGAATTTTAGAGGCTGAAACGTTTGGGTTTGAACCTGGTCCAGAGTTTACTCTGGAATCTTTTAGGAAATATGCAGAGGACTTCAAGGCACAATACTTTAACAAGACTGAAACTGTTACTGATATGGGGGCTAATATTGCTATGCTTAAACAGCAGTTGGAGCCATCCATTGAGAATATTGAGGGTGAATATTGGCGAATGGTTGAGAAACCTACTGAAGAAATTGAGGTATGATTTTAGTTTATGATCTGATGTTAGCATTTCATTATTCCATTTATTTCTTCACCATATTTCACCTCTCTCTCTCTCTCTCTCTCTCTCTCTTCAATTGTCTGTGCATGTGGTATGAGTCACCCTGTGCATACGTAGCCTTAACTGCAATGTTATGATTCTTCTAGGTGCTGTATGGGGCTGATTTGGAAACCGGGCTATTTGGCAGTGGGTTTCCCAAAATGTCCAGTCAAGTTGGTTTTGCTTCAGATGAAATGTATATAAAATCGGGCTGGAACTTAAATAACTTTCCTAGGCTTCCGGGATCTGTACTATCTTATGAAAGCAGTGATATATCTGGTGTTCTGGTGCCATGGTTATATGTAGGGATGTGCTTTTCCTCCTTTTGTTGGGTAAGTAAATATCTAATTTCCTGCTGCATCAGCTTATAATCTCTGAAAATTGAATGCCATCACTTGTATATAACCTTTATGTTTGTGTAAGAATGTGTTTGTATATGCCAGATGCTTGTTCTCGTGCATATGGATGGCATGAATGGATTTGCATGGTTCTATAAATCCGGCAAAGATGTGAAGAATTACATTTTGAACACCCAAACTAAATTGTAAAATGATTGAAACATGAGAGGATTTTGGAAAGAAATAGTACAGAGCTATGTAACTTATCCAAGAAAAAGGAAAATGAGGAATAGAGTATTTAGGATATTAGTTTTACCTTCTGTTTTTTCCCTCTTAGTCTTTTTGCTTTAACTTGGGACTCTCTGTTTCCTATTTAATCTTTATCTTTCTTTGTATTTTATTTTTTATTTTCAATAAATGGTGGAAGATAATTCAACCTTGAATCCGCCTTATATACTTTGCAGATTTTGTGTGTTCATACTTCATGTTATAAACTTAAATCTATCTCAAGGCATATCAAACTACTACGTTTTGGGGCATGACTCTTTCACTTTTTTTTTGGGTTGAGAATCATGATTCTTTCACTTCAACTTTTAAAATTAGCACCATAAAATTAAAATTTACATCTTAACTCTTGCATATATTTTGAAGTGGAACCAAAAGATGACAATTGTTTCTATGCAGCTTAGCTCATGTCTTCATTTTAGATGTCAATGATACTAAATCTTTCTTTTTTGTTTTATACTTCTAAAAACAGCATGTCGAAGATCACCACTTGTACTCGTTGAATTACATGCACTGGGGTGCCCCGAAAATTTGGTATGGTGTCCCTGGTAGGGATGCCTGTCAATTGGAGGAGGCTATGAGAAAGCATTTGCCTGACCTTTTTGACGAACAACCAGACTTGCTTCATAAGCTTGTGAGTAAAAGTTACTGCATTGTGTTATATGGTTGTTTCATGTTTGGAATCAGGCTTGGGGTTCCTTGTTCAGTTGTTGTTTGGACACGTGCTTGTAATTCCTTTTTTTTTTTTTTTTTCATTTGTTTTGTCAGCTTGTCTGTATATATTACATCTCAAGGCAATATGTTCTTCTTGGGATCTGTTATTTGGATTTATTTGCTTGTAATTCCTTATGAATATTTCATTTGTTTTTATCTACCTTTTTGAATATATGTCTCTAAGGAAATATGTTCGTCCTGTCATCTGTTATCTGGTACTGTTCTTTTTGGTTCTTGAAAAAGGATTGTTTGAGAAGGTTCAAATGCCTAGCAACAAACTCCTATGTTCCTGCCTTTATGGTATTCTAACATGTTCCTAGATAACGAGCCTAGGGGTCTCTTACTAACAATGAAGGACCATTGAGAACAATAATTCATCTTACCTTTTCCTCTCAAATTATTATTTTTAGTTAATAAAAACTAATTATACAGACTGAAATGCTCTATTTTTTTTGGAAATGTTGGGTAATGTTTGTTTAAATTATTAAAGTCTTGTTGTCATTTGTTCTTAAAGTTTCTTATCTTTTTTAATAATTTAATGAAGGTTTCATCTCCTGTCGTCTTTTCAAATTGAAGTTGTATCAACATAGAAATAAGTTAATTACTGTGATTTCTTGTCTGTGCCAGCATGATCAGGCTCTAATTGTAGGGTTCTTTTATTTTATAATAAAAAAATAGATGTTCTAAAATTTCTCTCCATTTGGAGGAGGGGGTAGGGTGGGTTTGGTTGAGCTGTCGAGGCAAGCTTCCTCTCCTAAGATTCCATTGCTACTTCATAATAACTGATACATTTTGCATATATTTAATTGTAAAGGGTCAGTGCCAAATCACTACTTGTGTGCTGCTCCCACTAGCTCTTGGATGTTTGGTTACATGTCTGTTCACCAAATTTAATGGAATGTTATTCATGGGACATGAGGTTTATCAATAAACTTCACTAAGATTGTGTTCTTTTCTGTTCAGGCATATTTTATTTTCATCTTTAGGAATGAATCTGGATTAATATATTTGGAAATTATATACAATTATCCTAAAGTCTTAAAATATATTTTTATTAGGTTGCGACCATTTTCCCTTTCTATGTTCTTTGTGGGGATCCCACATCTGTAAGTTTGTGAATGGCACACAATTCTTTTTGTTTTAATAAAGTTAGTGACTGTTTGTTGAGAAAGAGATGGGTGAAACATGCAGCATTTGTTAGGTAGCCATGAAAGGGGGCAGAGAAATAATTTTAGAATTTTTTCACATTTTTACGTAGATTTGTAGATTGACTAATGTAGTAAGAGTTTGATAGTAAGGCTATTTTGATTCTTTGACCAGAATAATGAAATATTTTCTTGGAAAACCATGCCTCCTTTTCTTGTTACTTACTTGAGGAGGGAGGAGAAGGAAATTTAGATTTTTATTCCTCGACCTTAGTGTTTATTGACCTATATTTCATTCTCTATGCACTGAACATATGATTTTCTCATGCAGGTCACACAGCTTTCCCCATCCATACTGAAATCTGAGGGGGTCCCTGTCTATAGGTGTGTACAGAATCCTGGGGAGTTTGTTCTGACCTTCCCTCGAGCGTATCATTCAGGGTTCAACTGCGGCTTCAATTGTGCAGAGGCAGTTAATGTAGCTCCGGTTGATTGGCTGCCCCACGGGCAGGTTGCTGTAGAACTATACCGTGAGCAGGGACGAAAGACTTCCATTTCGCATGATAAATTGTTACTTGGGGCTGCAAGGGAAGCAGTGAGAGCTCATTGGGAACTAAATCTACTCAAGAAAAATACCTTGGATAACTTGAGATGGAGAGATGTCTGTGGAAAGGATGGGATCTTATCTAAAGCACTCAAGGTAAAATTCAACCTCTCTTAGTAATCGTTTCTTCTTTATTTTATTTATTTTTTGGGGGATTTAGGATGGTTACATATTGGAAAAGACTTCTAAAAAAATTATAGCCCGAGTTGATCAGTAATCCAATATTTTTTTTTACTTATTTGGACTGTGGTTGAAATATAAAAATTAATATATTTTTAAGGGCTTAATGGCAAAAAAAAAAAAAAAAAAAAAAACCCTATAGGGATAATCCCGTTGAGCGGTTCAAATGGGCATTCTCATCTGACAAGAATGGGTGGAGAGTGAGGATCATTGTTTCAAAACCCATTCGGTGCGTTTGTAACTTATCAATAAAAAATTTAATGGCACAAGTAAAAATCTTAGCACCAGGAGAATGATAGAATCATGGCATATCATTTTTGAAATTGGTTTTGGATTTATTATTTTGGAGGGCCTATATTATGGTTTGAGCCTGCAATTTGATTTCATTGTTCATTTCAGAACATGGATTTGGATGGAGGGATAATTCCATTATGTGGAACTGAAATGGTTGGTCCACCTGATAAGAAGAAAAAGAAAGAAAATTAGTTGATTATTTTTGGATGAAAACAGACTTTATTGGTTCTGTGTGGAAATCAATGGCTACATGTTATTTGGTAAATTTAATGCTGGATCCTAGTATGGGAATCTAAATGCTGTAGGGAGAAATTCAAGGTTGTAGTTTTACAGAATTTGTTATTAATTTTTTGTAATCTTTTGGATCGTTAATTTCCATTTTTTTCTGTGTCATTAAAAAATAATCTTTAGATTTTTAATAGAGTATGAATACTAAGTCTAAATTTCAATAAAAAGTTTGCAAACATCTCATCATAATGTTAGCAATAAAATATACAGTTCACCAGCAGATATGAACAACACTTGTGTTCAACTTTCCTGTTTGACTTTATAATTTCGCTTTCCTAGGCACGTGTTGAGATGGAACGAGTGAGGAGAGAATTTCTTTGCAGTTCTTCAAAGACAATAAAGATGGAGAGCAATTTTGATGCCATCTGTGAGAGAGAATGCAGTGTATGCCTTTTTGATTTGCACCTGTCTGCAGCAGTTTGTCGTTGTTCCCCAGATAAATATGCATGTTTAAATCATGCAAAGCAGTTCTGTGAATGTGCTTGGGGTAATAAATATTTTCTTTTTCGCTATGGCATCGATGAATTAAATATCCTTGTTGAGGCATTGGAAGGAAAATTAAGTGCTATATACAGATGGGCAAGACTTGATCTTGGACTTGCCCTGAGTTCTTATGTGTCCCGGGAGAATATGCTGCCAGTTGGTAAAGACCTGAAGAACTCAACTGGGATCATGGATGAAATTTCTCAACTTAAAAAGAGTGCAGAAGTTGAATCACGTTTGAAGGACAGAAAGGTATCATTGAAATTTCCCAGTTCTTCTCATAAGATTGAGACAGTGAACCGTAACTCTCAATTCAAGAAAGAACAATTTGTTGTTTTGGGCCTTTTGGCTCCCAAATTAAAAAATCCTGTTTGCCAGTTGTCTCAAGAAGACACATCATATGCTGCAACTTCAGCTGCAGAGGAATCTCGAGTGAAGAAATCCTCAGTCTTGAAACATGATAATGTTATTCTTCTAAGTGATGATGAATGTGATGAACCCAAGAAGCTTGTTTCAAAAAAAGAACAGGAAACTTCTTCAGAGAAGAATTTAGGACTTTCTGAGAGGCTGGCAGGTTCAGATGATAAACCAAGCCTGTGTAATTCTAATAAAGATTCAATCCTGGCTACCCCTAATACTGATGCTGCAGTGATTGGTGAAAAGGATGTCAGTTCATTAATTGATGCAGAAAGAAATAATTGTTCATCTCATTCTATGCACATGAAAGATGGAGATAATGGAAGTTTTGGACCTCTTCTAGGGTCAAATCCATCAAACATGTCGTACCTTGTAGCTTCTACTAGTGTAGACGTAGGAGGACAATCTCAAGATTCCTCTACTACTAGAGAGACCAGTGAACATGATATGGTAAATTCTGGGAGTTACCCACAGAATCCACAACCATCTGGTGGAGCATCGCCTAGCAATAAGGATACGCATGAAAAGATGGAAATAAATGCAACCTCAAATTCAGTAGATAATATAAGTGAAAAGGTGGGAATAAATGCAACCTCAAATTTAGTAGATAATGTAAGAACTATTACTGGAAACCCATCTTGCACCTCGAACAATTTGGACAGATATTTCCGCCAAAAGGGTCCTCGCATTGCCAAGGTAGTGCGGAGGATAAACTGCAATGTAGAACCTCTGGAATTTGGATTTGTGCTTTCTGGAAAGTCATGGTGCAACAGCCAGGCCATTTTTCCCAAAGGTATGTTTAATGCATTTTGTCCACTGAGATAAAAAGAAACTAGCTGATGTATGACTTAATATACAAAAAGGGAGCATGGGCTTATGCATATGTATTCTGCTTGATGCAGGATTTAGGAGCCGGGTTAGGTACATAAATGTATTAGATCCGACAAATATGTGTTACTATGTCTCAGAAATTCTTGATGCAGGACGCGATGGACCTCTGTTCATGGTATGTACTTGCCCGCAATTGCTATTATATATTCTTGCTGGTTTAGACTTGATCTTGCATCATATTTATTCAGAAAAGGCTCTCAATATTTTATTTGCTTGTAGCTTGTTAATCTTTATATTATTGAGTTTCCAAAAGTCTATTGAACATCAAAAGGCTTTGAGATGCTACAGAGTTTTTTCCTTGCTAAGATTTCACAAGATGTGATAGTTTATACAAGAAAAGAAGATGATATGGTTGTTATTTGTTAAGCTTGATTTTGTCCTGATTACTGTCAGAAGCATGGTCAAGGACTCCTTAATGTTAGATGTAATAATCAGTTAATGACTACCCTTTCACTCTGGTGCTAGATCAGACTTTAGTATGTCAACACTTAGTATTACCTTGCATTTTCAATGCCTGTTTTTCAAATAATAAAAAAATCCTCAAGTGCTTCCCAAATAGAAGTAGAGTTTGTTAGTGAACAGTTCTGCTTTAATATAAGACTTCTTTTATGAAATTGTAGGATTAGAGAACTGAGGTTTATATGAAAAACATTTGGAGTTGGTGGGAATAAATGAAACTGAGCTCTTTCTGGTAGGCAAAAGAGTAGCACAGGAAAGGGCATGAACATCTTTGGTGAACTGTAGTATTGTACTGATATTTTGAGCAATCTGACAGTTATAAAGTAGCATGGAGACTTACACTTAGAAGCCATTATTCCACTTGTATAAGATGCTGATATTTATAAGATTTTTTTTTCAAAATATTTAGAACTTTAGAATGGAGCCTTAGGGGAAGTTGTTTTTGTCAAAAGCTAGAAAGCACGGACAATTCATTTGAGGTGTCGTACTGTATCGGACACGGGACATGCCTAAGACACTTTTGCACCTGTGTCCTAGCTGTGTCCTTTCTTTTTTTTTTTGAAATATTTCAGGACACAGCTGAGACACTTATCTATTATTTCTTTTTAGTTTTAATCTTAAACACTTATTTAGTTATCTTCTATTTACTATTTTAGATCTTATTACTATGTCCTATCTATTATTTCTTTTTAGTTTGTATTCTAATTTCTAAACACCATATGTTAGTAATGAAGTCACTTTAATATCCTTTATTACTCTTAAATTTATATATGTTTAACATTATATGAAAAAAAAAAAAAATGCCCAACAATATTCAAAAATTTTAAAATTAATTAATATGCGTATTCCTGCTTTACCTGTGTCTTAAATTTTTTAAAATTGCCTTGTCGCTATGTCATTCCTGTACTTGTACCTGTACCCATGCCCATATATGTGTTTGTGCTTCATAGGTCAGAAGTCTTATGTAATAGCAATCCCCTAGAATAATTGGATTTCATTGTTCTCTTCATTCTTGTAGTTAAGTTTTCTTTTTTGTTTTTTTCTTTTCCTCTCTCTATTTGTATTTTCTGATTATTTTATGCACCTTTGCATAAAGTAGGTTTTTATATACAGATTTTTCTTACTTATATATATATATATATATATATATAAAAGAATAATTGGATTTAACATTTGGTAAATTTGGAAATTATTTATCACAAAATAGTGGGAAAAAAAGAGAATATATTTGAAAATTGCAATTTTGATCAGAAAAAGTGCTGATACTTAACCCATACTCCAATTTTTTAGGTTTCTTTGGAGCAATGCCCAAGTGAGGTGTTCATTCATGTCTCCGCTGCTAGGTGCTGGGAAATGGTGAGAGATAGAGTGAATCAAGAGATCACAAGGCAACATAAACTGGGAAAAGCAAACCTTCCTCCTTTACAGCCTCCTGGCAGTCTTGATGGCTTTGAAATGTTCGGGTTCTCTTCACCTGCAATCGTGCAGGTAATATACCAGTTGACTGATTTCTTGACTTCCACTATAGAACAGTGCCTGTTTGCAATGTGACATGGGTGATTTTCTTGATAAAATGCTTATAATGTACTTTCTCTATGTTCCCACTCAACTGTATTTCTAGTTTCTTGCTTTTGGGCTCTGGGATCTTTTGCATACATGTGTGTATATATAGATGATGAGTAAGCTTGGAAAACACAAAATATAGACAAGCTTTGAGGAGACACACTACCAAAGTACCAATTTATATATACCTAGGTCTAAAATGAGTGGTTGCTTTTGCTTTTATTATGCATAAGTCATGTAAAACTATGCTCTTTGAAAACTCCCTCTCTCTCCTCCCCACCTCCCCGTCTGATAATTTATCTGAATACTATGTGTCATCTTTTAATTGCATAGGTTTTCATTTTGTCAGTTCAGACCTAAAATTAAAGTTTGAGGTGGTATGGAAATGGTATAACCCTCTCTTAACATGATTTGGCATGTCGTCATCTGCACCAATAGAAAGTCCTTTGTCAATGAAATTGCAGTGGTTTGTTTTTATTCCTAGGATTTGTTCACCTTTTTTTTACCCAAAAAATATATTGCAAAACATCAGCTTTTATTATTTACTTTCAAGAGTTGCTCTGAATGTCCACTTCTGGTTGTTTCTGTTTACAAAATTCTTTGAGGGATGAAAGACATTCCTTCTTGTGAAGCTAATCTCAATGAAAATAAAGTGGTTTGTGTGTTCATCTCCCTACTAATTGTTACTTTTTGTTTCTTTGAAAATTGGTGCGGACAACATCAGATTGATTTTTTAGACTTTCTCTGAGTGTCCCACCATGACACTGTTTTTAAATTGTTCGGGGTGAAAATG
>JAOWBE010000074.1:14140878-14159398 GCA_028566155.1 Quercus phellos
AAAAATCCATCGATGATGATGCTATGCAATTTTATATAAACAATTAAGCCATATCGAAAACTTTTTAGGTATATTGTTATACTTCCAAGTTCCAATCATTCTTCTACAATGATTTTTTTTTTCAATTTACTTTTAATTTTGTGTAAAATTTTCTTATTTAAATTGCACTTTTTTGTATAAATAATTCAATAGTTATATCTGCAACGAGAGATTTGAATCTTATATGTATTTATTGAAACCATATAAAATATGCTAACCAGTTGAATTACTAAGGTTTTTGTCATATATAGATTGCTCTCTTAAGTTAATTTGTTATTAAATGTTTATTGATTATTTTTTATCTTTTAATTATATGAATATATTTTGTAGTTAGATTGGATTATGAAGAAATTTGAGCATAATAATGATTCCTAATCCTTGTTTAATGAAAAAAAGAATTCATATTTCAATTGCAGAGACGAATACCAAATTCTAAGGGTTTATCTAAACAAAGACATTGCTAAACAATCAACCATAACTTTTAATAGGCAATTTGGAAAAATATGATGTCACCTTAGTCCAAATTGGACCAAAGAATATGCTAATGCTAATTGATTGAAACTTACTATTAGAATAACTTTGTTAACATCATAATATCATTCTCTAGAACAATTATATTTTTATTTTTATATATTTATTTATTTTCTTATTTATGTCTTCTTCTTCTTTTTTTTCAAAATTAATCTTGCCACTTTGGATCAAAATTCTAGCTTCGTTTAGATTATCGGCTGTGAACATAATCTAAGATTTTTTAGGTACAATCCATGTTAAATCTAATTAATTATTTTATGTGTAACAAGAATTAAGCCAATCCATGGATTGCACAAAATATATGTACCTTCATGAAGCTTGGCATAAGAGGCCTAAGGGTTTGATTTTATCAGAACTCTCTTCCTTTACTCGGGCTTGGGACCGGTTATGAACTAATATGACTTTGTTTTTTAATAAGTTTATGATTTATTTAAATAATATACACAAATGATTTTATGAACTACCACATAATTGGTTGAAAGAGAGTCTTCCAAACTAGTTTAGAACAAAACTTTGATCCCTCTATGTATTACATGTATATTAAAATTATTTTTATTTTTGTATAATAGACATATCATAGATATTTATATGCACCATTTTATTTTCAAAATTAAAAAATAGATATTCTTAACATGCCTTATAAATATTTAGAAATAAAAATGAATCATACCATCACCATCAATAAAGAATACTCCCTCTTTAAAAAATTCATTTAAAAAAAAAAAAAGGAAATATCCTTTATTATTATTATTATTATTATATAGTAAAAATGTACAAGTTTCTAATAATATCTTCCTAAATTTAAACTTTTATAAAAGAGGGGTATTGTTTTTCTCCAAAAACAAAAAAAAATATGTGAAAGAGGGGTTCTAACTTTTTAAAGTGAAGGGTATGTTAGAAAATTTATTTATTAACTTTTCAAAGAAAACTTTATTTTGGGAACTCCTAAAATATAATATATAACTAACAGTTTGGAATGTAGAAAGTATAAGTTAAGCTTTTTGTAGCAATGTAATTATTTAGTACTTCAAGAAATACATACCCTACCATCACATGAATAGTGAGTCTTATCATAAATTTAATTATTGTGATCTAGCTACTATTATTTTTAGAGAAGGGGGGGGGGTGGGGGGAGGGTGGGGGGCACATTTATTGTGCTACTAGAACACTAAAGAATTAATCCTTGTAGCTTACCATCATCATTAACAAAGAACTTGATTTTTCAATTTTTACAATCATGTATCTTAGTGTCGTAACTTGGAAGAACCAGTTTTTACAATCATGTATCTTAGTGTCGTAACCTGGAAGAACCAAAGTTCAAATCTTCCACCCCCACTTGTAGTAACAATATATATATATATAATCATAAAACCTAAAAAAATATAGTATAAAATACCAAAAAATTATGTACCAAGTAAAAATTAAATATGAAACAGTCGAAATAGCTAACATAAACTAAAATGACTAGAACATAAAATTAGAATTGAAAATTGGAACAAAAGGATATAGTGTATTGATTTAGTGGGGAAATATTCATATGCGTTGAGCTTATGCACCCTCCCTCTCAATGACTTTTGGGTCCCACACATGTCGGATCCACATTTCAATGGGAGGGAGGGCTCATAAGCTAGGGCAAGAGATACATTCCTTGATTTGGTAACCAGTATGAAATATTTGGGCGTTACAGTTGAAACAAGATGGAATTAATAACTTTTCTTATATTAATGTGTTCTATGCATGGATTAAAAAATAATATAATAATAAAAAAGAAAAATATAGTCAAACTTCTATTAATTTTTTTGAAAGTTTTGATAATACAATTTCAATTGGAGTAGTTTTCTTTAATATTTATTGACAATTTAAATAATGGAATTTCATTTTTTTAAAACAGTATATTTTAAACAATTTTAATTGATGATCTTTACTAAAATATGGGGGAAAACCCACCGTAATAGCGTTATGGTAGTAAAGGAACATGTTCCATTTACCCAAGTTATTTGAAGAGATCATATTATTTATGAATAAATTTTTAGTATATTAGATGTGATATATAATATAATGTGATACTTGTTAATGTCATAATACGTTACGGAAACTTAAACGTTTGAGCTGTTAGTTTTAATATATATAACTAGCCGTTAACTCTTGCAATGTATGTGAAAGTTTAACAAAATATAATTTTTTTTTTTTTACTTTTTTTTTTATGTCTCAATATAAACTATAAAATTTATTGTAATTATTAGTAGATATTTTAACATGATTATATTAGTATATGGAACTATCTATTCTTCCATTTAAATAAAATATAATACAACAAATTTCTATTAGAATGTATAAATATTAGTAATAGGGTTTGTATTCAGTAATTTGATAACAAAGCTTGCTTCCTACTATATAATTGTGTGATCCTTCTCTTCAAAACATTTTTGGAATGAGATATCTTATTTCATTGTAAATAATCATCAAAATCATTTTTAAGACACTAAGTAAGCAATTTATTAATAAAAAAGAATAAAACAAAATAACTCTATAATTTATAAAATTATACAAAACATATTAATAAATTTTCAGTTACGTATGTCTCCATTTTTAAATATTTTCAACAAATTTGAAGTGGTGGCAGGACAGAACGACAACCATGTGGGGGTGAGGGTGAAGCACCCATCCTCTAGCTCCACCCTATCCCATTGTCATCCATATAGAAAGCTATTACAACCACTTGTCATAAATACAAATTTCATGTTCCACTGTGTTTTATTTTATACTTCACCAATTATAATATATTATGTGTTTGTTTGACTTTCTTTGTAAAATAACCAAATTTTAAAATGGAAAAAAATAAAAAATAAAAAATAAAATATCAAACACATAACATACCATGTTTGAGAAACACAAAAGAGGAGATAAAATTTTTATATTCTTCTAGGGAATAACTACTTCCACTAACAAAAACGCAATCAAATAACTGAATAATTATTACATGTAAATAATAATTTTCCTAATATTTCTTTTATATAGAGAATTCTTTATAAGCTGAAGATTTAGTAATTCACAAATATAAAAATTAATATAATATCATATTAGTTAAAATTAGTTATAATCTTATTTGGTTGTACAAAATTTAATGAGGTAACACCATGTACATCTTTATATGCATGAAAAATTAAATCTTCATCGTGAACAAATGGAGAAGATCCTAATCCAATAAAGTTCTAAACTGTTTTGATTTGAACTTACTTTCAGCTGGTTTCTTTTTCTTTTTTAGTTGGACCTTATTTAACATATATTTATTTATAGACTTTATAAATTCTACATGCATTGCCTCTCAAATGTCAGATTGGGTTTTCCTTATATTCATACTAGGGCTTAATTCTTATAGTATTACTTCCCTATGTGTCAACTTTAAATTTTTATGAAAATAGAGAACAGTGACAATTTCTTTTTTTTTTTCCCCAACTATTTTCTGTTTGACATGTCTTTTAATGGTGTGAAGATGAAATTATGTAAGAAAGTTATGTTATCAAATTATTTTATGAGAGATGCTACGTTTACAATATTTTTACAATAAATCACAGGTAGTTAGTTGTTATTAGTTCAAATTTAAAACTAACACTAAAATTACTTTTTTGCCCAACAATAACAACTAGTAACAACCTGCCACTTAGGATTTATTGTAAAAATGTTGTAGAAATATTGTAGACATATCATTTCTCTTATTTCATTATATACGAATGTACTGATGGCAGAACCCACTATTATTATGGTTTTATTATAAAACACACACATATGGTAATTAACACCTCCTCCCTTTGTCTTCCTGCCAACGCTATTATTAGGGTTTAAATCAAATTATTCTAGTTGAAATGCATGTGTGCCTATAAAAAAAATTTCTGTAGTTGATTATCAAAAAAAAAAAAATCTGTAGCATCCTTGTAGCACATGATTATGGAAGCAACCATTAAGAAGAAGAAAGATTATACTGATAATTAAAAATTAAATAGATAAGCTTGATATAGATGTTGGAAAATGATAGAGCAAGACATACTCTCCTTACAAAGCACACTGGAGAAATAAGCTCTGGTGATCAGGTCCTTTGTAATGCTATGCAGTTTTAGGGCTGAGTTCTATCATATATATGCACAGTAATTCTAATAGTGTGATTACAAGAAAAAGCTTATACCATAGCGCTTGGTATAAGTCAAAGCAGGATCATGATCATCACCAAAGGCTGAAGAGAAGTTGGTCACAATGCCATCATATGATTCACATCCAGGTACTTCCTAAGAAAAGACATGAAGTAATTCATTGATAACTTAATCTTCATTTTTAAAGCACTACTGTAGGAGAATCATTTATAAATAGACTTTGATGTTTGCTAAAAGCAGAGGGGAAAAGGAACGAAAATAATTTTGTAAATTGAAAATATATTCAGGGACAACTCTACTACAACAATAAGCAAAACTCTTGGGTAGCATATTTCTTCTTTCAAAAGCATTTTGACTTCCACAATATGCACCACTTTGGCAGAGAAAAAGAAAAATTTACCATGCATCCCCTCTACCTAGTCAACATTACACATCATCGCAATATGTTACATTTCAATTTCCAATCACAATATTTTAAAATTTTTCCAAAGTCATCAAAAAAATAATATAAATGATGTCACAAGATTCATCTATTCAACTCAATATAATTAGCATTTAGACTTAGCTGAGAGGCCATTCCTATATTTTATATATATAAAAACAGGAAAAAGAAGAAACTGGAAGGAAAAGAAAAACAATGAACATATCACATTGACCAGTGACGGCTCAAAACAATTTAAGGATTAAAATAGATCATATATACTAGATTCAAATACAAAACTGCAATCCCTATGATGTTTGAACATTCACCTCAAACTCAAACTTTCAAAGAGAGAGAGAGATATCGTTATCTGGCAGTTATGAATCAAGATATCAAGGAATGTCCCAAAATCACCATAAAAAACATGTGTCAATCTTAATATTTTTCAGATTCCAATAAGAAATAGTCTCTTGCAAAAACTAAATAGGGAAAAGAACCCACATTTATATGATGATCATATGATAATTTGATGATACAAGAAAATTACAAAAATGCATTCAATTTTTCTCACCCTTCTACTTTTTCTTTCCTGATCAAATTCTGAATACACATCTAATGAAACCTAAGTAAACCAATCGAGATGGTTACGAGTAAACTCTAAACCATTTGTTTTTGGAGTAGCATTAATATTTATGTATACACAATAATCACTTGAGACAAAAGAAGGTTAAATAGCATGATCACTTGTATCCACAGGTTATAAACCATCTACCTCCCTAACTCAATCATGTCAGATTGATTTGAGTGCTTCCCTCATCAAGCTTTAAAAATGGAAATATAATAATGTATCCTTCGAAGGTAACATGGAATGAGATTCCCAAAAGGACAATCAACATCAGGCTACCATAGAAAACAACTTTTAATCATGTTTTAAGGGTTTGTTGTCCAGGTAAGGTGGATGAGGAACTAGCCTCTCGAATTCTCAATATTCCATTCTACCATGGGCTCAAAATCTATTTTATTATCTATCATATCCAACATGTGTGTGAATTTTTAGCTGGCATCTATTAATAGAAAAGATAATCTAGCTTTTGTCTGTTTGCTTGACTATAGATCTAATTAGATTATCTTTAACCTACTACCTAACCGGATCTTACTGTTTATAGGCTCGTGAGTTTTCCACTTCTCCAATACTTTTGTCCTTCATTAGGACACTTTTCCTTTTTATTTGGGTAAATACTATACACATCAGATGTGTCATTAAAGTCGAATTCCTCTCTCTCTCTGTGCATGACAGAGAGAGAGAGAATAACTGTCTAACAAGTTCCACGTCTATTAACCAATATGGACGGGATTGAGATCACATTGTCTAGTACCGGCAACATATACCTTATCTTCATACTCTATGATAGTGCAAACTGTCTAAATTTAAAATGACCCACTAGACGAATTGCTTAGATAATGGAAGACATATCCACATATCATCATTCCAAACTGCAATCATCTTTCCCTTCAATAAATGGCCGATATCCCATTTCCAATTAAAATTACATAGAGGAGTAATCATTAACAACATATATTTATACAAAATCCACTACTAGAACAAATTTATCAAGCTAGCACAACCATCATAATTGCTCCTCCTAAAATCCACTACTTGCTACTTATACTCCCACTCCTATATTAGAGAAATTTCAAAGGGTATACCCGCAAATATTCCCAAAACATGTTCTGATCAGACACATAATAACCACCAAGAAAAAAACAAAGAAACAACCATCTAAGAGAGAATTGAAGTAGGAGAAGAAGGATATACCCAATAACTCATTTTTCTTTTTCTTTCTTTCCCTATGAACTTGCATTAGGAGGAACAGGAGGAGGAGTATTTGAAGTATTCATCTTTGGCTTAGGCCTTTTCCTCTTCTTCTCATAGCTGACCCCTCTGGCTTTAGCCTGAAAATCACGAACCTCACGCAAATACAGCCTCACAGCTCTTGCACCAAAGGGGTTTGCTTCTGGTCTTCCACCATGTTCTTCATACGCGGCACGGAGGCGGCCAATAAGAGCATCAAGGCTTCCCCAAGCTTGTCTTAAAGGGCAGGGACAAGGAGCAGGAGGGTTAGGGAGACCAAAGAAAGGGCAAGTCTGGTTGTGGACTTTGGTCTTGCCAAATTGGTCTAAGTAGCGAAGGAATTCAAGGACATGTGCACCACTGCACATGGGGAGTGAGAGTGGAGGCCTGTGGTTCCTCAAGTACTGGCAAAAGGTGTTCCAGTCTCGGCGCTTTTGGTTCTCATAGCGGCTTGGAGTAGTAGTGGAAGTAGACGATGGTGATGAGGATGTGGCAGTGGATGGAGTTGTGGGAGTGGTGGGAGTAGTTGGGCTAGTAGCTATGTTGGGTATGAGGTGGTTTTCGTAGGTGGGATTGTTTGCTTGTGAAACTAAATCCATGGTGAAAGAAAAGGTTTTTGCTTCTGGGTTTTGTTGCTTTCGTAGGAATTTTGCTTGGATCTTGAAAAGTTGAGATTTTGTGGTTGATCTTCTTGTTCTTCTTCTACTACTACTATTTTAGGGTTTTCCTTTGCAAGTTTAGACTGAAAACAGGTTTCAGAGAGAGAAAAAGAGTATGATTCTTACAGCTGTGAATGATTAGATGGGAAATGGAAGATTACAGTATCCAAAAGAGGAAAAATGGTAAGATTTTGCATGGCAACAGAGAGAAAGGGATAGAGAGAAAAAGGGGGTGTTTATGTGGAAAATAATGGTAAAATGGGAAGAGAATAAGAGATTCTTTCTCTTTAAATGTTCGTCTTTGGGCTTCTTTTGTTTAAGCAAAGAGTCAGCAAGAAATCTTTAAGGACTGCAGTTATTGAAGAGAAAAGCGCTTTAAGAATGGCTGCAGCTCATTAGATTTTCTTTCCAGGAAAAGGGAAAGCAACTGAGAGTTTAATACTGGTCTCAGAGAGAGAGAGTGTGAGAGAGATAGAGAGAGAATGAAGTGGTCTAGAGGGTCAAGAGGTTCAGACTGTGTAAAGAGCTTGAGGTTGAAATAAGGAAGTAAAGATAACATGAGAGTGTTTTGTTATAATAGGACAACTTTAGCAGTGAATAGAAAGATGATGGTGACCAAAGAAAGACAGACATATTGTTGTCATCACACACTTCTTAGGCGCGTGCAATCACTTCTTAACATTTATATTTTCCCTTTTTTTTTTCTTTTCCATGTCTCAAGTGTCTTTTACTACTTTGAGATCACTTTCCTGTTTAAATTGGAGAATTGATGGGATTTGGGAATTTGGGATTTTGTATTGGTGGAGGAGTGAATTTTTTTTTTGATAGCAACATTTGGAGGAACCTTCAAAGCAACTACCTCTATACTCTCATCCAAAATGGTGTACCATGTCTCAAGCTTTATCTTAGGTGAGATATCAATGGACTCATGGTACTGCGAAATGTTAAACAAAGTGTATAACACGTACTCGGTTGAAATGAAAATATCTGTGTCTTCCACAATGTGTTAGGTAATTCTCCATTAATTATATTTAGGCATAGTTGTGTATATAGGGTCCCTATTGGGGTGTGATGTTAACTATCAATATTAATTGGTTTAGACACCACACCTATAATTTTCACATAATGATTCTATTAATTAGATTAGATAAGTTAACTGTGTGTTTATATTTTACGTACGGAATGGGAACTTTACACTTTGGTACTCTTCTTTTTAGGGACAATTGGCTATCACTTTAGGTGAAAAAAAGGACAGGACCTTTAATTTAGTTAACCGACGGCACTATTTCTTTTTTTTCTTTTTGGTAGAAATCGACGGCACTATTTTATTGTTAAGAAATTTCGCACGAAAATACAATCTTTACTGATTAGTTTGATAACAGTTAAAATTGATGAGAGGTTGGTAGTTGCTTGCAGAATTAGTCACTGCACTTGACTAACTAGTGATTTCAAAATACTGAAAATGACCATACAAACAAAATCATGGTACACTGAAAGCCGGCACTTTAATTAATGGAACTTGTGGTTAATGTTTGGGGTCATGTGTATGAAATATGTCAACCGGTGCAGGGTGAAGCAGCTGCAATTATCTGAGCATTATAACTTGCAAAGGCCGAAAATCTGAAGAGAATTAAACTGGAAGGCGATACTAAAAATTGTTTTGTTGCTATTAAAGAGAATTGTTCCCATGACACCTGGCCTATCCAAACTTTAATTAGTGATACTTTAGACCTTAGCAAATCTTTTGATATTTGTAATTTTATTGGTTCCCAAGAGAGCTTAATTCTGTAAC
Source organism: Quercus phellos (assembly GCA_028566155.1). NCBI lineage: Eukaryota > Viridiplantae > Streptophyta > Magnoliopsida > Fagales > Fagaceae > Quercus > Quercus phellos. The sequence continues at coordinate 14,150,318 of JAOWBE010000074.1, forward strand.
TTATTGCTTAGCTAAATTTGTGAGACATTGCTTATAGGTAAAGAAGCACAAATTCAGGTATGGGTACGAGTATGATATAGCGATACAAACTAATTTTGAAAAATTATAACATTACATGGTAAGTACAATATGGATACAACAATTCAAATAAAGTGTCCGTACTTTCCAGTCATCGGTCTTTTTCCCCTATTAATCTTTAATGATAGTAATTCTCAGTCTTTTTTTTTTGGGAGGGGGGATGCTTGCGCTTAAATTTCCTTCAAAAGATCGAGTATTCTAATACATTCTGTTCTAGCATCTAATAAGGTGGTGAAATAGGAGAAAAATCGATGGTAAGCAAAATTTTTGTTGCAATCTAGCAATTGGTATAAGGAATCTGGACGAATGAAGATAGTACAATTTATTGCTAATTTTCCAGGTGATGGACCTTTCATGTGAGAGCGATCATCATACAAATATGCATGCTAGCTAACCATGAAATTTATGTTTCAACCATGGGTATATTGAACTTTTGGATTTATTCGGTTTGATTTTATAATCGAGCTGTATTTGGTTAATTTTATAACGAATATCTAATGTTATGGTTGGGGCTATTCACGGGTCAAGTTTCCTATAAACCCATAACCATACTAGTTGAAAATTACACACAAAAAAATAAAATAGTTAGTATATAACACAAATTTAGGTTAATTCCAAACCTACATTCACGAGAAACACCAGTTAAAATTCACCATTAATAATAGGAAATAAATATACAAACTCTCAGGTCTGTTTAGATACCGCTTATTGTTGAAAATTGAAAACTGAAAATACTGTAACAAAATTATTTTTAAATATGTAAATAGTATTGTGGGACCCAATTTTAAAATTTTTTTGTTGAAAAAATTAATTGCAGGTTCTATAAATAATACATAAGACACGCTTTATTTAGCAAAACGTATTTTCCGTGCATTCCAAACACACGTTTTCCGTGCATTCCAAACGCACACTCAAACATACTAGTCAAGACAACACATGGGCTAGAGGTGGAGATCTGTTAAGTCTAGCCCATGGTAGGAGAATTTTAGAGAATTCCATGTTGACTATAAGAATAAGGATGTGCACTAATTACTGTAAAAAAAAAGGATGTGCACTAATTTGATTAAAAGTGGTATTGCCACGTTTAAAAGAAAAGAAGTAAGGAGATATGTCGTTCTCTATACATAGAGTGGTGTTGTAGGCTTGTTTTGTATGTGAAAGAGTCATAAGGGATTTTCTTGAGATAGAGTTAAAGACTTAGCCTTGTTCAGTAAGTTAGTATAAGGGACATGTGGATGAATTGGGGTTTCTGTTAGTAAAGTAAGTAGTAAAGTTTCTCCCAAAAAAAAAAAGTAAGTAGTAAAGTAAGGGGGCTTAACCTTGTCCTCAAAAAGCAAATTCTCTATTGAGTTCAGGCAATGCTTGAACTTCTAACTTGAACTTGGCTTCACAACTATATCAGTTACTTTCTCCACAAATCTGACTTTTATCAATCCATGATTATCTTCACTTTGTGGCGTTCTAACCGAAGGCTTCTCTTTCCCTCGAGAGAAAGAATTCTTAGGAAGAAATCTCATTCAACACACTACACTTTACCTTGAGGGAAAGAATTAAACAAATAATTCACTTATCTCAATCTCAAAATTTTTCCCTCTGTAAATAGCCTTGAGCTAAATGTTTATTTCTTCTTCTTTTTCTTTTCTTTTTATTTGAAAAAAAAAAAAAAAATCTCATATATCCCATTACTTTCATATTCATATTAGGTTGAATATCAAATCCCCTTAAAAAGGAGAAGTGCAATACCTTATAAAACAAATTAATTTCTTTATCACAACAACTTAAAAAAATTAGAGTATAATATGCTGCATATACACGGAATTCAAATCTATCATTTAAAACCAATAAGGTACTTAATTACATAATTGAATTGTTTATTTCTTAAAATTTTATGCTTTTGTGACAAGTGATAGTTTATTACAATATATGGTTCTTAGTTTGAATTCTATTTCCATTTTTCGAGCCATTAATTTGAACTAGTTGGAAACCTGTGCAGGAAAACTTTGCCTAAAAGTATGTTGGTTTCAAGTTTTGCAAAAAAAGTATAATTAAATTATATTGGTCTCAAACTGAAACGATAAATACTACTAGAAAACTTTTAAAAAAAATGGTGTGCATTTAACTAAAAGTTTTTGTAGTACTCTCTAGTTTCTATTGTGGGATACAAAAATTCTTTTTGCATCATAGATTTTATGCAAAATATTTATGGCTAGAATCCTATAGATTGTTTAGATTTTCAAAAACAAAAAATGCTATTAGAATCTATTACTGCTGTATCTCAATTTTTAGTCAATATCTGAACTTATGAGCATCTTTATACTTATGATGGACCTACAACTTTCATGCATTTATGTAAAAAAAAAAAAAAAACTGCAATTCAAAGGCACACAAATAGTTTGATCCAACTTGTTGTGAATTTCTTAATTGGTTGTAGGAGCATATCAAAAGTCGTTAACAAATTGGTTTTCATACCTAATACCATAGCATCATAGATGACTCAAAATTTGATATTAATATAGTTAAATGCAATATGACTATTGGTGACTATGTCTATCACATAACATTTGACTTTTTCTTTAACATGAAAAATTATTAGGTACTTTCAGAGTATGGTAAAATGTGCTCTCTCTTCTCACATTTATGATGGACCCTGTCATAAATTTAAAAAGTAGACCTTAACATAAATGTGAGATAAGAGGGCACTATTCACCATGCACCGAAAGTACCTAAGAATTACTTCTATAACAGAGCAAGAAAAGCACTCATTATCTTAGTAAACAATCCTTCCAATGTGTAACCCATTGGAAAGATTGAATATTATTTTAAATTTGGAGAATCCTAATATAACACTCAAAATGAGAGAGAGAGAGAGAGAGAGAGAGAGAGAGAGAGAGAGAGAGAGAGAGAGAGAGAGAGAGAGAGAGAGAGAGAGAGGGGTTTTGGTAAAGGAAAAAAAAATAGAGTGGTGGGATTGTTGAAGTTAGACTGTACATTTCCTTTTTATATTTATTTTTTAAAGTGATTGTATATCTTCCTTAACCATACATTTCCATTTGTTTACACAGAAAGGTTGAATTAAGACTTGAAAAATGAGTAGGAATGTTGATTTGGTCAAGTAGGATTAGTGAATCCAAACTACAAATTGTTATTTGTAAAGAAGTTGAAGAGTGTGTGTAGTTTAAAGGGAAGCTTGTACAGAGGAAGAGAGCTTCTAAGTGAGTCAGGGTCTTGGCTTTCAAGTTTCATCTATGATGGGGGAGGAGAAAGAGAGTTTGTAAGTGGGTTAGGGTTTGAGCTTTCATCTACACATGGGAAAAGATCATGCTTAAGTCATGATATGTAAGGGAATAAGTGGGCTTGGGTTTTTTTATAAGGTTTGGTTTAATTTTCAACAACAACCCATCTTTTAGATAATAATAAAAAGAAGTTAATGTGATTTTTTGGGTAACAGTAAAAACAACTTAATGAGAAGAAGTTAAAAAAGCTAAATGCAATATTAGAGCGTCACATGGTAAGAACTCATACACTCCCACATGAGGTCACTACTTTTATATATATATATATATATATATATATATATTGATTTATTATATTTCCATTTTTACCCATAATTTCTCCTTTCTTAGAAGCTTTTATAAATGCAAAGGAGAAACCAATGCCCTCCTATAGTGTTATTTCCCTATTAAAAACATTCTATTTAAAAAAAAGAAAAAAGAAAAAAAGAAAAAAAGAAAATGAAAAAGAAAATTCCTATACATTTATACAAACCTCTAGGGGTTGATGCATACAAGCATTAAGAGAATGTCATTTCATCTGTAATTTAGGCCATTTAGAAAAAATATAATAAAAATATATGTATAGACATATCTGTTGCATTTATATAAACCTTAATAGCTAAGGAGTGTCATTTCATCAAACTTTTAGGGAAAGTGTTGTTCATGAAATCTTAAAAGAGGTTGATACTTTGGCTATGATAATGACTAAAGTGTAACCTATTCAAGAGGAAGATACTTTCGAGCTCAACTTGTGAATTTTGAATTTTGTATTCAGCAAAAAAAAAAAACCTTGTAAATTTTGTGGGGAAGAACATGAATCAATAACTCATGTTCTTTGGACTTTGCCACTTTGCCCATATGCGGTAGAAGTCTGGCATGCTAGTTGTTTGAAGGAAGTTCACTCTAGGCTAGCTTTCTAATTTAGCTATGATAGATGTCATTGATAGAATGGCCCAAGACTTGAATGAGCCTGAGAATATTGACAATCTCTATACTATACTATACGGATGATTTGGTATCAAAGGAATGAAAGTCAGGAGTGGCCAGGCACGTTTTTCCCCTGCATTTGTTACTAACAAAAAGCTAGTAAGTATGCAACACAATGTCATGATCAGTTGACTGGAATGTTAATATTCACTCCCTCCCCTGTTTTTGGCTTGAGTTAACAGCCTTAATTTGCTTTTTTAAAATTCATATTCAGGTCAGTGTATACTGGATGGAGGAAACACCACCTTGTGTTGATCACTTTGTTGATTTTGGCTATATATTCATCTATTGTTTTCTTATCAATAATATTATTTCGCTTTTAATTTTTCCAAAAAGAGGTCTATGTACTTGATGTACTTAACCCAAAAAATTTGGGAAAAATTCTAGAAGAGTAGAAAATTAGAATAATGATTAAAGAATTAAGTTCACCCCATTTTAACATTTCTAAGGGGGGCAAGGCAGTGACAATAAATTGATAAGCCAAGTAGTTAGGCACTTGGTCTCAAAGTGACTGTCTTGGGATTGATTAGGAGCTCCCTAGTTCAAGTCCGGGTATGAGCACTTTGAAAAATCTCCCTACACTAGCGATTTACCCCGTTATGGATCTATCCGTCGTGAATAGTGATTAGTTTCTGTTTAAATTTTTGAGTAAACAATTCAAAAAAAAAAAAAAAAAAAAAAAGGAGGTAAGCCCACAAGGAGCACTAAAAAAAGAAGAAGACCAATTATCCTACCACTAAATTAAGAACATGCACAACTATAAAAGGAATGTCCATAACCTTCCACTTTAAGTAAGGAACAGACTTCCTGCATTTGCATGAGCATTGACTGAATACCTAAAAGACTCCTTAAACCTGACAACTATAATGGCCATATCTGATAGAACCAAGAAATATATTTTCCATTTAAAGTAACAGCACTATCCAAAAGTAGAAAGAAGAAGAATTAACAAATATAATCACAGTTCTATAATTCTAATTTCCCTATGGCCTTATCTGTTTCATGTTAGGGAACAAAAATGCTCCATCTAAAATATGCCTCCTCCTTTCCTTTTGTTTCTTCTGTGCATATGTTTCAAAAGATTAAACAAAAAGAAAAAAAAGAGTATTATCCTTCCACCTAGATTAAAGAATAGACACATTTGAAAAGGGCATGTCTATATTTTTCCACTTATAGTAAGAAACAGACTTCCTGCATTTGTAATTTCAAACCTAAAGTGTTGCATGACTAATATTGGGACGCCAAAAAGACTTCTATAGGCCATGTAGCTTATAAATTCAAGAAAAAGGAAATTAGTATGTGGGGTTCTTTCCTATTTTAGTAAGTATCTTTGAGCCATTAAAAAAATACTGTATGACAAATCATATTTAAATCTTAAGAACTTTGAGCCATTAAAAAAATACTGTAGGAAAAATCATATTTAAATCTTACACTTTATGATTGATTTCAAATTAAACTTTATAGTTTTAAAAATTTTAAATTAAACCCTGCATTTTAAGATTGATACATATGATATCTCCATAAAGTTTCAAATTTGGAAACTTATAAAGTTGTATATCAATTTAAACTCCAAATCAAACCCGAAAACTCTAGGGTTCAAAAATTCTGAGTTTGGTTAGAAACAAATGAAACTATTAGATTTAATTTACAAGAATTTTAAATTTTTTGGGTTTAATTTTGAAATTTTAAGACATTGCCCAGATATTTTAAAATATAATTTATCCCAAAAAAATAAAATAATAACAGAAAAATTTGAACACATAAGATATAACCACATGTCCGTAACTTCTCTAGCCTTGTTGATCTGTTTCAATTTCACGTTACGGAGCCCAATGTTTCTTCTAAGTTTTTTCCTCTTCTTGTTTACTAGCTCCAAAATGATGATTAATGTTTTTCCCCCTTTTGGCAATACACACACACAACTACATCCTGCTATCCTTTACCTTTAAGCAATATTAGTGGTAAGCTTTGTGTACAAGATATTGTGATCATTGCTTCATTTTTACATAAGTTATTTTGTTAATAAATAATTTAATAGTTACAATTACGAGGAATGAGAGATTTAAATCAGAATTTTTTTTTATTTGGTTGAAAATAATAAAAGGTGCTAATTAAGTTATAAAACTTTCGACAAATTGTTAAATATTTAAATCATATGAATTTTTTTTCTTGATATTTAAAACATCTTAATTAGAGCCCAAATTTGGTTATTATATACTTTCTTTTTACATGAAAATATTTAGACCAAATTTGAGTCATTTGTGTTGGGCTTGGGGATATGGGAATTCATGGGCTTGGCCTCATTCTGTAATCTATTAACAAAATCGCACTACAAAAAGTAAATTAGTACTAAATAGTACTAATGGTAGAATAAATAAATTTGCAAATTGGGAACAATATGGCATGAGCAGAAGAGCTGTACTTTTTCTTAAGATGAGTGTTTAGAACTCTTCAATCCAATACCTAACTATTCTCTCAGGGAGCATAGTCCTTCCATTTCAAACACATCAGATAATTACATAAAAAATATATATATATATATATATATATTTGTTGGAATGGCTCAAGTTATATACTAGCTAAACCCTAACCTAAACCTTAGGACTCTCTCACGAGGCCTTCAAGAGCACTAACCCAAAAAAAAGGGAACACATAGCTAAGGTTGCGAGATAGAGTGAGTTTGACTTTTGTTTATTTGCTAAATGATTTTTTTTTTTTATATATATATATCTCTCTCTTTTTTTTTCTTTTTTTTCAAATAATCAAACTTTTAACTTTTTATTTTTATTTTTATTTTTATTTTTAAATAAGCTAATTTTTTTCATAAATTTAGTATAAAAATTATCAAAACTATATTTTTTGATAAATATTATGTAAATAAGCTGCTGTCGCCAAACGACATAAATATAGATGCTTTTGCCACTATAAAGAAATTCACAAAACTTAGATATTAAAAATCAAAAGCAACAAATTTAGGAACCTTCACTGCAATTCCCTAAACTTTCTTCATACTCTTCTTATATTGGGCCCCATGACCTCTCTCTCTCTCTCTCTCTTATTTATTTATTTTCTTTTTCTTTTTCTTTTTGAGGATCTGTCTCACTGATAAGTCTTAAACAATTAGGAATTATATATTTACTTTTAGCTAGCTAGCAAGCAACCCCACGTATCTTTTTTCCTTTTTTTTTTTGGCTGAGAAGTGTATCTTTTTTCCATAAATGTCTAGCTTGATTTTGTTTTTACATGAACAAACCAATGGGACACATACATGCGCGTGACTAACATATAATAGTACCAAACTAAAAATGAAAAGATGTTAAAACAATAATTGTGTGCATATGATTGGAACGCATGGTACATCTCACACCATATGTTTAGATATCAATGATTCTAGAGATCGAGGAGCGTGGCTTCATGTAATGGCACATTGTACTATTATCATCCATATATATAAACCCATGGGTATGAGAGAGACATGTCATGGTTTGAACAAGGTATATATGGATATGTCCTTTTATGCTGAATTCTTACTTGAGTTGGCTTAATTAGCAATGTGACACTGAACTTGTGATTGCATTGGAACCATGATCATGATCTAGCAGGTACTATGTCGTGCTTGATAGAATGTGCATGGATGGTTGGGTTGCATATATATGGGTATGATGATGCCATGGGGCTAGCTGTGTGACCCAAATTTGGGAAATGGTAGTGTCATGTATCAAGGTTGAGTGTGTTGGGCAATTTGTTTGGGTTGCTAGGTTGATTTGCACGGCTTGTGTTGGGCTGGAAAGCCTGGAATATGTGTATAGCTTGAGAGTACACTTGTTTTGAAAAAGACAACAAAATAGTAAAGCAATTGCCAAGTAGTTACATGTTATATATAGACAACCTTAATGATTTTCTAGTTTGTGTGGAACGGCTACGGAACAGTAAGCAATAGTACGTGTCCGAAAGAAAGTCATTTATTTGAGTAGCAAGTCTAGGGGCAATTATCCAAGTTATTTTCTGCATGATTAAAGTTGTTGGGGTGTCAAAAGTATGAGATGGGAGATAAATGTTTTCATTAAACCGTTGGGGATGTTAACAGCACGAGAGAGAGAGAGAGAGAGATTGGTAATGTGACTGTGTGCAAGATTGGATTACAAGAATTAAGGCCATAAATTGTAGGGGAGAGAGTGCATAACCTAACTTATTTATTTATTTGTTTATTTTTTATGAGTACCAATTATTAATTAACTTACAATTTTGGGATCTTTTTGCAATGGACCTTAGGTAAAGGCTTAAGTGGCCTAGGCCTAGAGCAAGGCTAGTAGTCTTGGGTGCTCATGCTTGTAGTAAATGGTTGCTACTACTAAGTTATGATTTGGGCTGCAATAATGGACTTCAAAATTAATCCGATTTCCAACCGATTCATAAAAGGAGATTTAGGTGGCATATGTTTGGGTTTGGAGAGTATTTTTGGGAAGTTTAGGTTATCATTTTGGGTTAGGATTAGTAGATTTGACGTGCATTTATTAAAAAGGTTTTGAAAGGATCCAAATGGAGTATCTACTTGAACTTCCTCTAGGAAAAATTTAAATATAGTTTTTTTAGGTACGAAACTTTGGAATTTTAAATTAAATTTTAACACATGATTGCATTCATAGATAAAATATAAATAATATTATTTTTTTTAGAAATAATTAAATTCAATACAATTATATGTTCAATTTAATTCGAAAATTTAATGTACTGCAACAAAATA
>JAOWBE010000074.1:14219968-14230024 GCA_028566155.1 Quercus phellos
GGCAACGTCGGCAAGTGGTAACTCAAGGGCACACAACGGGGGCAATTGGCAACTCAATTTCGAACATGGGTGTAATGCCCAATCCCAGTTCCACAATGGTAGGCAACATTATCAACAGGCTATAACTACAGAGATTGGCAGCAATGAGAGAAGGCTAAAAGGACAAAGTTTTAAAGGATTTGGGAGATGGGGATGAAGGCCATTTGGTTCAATAGTGATGGCTGTGTAGTTAGGTATGGATTTAGCTTAAGCAAATTGAACTTCTCTCAGGTTTAAGGGCAGAGGTTGGATGAGTACATGTTGGGTTCAAATTGGGTTTGTGACTACCAGCTGGAGTGATACAGGTTAGTGAAGTTTTGTTTTAGCTGTGATGTCACAGTGCCAAATGAGTTTTCTGGCTAATCGTGGTTCCTGGTTTTGGTTTTGGTTCCAGATGGCAACAAGGGGTACTATTTTGTAATGTGTCCTCAATGATAGGTGGGAACGCCTCATTGGGTTGGGTTGCTATAGTGATTGTGTCAGTCTTGGGTTTTTGATTTGGCGATTTTTAGGTTGGGACCTTGAGGCACTGGTAATGGGAATTTGTATGATGGATGGACTTACCATCAGTCATGTGGGTTGTTTGAAGTTCAGGCAAGTTTGGCTTGGTGATGAGCCTTATAGATTGTGGGTTGTTGGTGATTTTTGGGTTTTTTTTCCCCCTAATGATGGTGGGATAGGTTGCTATGTTGGCAAAAGTTGTGACTGATTGGGTCAGATTAAGAGTTTTTCTTTTTTTGGACTATTGGTTTCAGAGAGGCACAATTAAATTAAATTAAATTAAATTAATAAATTATGAAATAATTTTGGTTTATATACAAAAATATTCAAACTTTCTAGAGAAAAAGATATAATAATATCATGTACCAGTAGAAATTACAGAGCATCAAAAGATGTTCCAGTTTGTTACCATACATCTCCCTCACAGAAGCATGTGTTCTAGACAATTCTACTAATTCAAACATGAAAGACAATAGCTTCAATTTTACATCAATGAACAACTCTGACAACAAGGACAGGACAAGTAACCATAACAATGTGCTTCAACTAAAGCTGAATGAAAAAGAAAAAGCGACAAGCGACATGATTAGAGAAGCAGTGATGAAAGCAATAAATACAATATAATAATACAGGAGCTAAACACATACCTCTTTAAGCTCATCTTCTTCAAAATCTTCTATTTCTGGGACATAAGTTGTATATCCATCTGCAGAACGCTTAGAACCTTTCTTTTTCTCCTTATTCATTTTTTTGTCAAGAGGATACTTTGCATTATCATGGTCTAGCAGGGCTAGAAGCTCCTTTCTTATAATTTCATCTGCCTGCTCTATAGAAGTGGGAGGAACAAAGGAACTCTTGTCTCCATCTGCTCTCATCAGAGAATTTCTAATTAGATCCAAAGAAGCTGCAGGAGGTCTAGGAAGCTCCCTTTGCAGTACTTTAGATCTTTTCCTAAGTAATGCCTGCTGCCGTGCCTCTTCCTCAGCTCTTTCTCTAGCTATCCTATCAGACATATCTTCTTCGATCCTCTCCTCCTGTTCTTCATTATCTTCCGGAACCGGTTGCATAACTATCTGGTAGTCATTCTTGGGCTGTGGAAGATTGGTTAAACCTGACCTCAAGTTCCTTCTCAAATCAGCTTGCCTTCGTTGTTCAAGTTTCACAGATTCATGTATATCCATGCCTTCATTAATATGAAGCTCATCCCTGAGTGGAGTTCCTTTAGGGGTCATACTAAAAGAATAGCCATCCCTTGATGGTGTCATGCCAATTCTAGGAGTTAGTCCAGCACCTCCAGGAGTTGCTGATGGAGTCAGCATCGGATTTGGTGTCTGTAACTCCCGTTTCTTAGGAGTGACCCCTGAAAAATCTGAAGGATGCAACTCTGGATTTTCTCCTCCTAATAATGGTGTCTGAGACTCTCTCAACCTGGCTAGATTTTCTGCTTCCATCATAATAGCATCACCCTTACCAGCAGGAGTTCTTTGGGGAGTTCGTAAAGGCGTCATTCCTGGCTGTGGTGTCTGTGCATAATTTGCAAGAAGAGCACGTGTTGCACCACTTCCTTCACTAACTTCCTCACTCCCTGCAAGAAGATCACTAGCATATCCCATCTTTGCAATCTCCTCCAACTCATGATCCGAAATCTGTGGAGCAGGAAGCATAAGTTTTGACCTCTTCCTAACTGTTTCCGGATCATTCATCTTATTGGCTTGCAATATAGATGACGGAGCATCCTGCCTTTGCGCAATTTTGTTCTTTGCTACATCCTGTTTTCTCAATTGTGCTTCCACATCATTTCTTCTTTTCCCTTCAAGTTCTTCAATTGTGACCGGAAATTTGACCAGATCTACAGGCCTATTTTCTTCGGAGACATCAAAAAATCCAGCAGGAGCCTTCTTCTCAAATGGAATCTCCGCATTATAGTCTATTCCCCTTCTTTTCCTCTTTCGGTGCCTATTATCAATCCCAGCCGCCTTCAACTCTCTCCTCTTCTGTAAAGAAGCGAGTCTCCTAGCCTCTTCAAGCTGCTTCTCCCTAGCTTTCCTCTTTGCCTTCTTTCCCTTTGTGTTGGCTAACCGAGCTCGTGCTTCAGAAAGCATTTCCTTCTCATCCTCATCCATATCAACAGGATCTGGACGTGCTGGCTTGGACTCAGGGTTCGGGTCAATCTCTCCAGGACGCAATTTCCGAGGGTCATCCCCTGGTTCATAGTTCTCATCCTTAGCGCAGGCTGCATCAAGGAGTTTCTCATACCGTTCAAGGCATTGCGATGGAGTACGACCAACAATTGGTGCAATAGTTCTCCATTGTGTGGGCATGAGTTTAGCAAGATGAAGCAGTTTCTCATCCTCTTCTCTTGTCCACTCAGTCTGCAAAAACTCACCGAAATCAATTAATCAGTTCCTATCAAAGTTGACAAGGTCACACCCTATTTTGTCCATAATAATCATATCATTTATAGACCCAAACCATTTAAAAAAATCTAGAAATCATATAAGAGCAGACAATTTTCAAATGTCTTTTGAACCAATAAAATAAAGTGATCTATGTCTTTACTCATATTTGTATAGTTAACAATATCGTATACAATATATGAGCAACAAAATAACCATTATTTTCTAGTAAAAATAAGTATTGAATTTATAATTTTCACTCAAATATCTACCCTATAACAAATGCATAACCTATTAAATGATAAAAATTATAACAAAAATTCACCACTATACATTAAAAAGGATATAACCCCATCAACTTTGATGGGACACCTGGCTATCACAGTCCCTCCCTCAGTATATAATCACACAACGCAAAAAAATGCAGAAATATAAGCACACACATTAAAGGAAGGGTCCAATTTCCTGTGTTCATTACTTAATGTATCAAAAAATAAGTAGACCTTTATGCAACTTCAATCTACAAGAAAAAAATGCAAAATCTAACACACAATATATATACTCTTTTAGAAGTACATATAAATAAAAAAAAAAATAACAGCAGAAGAAGAAAGTAACCCAAAAAACAAAAAAGAACCCACAAAACAAAATCATCCAATTTCAATCTGCAAAACAAAAATGCAAAATCTAACACACTATAGACACTCTATTGGAAATATATAAAAATAACAGCAGAAGAAGAAAGTAACCCAAAAACAAACAGTCATGCAACTTCAATCTACAAAATAAAAATGCAAAATCTAACACACAATATAAATAAAAATTAACCCAAAAACAAAAAATAACCCACAAAAAAAATAGTCATCCAATTTCAATCTACAAAACAAGAATGCAAAATCTAACACTCTATTGGAAATACATAAAAATGACAGCAGAAGAATAAAGTAACCCAAAATCAGAAAAGAACCCACAAAACAAACAGACATCCATTTTCAATCTACAAAACAGAAATGCAAAATCTAACACCCCAAGAAGAGTTAACCCAGAAACAAAAAAGAACCCAGAAAGCAAACAGTGGAAAATTATCCAAATTATAATCTAAACTCCGTAGCTTTCATAGCTATAGCATTCATCATCTGAATTGAAAAAAAGGGAGAAAGGCAAGGCAAGACCTTTTTGATGGAGGGGTCGAGCCACTCGTACCAGCGAGCCTTGCACTGTTTAGCAGACTTGCGAACGAGAAGAGAGGAGATTCGAGCCCATTGATTCTTGCCATATTTCATGACCGCCGCTTTCAAGATCTCATCCTCGGTGTTCTTCCACACCCCTCCTTTTATCATTATCCTCATCTTCGCTCTTCTCTTGTGTTGCTTCTCCTACTACTACTGCTTCTCTGCTTTTCTGGGTTTCAAACCCTCAAAACCCACCACCACAAATCAATAAGATAGCTGCAGCAAAACCCTCAGCGCTTGCTCTCTCTCTCTCTCCCCTTCTGTGTGTGTCTGTGCAGGAAAGGAGTTTTATTTATTTTTGTTGTCCTGTTAAAACTTAAAAGGGGAGTGTGTGTGTGTGTTTGTCCTTCTAACTTTTTGTTTTAAAAATAAAAACAAAATTGCCTTAATTATATTGAGAGCAAAATCTTTTTAAAATAATAATCTCATTTTAATATTATTATTTACATTGATGTTATTTTAGTTAAAATGTAGATTTTCCTCTCTTTTTTTATCATGTTTTTAAAACATGAGTTTTTTTTATTTAGCTCAATTTTTAATTAGTGTATAATAAAAGTGATATCAATAATGATCACACATATATTGTGTTAATCACAATTAACCTATATTAACAAGTGAAAATTTTTTTTAGAAAAACAATGAAATGTGTTATGTGATTATGTATGTACAATGCAACATTGTTGTTTTAGCCAAATTCTAACTAGTGTAACCCTAATTAATTGCTCCATTAAACTAGATTATAATTAAGCAAGATACCTATAGTACCTCATCAACTAGGTTGCATTTAGTAAGTCCCCTCCATGGTGCAAGCCACTCATAGATTGCGAATCTCACAAGTCATTAATTAGTACAAAATAAGGTGTCAAATGTCAATGAAGAGCCAAATTTGAAAACCTACAAACCCATTAAGTACTTAGTTCCCCAAAATTTACCTTAAGAATGCCTAGATTGTCTAAATTAATAACAGATTGATATGGGTTTAGCTTGTGTAAGCGTTATATTAGTCCTACATACTTGGTGGATGTTAGCTAATATTAATATATGCAATTACGAGTAGCCATAATTGTAAGCTAACTAGTTCTTTAAGTATATAATGTAGATGTAGCTAATCCATTTCCCAAGCCATGACAAATTGTCAAAGCCAACCTAGGAGCACATGTGGCTTAGGAGCATTGCAATGCAATTGGGCCCAAAATGAGACCATTAGGGATATAAGCGAGGAAGACTATGATATGTCAAATTGTTTGATTTGGTATTGGATTGGATATGAGAGTGGTTTCTATGGACATGTTTTAAGTTTTAAATCGGGTGTGTACTAAGTAGAGCTTAGCTATATAAGCAAAGATAAGGAGTCTTAATATAACCCAACTAGTCCTTTTAGAGTCTAATGTAGATGTGTATTATGCTTTCCTCAAGTCAAAGTCTAAGGCAAGTACAAAGAGAGAGGCAAAGAAGCTATCTTACCTTTAACTCAAGGATTAATCAAAGGATTTTTTTAAAGGAAAAGCAGCTAAGCTCAACACTACAGAAAACAAAAGGTAGAAGAAAAGAGAAAAGTAAAGGAACCAAAGACCCATAAGGTGAAATTGGCAATGGAGAGGTGGGCATGGTCACCATAAACACATAATAATCCATGAAAAACCATCAAGGTGCAACCTAGTGATTGGAGGATGGTTGGAAGCTTAAAATGAGTTGTAGACCTAGACATCCTAAGCCCAATCTCCACAAGGAGTTTCCCTGAATTATTTGATACATGATTCTTGGGATCGTGTATCTATAGTTTACTCCCAATGAATGTGTCCATTGGGCCTTGCCTTAGCGAGGTTCCGCGTCATAAAAAATATTATAAAAAAGATGCAAAAAAAGAAAAAAAAAGAACACTTATTAAGTTTCACTAGAATTCATTTCAATTTTTTAATTTTACTTTTGTTTCATTTTAGTTCTCTAAATTTCAACTTTATTTAATTAAGGCTTTTTAGTCAACTTCCATTTTTTTATTATAAAAGAAATTCTAAAAAATATTTTCCAATCATTAATTGGATTTTTTAATGTAAAAATTTTGAAGAAAATAATTAAAAATTTGAAAAATTAATTGCTACATTTAATAAAAGTTGATAGAGATGCCTTAATTGAATTAACTTAAAACTTTGAGAATTAAAATGATTGAATGTAAAATTAAAGGATTAAAATGAATTTTGGTGAAACATAGTAGGCCAATTTTACATTTTAACCTTTTAAAAAAAATCCATATAACAAATCATCAAATCACTTTTACCGCCAAATCACTTTTACATATTGTATTGGATCCCACCACAATATAAACAGCTAAAGGGTTTCAATGAATTTTTATGTGCCAAGAAAGTTTGAAGAGAACTTTTTCCTTCAAATTTTGTTACAATTATTACCGAAAAAATATTTACTATTATGGGAAGAGTCTTCCCTCCTCTCACATGAGCACAATTCGGTGCCTAGAGACTTATTACTCTTTCATTTCAAATCCCCTAAAATCTCCCAGCTAGAATGGGAGAGATTCAATGAGAAAATTAAGTGCCAGAAACAAAAGATTTTAAAATCGTACTTCATTGAGTTCATTCTCTTTAAATTCTTTGGATTTTCTGACTTTCTTTGCATAACCAAATGGTACAATTTTCCGCTCTTTTTCTTTTATCCTCTTTTCTCCATTTCAGTTTCTTCTGTAAATATGAACTAAACAATCAGTGAACGAGCCCTACATCTTCTTTAGTATGAACTTGGATCAATCCATCATGAACGTAGGATTGTATGGTTAGACATGTTTTTTCTCCCCAGTAATAATAATAGTAATCAACGTACAACTTTTTGTTTTTATTGTTATTGAATTTTCTTTGATAATTATACATGCACACTTGGTGGGTCTTGAACCTAATACCTCACCCTCTACCTAGCCTTATAAAAGGAGGTAGTACCATTTGAGCTAAAGCTGAAACAATAATAGTACAAGTACAATTTCCAAATACACCATACGTACAACTTCCAAATACACCACAGGTTTATGATTTTAACTTGGTATTTCAAGGAACTGATGACGTGAACCACTTGAATATCTTAAATTCTTAATGGTAACCAACAATCACTGCGCAAGACACAAAGCGAAAAAGGAAGTAGAAAAGAGTTTCATTTGTTATACATCAAGATGAAAGTCTTTGAAGCAGATATATTATTTTACAGATAAATAAAAATGCTAACACCAAAATCAGTAGTATTTAAATAAATAAAAACCAAATGATATTAGTACCTCACTTAACAAAATTTGACATAACAGATCAGGAATTTGACTCTCCAATGATAAGTTGCCATATGATTCCATCTTTTGAGAGATTTTTATCTATAATATGATGCCATAACGTAGAGCATGATTGAGGTTGAAGCAGTGACTAATAGTTCCTGTGCATACATAAATTGTTCAGTATCGTGTACAAGAATAAGCCATAAGATAGGAAGACACAGAAATGACAAATGCTAGGTAAAATGCTTGAAAATGGAGTTCGGCATCACTTGCATTTATCCAGAAAAGTACTTGATTACTAGAAGTTAGGCTTTTGTGATATTTGTGAACTAAATACAAGCATACTGCAGGTCAACAATTGTCAGAATCATGGGAAGGTTAGATTCAAAAACAACAGCACACATTTGTATAATTTGGTACTTTTTTTAGAACTTGAACACTCTTAAGTAGCTTCTTATACTACGTATGAATGCAACTTAGAAAGCACCAATATTGACACAAGATGCGAATTCAATAATATATGGATACTACAATACAACAATTCTTTTAAAACTAGGATATTAATATATATTTTAGGCATCTATGTTAATGTTAGGATTTCAAAATAATTAACAAGCATCAAAACATTTGAAAAAAATATCTGGAAGTAATTCAATAGCAACAATGTATGGCGATGTACACTGCACAAAATGATATTTAGATTACAACTGAACTGGCATTCCTTTTTTTTTTTTAATGGTAAGTTACACACATACACTCAGTAGGTATTAAACCCATGACCTCACCCTCAACTTAGCAATGGTTCTCTCTCTCTCTTGTGCTTTTCATTTTATTATGAAATTGCTTTGCTGGTTTTGGAAATTTCTAGGTTTTAAAATTTGTGTGAAAGTGTTTCAATTTCTTTGATGATGAATCTTGCAGAGGTGGATACAAAACAGAAAATTGCAATTTTTAAGGTTAAATAAATTGCGCCTGCAAAGTTGGGTCCCCAATTTGTTGTATAATGCCCAGAATTTTGTCAAAAAAGAAGAAGAAGAAGGGATGTCTAGGTTTTTTTTTTTTTTTGTATTGCAGAGTTGGGGTATGATGCAGGTGCAACCTTTTGTTGGTTTTTGTATGTTGGATGTAAACATGAACTTATATGGGTTTTGAAGTGCATAATGGAATACTTGAAGAATCAAGGTTTTTGTGTGTGTGTGTGAAAGTTGGAGAATTCTACAAGATACGTAGGAGATGAAGTCTTGGAGAAAAGTTGGGGAAATCTTTGTGTGAATTTCAGTGGCTTATTATAAAATAAGTAATAACTAGAGAACTATTTTTTTTTTTTTTAAAGTATTTATTAGAGAGCTATGAAAGCTGGAAGTGCAGGGTTTTGTTTTTTGGTGGGTAATCTGAGACCCATAGCAGCTCTCTGCAGTAGAAAATGGACGGAACATTGAGAGAAGGACCTATTTGGTAATGCATCAAAGTTACTGCACCAAATTGGCCCAAAAAAAAGAGGAAAATTTAGTGCAATAGTACAAACGTTTAGGGGTATAAGCACCAAAAAATTTGTGTATAAAATATTCAAGCATAATAGAAAAGAAATAAGCACATATTTATAAATATAAAGTAACCATTATTGATGTTTACCTATCAGAGATATGGTTCAATTTCGGTTTTAATTTTTTCCCCATCCCAATGAACCTTTTCCAACCCGATTGAAATATGTTGGGTTGGTTCCATTGGGATGGCACCTTTTTTTCCTTTTTCATCTCAATTGGGATGGAGCAGTCTATTAAATTTTTTTGGAAGACACTATTCCTAGGAACCTTTTTTTTTCCCCATCCCAATCCAACCCAGCCCATGAACACCCTTACTTCCAACTCTACAGTAGGTCAAAATAGAAGATCTTGAAATAAGACATTCAATGACAAAATGTGTATTACTAGACATGCATTATGCTAGTTGATAGAGTGAGACCATGACCAAAAAAAAATGAGTATGAGACAGACTGTCTATTAATACAACAAAGCCTATGATTCATGTCAATAAGTAAAAGCCAGTACCTGGTTGTTGTAAAGAAAGGCAGGTATGTAACCACCTACAAACTCAATCAAATTTAAAACACCAGTGTATGCCTGCAGGAATTCAATTATAGATCATTTAAAAGAACAGATAGATGAGAAGAAGAAAAATATGACACATTTTTATATCAATATTAAGAGATAAATCATGCAATTTTTCAAAGAGGAGATCTTCAATCATGAAAGGGTGAGGAAAAAAACAACCACTTAAATTAACTGGTTCAGTGTAAATACGTTTTAAGTTGAGAAGGATTGATTGCAACCACTTCAGGACCTTGAAATGCAATCTATAAACAAGCCAAGCTAAGCCAAGTTTTTGTAGAACTCAGCTTGCCAAAATCTTAACCTCCCAACTTGTACAGGTTAGCAGGCTCTCCCTTTGAAAGAGAAAGAAATTGAGAGTCAATTTAGTACCAAAACCATTGTTAACTCTCAACTAGCCTTTCTCAACCTCTCTGTCCAGCAGGAGCAGCTTTATATCCCTTCCACCATCTCTCTCCTATATCAACTAGACACAAAGAGAGAGAGGGGGGGGGGGGGGGGGGAACAAAACAAAC
>JAOWBE010000074.1:14301853-14312757 GCA_028566155.1 Quercus phellos
AACTCTCAAATTTAAGTGAAATTGAGATGATACTATTTCAAATATTAAAGACACATTAGTATGTCACATACCTTGAATAGAACGGCGTCTGCAGGAGGGATATACTGAAACATATTGCCACCAACAAATTTCAGATTTTTACTATCTGGCAAGTTGGCAACAACATGCGGGAGATCAAACATAGTGCATTTCATGCGAGGAAATGCCTCAGAAATAATCCTTGCCATTGTCCCAGTACCACCTCCAACATCAACCAATGAACCTAAACCCTCAAAAATGGGTTTGCAGTCCTTAACAACCAAGCTCATCAGTCAGGAATCAATGGCCATTCCTTCATTGAAAATGTTATTGTATTCTGGGTTTTGGTTGCAATAGTCCCAGACACCTTTCTCGTGTGCTTTCTCAAAAGTTGTGAACTCACTTCCCCGAAACCAATCTCCCAAGAATTGCCATGGGCTTACAAGTGCAGGATCAAGCATTGCCAGAACAAATGGTGATAAGCTGGTGACATTATCTTTGAGGATAAGCCTAGAAGAAGGTGTGAGAGTATAGGCTTCTTCTTCTTTTTCTTTTTCTTGATTTTCATGAACTGTTGTTTTAGCGAAGAAGCCAAAGTGCACCAATAGATGCATAAGCCTGTGCACGCAGCTAGTTTTTTTGGGGTGAATATGAAGCTTAGAGACCAACTCTTGGAGGGTAATGGGTTGGCCATGGTTGTGGATTATGTCAGGAACGCCTAGCTGAATTACACATTTAAGTGACATGGAATCTATGTAGCTAAAAATGTGTTTATACAAATGACATTGAACCTGAAATAACTCACTCACTCCCTCACCATGAATGAGATCCATCTTAGTGCTGACCTCCTTAATTCTAAGCTTCTTTTACTTCTACATGAGGTCCAACTGCCTTCTTATATATAGATTGGTTGTAGATTACTATTGCATTTCAATGTACAGTACGTTGGTGCCAATTCATTACAGGACAAATATGAGTTAGATAGAAACGTCGTTTTGGGTGGGAGTGGGGCTTCCGAGTTTCGTATTTGTGTGTGCAATAATTTTATTGCTATTGGTATATGATATGTGACTTCTTCTTCTTTTTTCTTTTTATTTTTTATTTTTTTATTTATGAACCAAGGGGGGGTGAGGGCGACCATGTGTGACTCATCCCCTTGGGTGTGAACATAAGGGTACCCCCACTAGAGAATGTTGGATTGAGTCATAACTACTATGACTGGGGTGCCACAAACCTTACCCTAGCATCCTAAGAGAGCTAGCAGTAAGGCGCAACGCGTGAGTGCTCTTACCTCCCATCCTTAGTACCCACCAGGGTTTGAACGAGGGATCATTGTGCATGCGTGTGAGATCCTTACCGCTAGGCCACCCCTCTTGGGGCCATGATATGTGACTTCTCACCTAAGTTGTTGCTACAAAAATTATTTTCATGATTATTAAAAGAGTAATGGTACCGTCACAAATTTTTAATAACATTTTTACAAACTATTGAAGTGACAAATATTTACAAGTTCTTATTTAAGCCACTATTTAAATATCATTTTTTTACCAATAACCAATCACCACATCCAACAAATTTTATTGTATACAATAATAAAGTTGAACCAAAAAAAAAAAAAAAAAAAAAATCTTTCTTCTCATGATCAATTCACTAACTTTGTCTCGAGTAAAACAAATTAAGACCTTTATACATGTGTTTCTATGTTTTATTTTTACACCATGCTTTAATTCTTTTCTCTTAGAGCAAATCAAAAGTTGAACTAGTGTAAAGTTAAAACATCCATTTCTTTACATGTATTAATTAAAGAGAACCTTCACATGCAGATTCACAAAATTAACTGACTTAAAATTTGAAAGTATATGATTAGACGGTTGAACTATGATTGTCGGCCACGTTTTTTTTTGAGGATAAACGGCAAAATTGTCGACCATGTTAAACACGTGTAAGTTCTCTAAAAATCATTTACTTGAATGAGTTCCCAAAAATCAACACTATTAAAAATATACTTAATGTCTAGTAAACCAAAAACTAAGAAAGTGTAATTGAATTTTATTTTTCAAAATTTGGTAAACATTATAAAATTAATAGGGAACTAATTCCTATATTATTTTTTAAAACAAAAATTATAACTAGAATTAACCAAATCATGGGTTTTTCAAACAGAAAAAGCAATTTACTCTTTAGACAAATCAAATTACATATGAACCTAAACAAATCTACAGCTAAATTGATTTATTTATTGGAATTAATTTGAAACTAATTTGAAAAAAATTCATGAGTTGCGAAACATTCCATAGAGATATTTAGGAAACGGAAAAGATAACTTTGGTTCGAGTTTCAATTTTCCTATCTACATTTTATTTTTTATGAATAAGAATGGTAGGAGCCTAGGAGGGGCAACTAAAGTCGCTTCTCTACTTGGGTGATTGGCCTATCCACACAGGAAACCAAATTATTAGATTTGTCATATGAAAAACAAAAAGAAAAAGAAACAATGACAAGTAAAACCCCAAGTCAGTAATAAAGAAGAGTTTTTTTCTCTGGAACTCGTCTACTCAATTACGAGAAACCCAAAAAAACCCCTAGTCGGCAAAAATATTTTCTAACAAAAATAATTAGGTAAAGGGGTAAAAGTAAGAGTAGAACCCTAAGAGAGTAGAATATCATATAAAATTCTAAGTACTGACAATATTTCCCTAAAGGTACCTTATATCTGGGGATTCTAGCCTTTTACCCCTATTTTTTAAAATATTTGGCAATATGCCCCTATTTTGAAACTATATAGGTTCATGCCCCTATTTCCAAACTCGATTCTAATAAAATCGAGTTTCAATAAAGAACTCGATTGGTAGAAAATCGAGTATGGTGCGATCAAACTTAAAAAAAAAAAAAGAGAAAAAATTTGCATGGAACTTGAGTTCATGGAGCTCAAGTTCCATACCTATAGCAACGTTCAGTAATACCTATAGTGGTGTTTTAAAGCCCTATAGCGGTGTTTTCATGCAATTTTTTGTATTTATAAGTTTGATCACTCCATACCAAGTTCAGGGGGCCCTATAGCGGCGTTTGGTAAGACATATAGTGGCGTTTTACAGCCCTATAGCGGCGTTTTCATGCAATTTTTTGTTTTTGTAAGTTTGATCACCCCATACTAGGTTCAAGGAGCCCTATAGTGGTGTTTTAAAGCCTTATAGTGGCGTTTTAAAGCCCTGTAGCGGCATTTTATGCAATTTTTTGTTTTTATAAGTTCCATGCAATTTAAATGGAACTCGAGCTCTATGAACTTGAGTTCCATGCAATTTATTTTTTATTTATTTATTTACTTTTAAATTTTGATCGGGCATAACTCGATTTTAAACCGATCAAGTTTTTCATGAAACTCGATTTTAAGAAAATCAAGTTTCAAAACAGGAACACGAACCTATATAGTTTCAAAACATGGGCATATTGCCAAATATTTTAAAAAATAGGGGTAAAAGGCTAGAATCCCCCCTCATATTCGCAGTAAACAAGTAGAATAGCATATTATAAGTTTAAAACTTTGGAAAAATAATTAGTATTCCTTGAGATACTATTTCCTCTTACATGAATGGTTAATCCTGTTGTATATATAGGTATATACAAGCATATGTTGTAATAATATTTTTTGAGTTTAGAGAATATTGTTTCATAAAATGAAAATTCAGGATCTGAATTTTCTAAGTGAAAATTCTAGATTAAACATTTTTGATTGGTCGAAGCTTTGGCTCGATTGATCAAAATAGTATGAAAAAAATCCTAGAGCTTCTGCCAGGTTTGATCGCTAGTCGATTCTTATTCGATTGATCGAAAAGAACATTTGATCCATCGAAAAAACCTCTTGATCAATCGACACTTGAAATCTGAATTTTCTGCAGAATTTTTTTGGTGACTGTTCAAAAAGGTTGAAGAGGTTTCAAGCCTTGTGAACAGTTTTATGAAACATTTTAACTCTCAATATGCGCCTTTTGATGAAACATAACCCTACGGGTATAAATAGAGGCTTATGTTCACTTGAAAAATAACTAACTCCACAAAAATAGTAAGTTAGAGAGAAACACAAGAAATCCTGTGGTCATTCTTCAGAATTGCTATCTATAGAACTCAACACCTTGGTTGTATCCTAGAGACAGATTTGCGATAACCCTTTAGCAACAATAGTGTGGGGGGCAAATATTGTCTAAGGAAAACGATATTGTGCCTCCAAGTTATCTATTTTCTGTTTGTCTTTTGTGTTAATCTTGTTCTTCCATTATTACTTAGTATAATATCCCCAACAATGTTAGACAATATTTCCTACAATGGAAGGAACAAGTGATGTTTCAACGTTGAAGATGTTGAATCATGAGTTGGTGAAATTGGATCTCTTTGTTGGAACCAAATCGATCCCTAATTTCCAAAAATGGACTATTCCTAAAGTTGATACTATATCCATTTATGGGACTACTTGGACTGAAAATGCTTTTTGTTCTCAGTACAGAGTTAGAACTGCAGAACAAACATATTCTATTTCAAAAACCCATGAAAAATGTTGCCTGTTTTCCAAAAGAAATATTAATGATTTTCTTGCTAAAAAATTCAGTTATTTGCATATTGGAATTGTGCAGGTTGCTGTTAAACCTCTTACTAGAAAAGGTATTAATGCTTCTGTGTTAATGTGTTTAAGAGATGCTAGATTTAAAAGATTTTATGATAGCATTCTTGGCATGATTACTGCATCTTTGTATGATGGCCTTGTTTATTTTGACTGTTATCTTGATATTTCTCTTACTTTAGATGATCCTAATATTGTTAAGGGTTTAAGCCTGAATATTTTAACTTCTGGTTATGATATGGATGAGGGCAGCAGGCTTTTTGCTCTTATTTATTGTGTTTATTATAGATTGTTGGGTACTCAACTCAACCATCATGCTAGGATAAAAGATCCTAATGGTAAAACTGTTTTAATTCAATGTTCCACCCCTGATGCTAAAGTTCAAGTTCCAAAAATGATTCAATGGCAAGATATTAATCTTCCCAAAGAATGGTTATTGGAACAAGAAACTCCACCTGCTAAACCTATTTTTGATGAGTTAAATCTTGATCAGATTCAACAATATCTCGATGGAACTATTAAAATAAGTTTTCATGATAACAAACCTCTAAGGATCAACGAAGGAAGACATTCCTTTGCTAGATCTGAAGATATTTCAAAAAGAGACCAAGATCTCAATGAATTTTTATAAAGGAATTTTGAAAAACCACATTTCAAGCTAAAAGGATTTTCAAGTAACAACTCCCAAGTTAGTATTGCTTCTTACTCTACAAAAACAAAACTTCCTTCTACACGAAGCAAACATGCTATTAAAGAAGAGGAAGAGACCGAATTTGGATCTCCAACTGCTTCTGATTTTCAAACTCCTATTATTGATAGTCAACTAAGAGTTTTAAATAAAAACTTTGAAATTGACATGGTTGCTTTGTTTAATGAATTTAAATATGCAAAAAAACAAAAACAAAAGAAAAACCTACCAAACTACTTTTGATCAAAAAGAGAAAGATCATGTTAAAAGAAAATGGAAACAAAAAATGAACCAGCTGCAAAAGCATATTTTGTTTTTTGATTTGAAAATTATTATGTTTCAAAAAATGGCTTAAATATGGTAAAAAAAATCGAATTTTGTTAAAGAAGATAAAACTGTTACTAGATCTACCCATCCACCCCTTGCAACCATATTCATTACCGCTAAAGGGACTAAAGTTAAAGCTACCCGTTTTAAGATTGCTGAAGTGATTGATGTTAATACTCATATTTCTACTGAAACAAAGAAAATTATTGAACAAAACATTTTTGTTAATAACTCTTTGCATATTATTGGTTAACGACTTGATCGAATTAAAGACAAAATTGAAAAACCTGCTATTTCAAAACTTGAGAAACCTTTGATTGATCTACTTAGTCAAAGAGAAAACTTGAGTCTTGAAACTTCTCAGAAAAAAACTATTGAAAAAGTTGAACAAATGCTTTTCGATCTACAAAAGATCAAAACCGAGCAAGGTACTTCTACTAGTACTGCTCGTGCTATTTCAAGAAAAGAGAAAGAAATTGTTTTTTCTGAAAAATCAGAGTTTGACTCTTCATCCTCTGCTTCTGATAAAACAGCTTTTGAACTACCTGAAATTAAAAGATTTGTTGGAAAACCCAATCCCATGCCTTTTACAAAAAAATTGGTATTCAAAACCTACTCCCCTTGACATGTAGTTTGAAGAAAGAATTTTTCAAACATAATTTTCTATTTCTGCTGATAAATTATATGAATGGAATATTGATGGTTTATTTGAATAGGAAATTATTAATAAAATGGGACATATGTCTATGGTTGCTAATGCTTACTTTACCAATCATAATCTTGACCATGCTGAAATTTTTGATCTCCTTACCACTGGTGTTTTTGGAACTCTTCGTGGTTGGTGGGAAAAATATCTCATTGAAGAATCTAGAGAATCTATTAGAAAGGCTATTAAAAAAAATGATGAAGGACTACCCATCTTTGATGAAAGTATTGGTTGAGGTATTCCTGATGGAGTCAGTTCCTTAATCTATACTATTATCAAACATTTTGTTGGTACTCCCTCTAATATTTTTCTCTCGAATAAGTGATTATTTGAACAATTTGAGATGTCCTACTATGTCTGATTACAGATGGTACCAAGATGTTTTTATTTCTAGGGTTATGCTTCGGAAAGATTGCTTAAAACCTTACTAGAAAGAGAAGTTTATTGTTGGTCTGCCTCCTCTCTTTGCTCGTAAGGTAAAAGAAGAATTAATTGGAAAAAATGATGCTATTGATTACGATAATCTAACTTATGGTGATCTTTTTAGCACTATTAAAAAACTTGGCGTTAACATGTGTAATGACCACAAAAATGCTAAAAAAATAGTTAAAAAACAGTAAAAAAGCTAAGTATGAAATGGGTAATTTTTGTGAACAATATGGATTACCTCATATTGCCCCTTCCAGGCAAAAAGGAAAACCTGATAAAAAACATGGTAATCAATACGAAAGACATAAATATAAAAGATATCCTACTAAAACATGCTAAAGAATTTCTGACCAACTTTTTGATAAATTGTTACAATCTAAAATTGATAATTTCCAAAAACTGTTGATTAATGATGTTTGCATTGATATACCGAATGCCTTTTGGTTTAGAATAAAACATATTGTTAATCTCCCTTATGTTAAAGATTTTAATGAGAAAAACATTCCTACTAAAGCTCGTCCCATTCAAATGAATGCTAAAATTGTTGAATTTTGTAGAAAAGAGATTCGTGATTTACTTGCTAAGAAGCTATTTAGAAATAGCAAGTCCCCTTGGTCTTGTGCTGTTTTCTACATCCAGAAAAATGCTGAAATTAAGAGAGGAACCCTTCGCTTAGTGATAAATTACAAGCCTTTGAACAAAGCCTTAGAGTGGATTAGGTATCCTATTCCTAGTAAGAATGACCTAGTTCATAGATTGAGTAATGCTGTGATAGTATCCAAGTTTGATATGATATATGGATTTTGGCAAGTCTAGATTAGTGAACATGATAAGTACAAAACTGCTTTTACCACTCCTTTTGGGCATTATGAGTGGAATGTTATGCCTTTTGGACTCAAGAATGCCCCTAGTGAGTTCCAAAACATCATGAATGATATCTTCAATTCCTTTAGTCATTTCACCATTGTTTATATTGATGATGTTCTTGTCTATTCCAATTCCATTGATGAACATTGGAAACATTTGAAATCATTTCTAGAAACCATCAAAAGAAATGGTCTTGTTGTCTCTGCTAAGAAAATCAAACTGTTTCAAACAAAAGTTCATTACCTTGGCTATGATATCTCTGAAGGACAAATCCATCCTATTGATCATTTTGCCAATAAATTCCCTGATGTCATTACTAATAAAACTCAACTTCAAAGATTTCTTGGATCTTTGAATTACATTGCTGATTTCTACAAGGACTTGAGAAAACAATGTAAACCTTTATTTGATCGTTTACAAAGTAATCCTCCACCTTGGATTGATACTTACACTGCTCGTGTTAATTAAACAAATTAACTTACAAGTTAAAACCTTGCCTTGCCTTGGTATTCCTACTGTTAATGCTCTTAAAATTGTTGAAACCGATGCCCCAGACATTGGTTTTGGAGGCATTCTTAAACCATGTGTTTCCCCAGACTCATTTGAACAAATTGTTCGTTACTACTCTAGAGTTTGGAATACTGCACAACTAAATTATAGTACTATTAAAAAAGAGATTTTATTTGTAGTACATTGTATTTCTAAATTTCAAAGTGATTTGTTAAATCAAAAATTTTTATAACAAATTGATTGCAAAAGTGCTAAATATGTTATAGAAAAAGATGTTGAAAATATTGCTTCAAAACATATTTTTGCCAAATGGCAAGCTATTTTAAGCATTTTTTATTTTGATATTGAATATATTTAAGGATCCCAAAATACTAACCTTGATTTCCTTATTCGTGTATTTCTGTAGTGCCACAATGGCAAGTAGAAGGTCGAAAGATAAACACCTTGCTACAAAAACTACTAAAGCACTTGTTAAAAAAGAACTTGCTTCCCCTGTTGATATTGCTAACTGATTTATCCCTTTAGGAACTATTCCCAAACCTAATTACTCTTCTATACTAGTTTCCCCCTATGACCCATATGCTATGGTCCCTGCTAACCACCCTATTAAACCTACTTTCTCCGAAAACCTTAATGCTTCACAATATATTTCAAAGCAATATTGCCAAAACCTATTTTCCATAGAACCCAATTGGACATCCATCAATGATCTTTTAAAGCTTGGTACAAGTTATTTTCCTCTGAAATTCCACTGGATTCCCGAGCATAATGGGAAAGGCTTAAATTACTACTCTACTATCCCGCTTGAAGAAAATTCCATTGTTATCAAGTCCATACCTGATAAAAACAATGCTTCAAAAATTATCTACCACAATGTCATGTTACTTCATGTTGTTACTGAAGAAAAGTGGGGACTAAACCTTGCTTCTACTAAAGTGCTACCTGGCTCTCCCATTGGATATTCTTATCATGATTATATTACTGCTTTGTTTAGATTTATGCTACACTAGGATAGTAATATGTCCCACTCCTGGTTTATTTCTTTTCATAAGAGTTTTGTTGATACCCAACTACCCCTTTGGTTTAGTTGATGGTGGACCTAATTTGGTACTATTATTGAGATATTTCTAGGACCCCTAGCTGGATCTTTCAAATATTTCTCAACTATTTTCAAAACTGGTTCACATGGTGCTAAGTTCCCTGCCATACTCCATTTTGTTAAAAAATACAAGGTTCCTTGGATCCTAAAATGGCAATATGTTAAAGAAGGCAATATCGTTACTCATCAATGGTTTGTCAAATGGTGGGACAAATTTAGCCATACTCAAGATGTAATTGACAATGTTACCAGAGAATTCCCTGTTACCAATACTATTTCCTTGGATAAAGCTCCACTGGCTTACCCTCAAATTCAAACTACTACTCAAACTGTTAACCCTCAACTCAAAGCTAGATCACCTGCTACTTCCTCTACTAAGATCTCTACTAAATACAAAAAAAGATAAAGTCTCCTTTTGATAACCTTAGTAAAGATGGTATTTATGCCTTGCTCAAACAAAAGATCAAGGAAGAAGAATCTGTTGCTAACTATGTTACTTCAGAAGAAGAAGGCTCAGAAGCCTCTAATGCTAACTCTAATAATCCTTATCATCCCTTTAATAAAAAATTCTTCGGCCATGATGAAGAATCCACACCTGATTTAGGGGAGGATTGATACTGTCTGCACAAACAGCCAAAATGCTAAAAGTTTTACCCTGCTAAAAGCTCCGACTATTACTCTGCTTGTTCCCCATGTGAAATGGCTCTACTTTCGGCACAAGAAGCCAAATTTGCTAAACAGATTCTTCTACTAAAGCCTCGGGTCCTGCTCCGGCTGTCCCTCATAGAAAAGTCACCCTTCACTGTTATTATTACTGTTTAAAATATGCTTTTTTCTACCTATAAAAAAAGAGTTGTCTCTAATGTTAAGCAAACTAAGCCCAATAGAAGGATTGGACTCACTACAATTAATTTGTAGAGATGGATATGCGGACCAAACGCTTGGGCTTCCTATCTAATGTATCAATTTTAAGAAACGAATCAATATATAAAAGTATGATTTAACAAGATTATTTTTAGGCAAAAACGTATATTTATGTTTCCTCGGAATGTTCAAGGAGCATTGTTACACTTCAATTATTACAAGTTTTAGTGTGTTTCTCTCTCTAATCTCCCATTTTCAATTCCTGTTCATTGGGATTCTTCCCCCTTTTATAATGATTTGGTTCTCATATTGACCCTCTACATGTAGGGTGGTAGATCTTCATCAAGATGCTTGTCCCATCTCCCCTTTGGAAGATGTGCTAAGTGAAATACAGACTGTCTTAGTACTGTTCGGGTGTCATTCAGCCATTAATACAGTTGTTATGGTTGTTACGATGCATTCAATACAAAGGTGATAGATCCGTTCCTGGAAAGCTTCCTTTCTCACTCATCCACGATGATCACTGTGGCCTCCCTCAGCTCCCATGCTCCAGCTTGGAGAGGTCTTCATCTTGTTTTCCTTAGGTGGACTCCATTTGAGGGTCTTCCTCAGGTGCCCAACTCCTTGTTCACAAAAATTCGTTGTCCAAGTTATCTCAGTCGACTTGGATCAAGCTAATCATCAATTGGACCTACGTGCTCCTTGAAATTGGCCAAATAAGGCTAGTGCCCTCAGATTCCCCCCTCTCTCCCCCCCCCCCCCCCCCACACACACACACATGTAT
>JAOWBE010000074.1:14312857-14323744 GCA_028566155.1 Quercus phellos
TGTATATATATATATATATATATATATATATATATACTTAAAGATATACAATAAAATGCATAATATAATTCATATATATATAATTTAAATACTATTGATAGTCATTTTTATATTTTACTAACTCTTTAAAAATTTTTATAAAGATATTATTAGGTGTAAAATGTAAATTGTCCCTTTTTAAAAAAAATTATTGTGAAACACTTTTTTTTTAGGATTCATTTAATCTAGACTCTTTGGTTTTTGTGCTTAATAACTCACTTGGATGAATATTTATGTTGTGGTCCCATATTTGATTCTAAAATTAAGAAATAAAACTCTTTAGAAATAAATAATTCTAATTTGGAATTCTAAATTGAGATTTTCTCAGCTTCACCTATTATATATATATATATATATATATATATATAGATTGTGGTTATTGCAAAGTATACATGAAAATTTGTGGCAATGCAGTAACATGGCAATTGGTGAGGATATTTTCATTTGTTGAGTAGAAAACGTGAACAAACGCTTTTATATTCACTAGTTTAGGTTGCACGTGCAAGGCACGTGCTGCCCTTAAGTGAAAAAGTTTAGATAGAATTTTTTTTTTAATTTTTTAATTTTTTATTTTTTTGAAGTAGTATGAAATCATATACTTAAATTTAGAATAGTTATTTAACATATGAATATCTATTTACTATAATAATTTCTTAGAACTTATTTGCTGAAGGTAGTATGTACTGACAAAAAATTCTATTATGAATGATAATGAATATTATCATCTTTCAACAATAAACAACTAAATTTTGATTAAAACATTATCATAATATTTAATTTTTTACAATAAATAACGATATATGCTACAATTGAAACTCTTCATCAAATTGAATTCATGTAACCATTTACAATGAATATTTTTTTTATTCATACTTCCTTCTTTATTATCTTATTTTTTGAGCCTAACTACGATGTTTAGCTTGCTTAATTTTTAATGAACACCCTTTTAATCAAGAAAACAAATAAAAAAAGAACAAAATAACAAAGAACATATGTCATTGAAGTTTTTATTAGATAAAATTATAAATCTAGAAGATTTAAATCTTTAATAAATTAGTGTTCCCTAAGTAGCAAATAGAACACCATAAATCACCATTTTAACTTTCTAAGTATAAATAACACATAAAAATCAAAATACACAAATAAATTTTTTTGGACATCAAAATTTAGTGAGGTATTTTAGATATTGTACAATGGAATACAAAATTTGCTCAATAGTAACCTTTTAGGAAAATTTTAGGTGAATAGCATGTGTTTGAAGTTATTTAACTTTCTAAGTATAACTCGAGTTCCAACTCAAAATCGAGTTTAACAAACTCGAGGTCCAACTAATATAGGTCTGACGTGGAATTAAAAAAAAAAAAAAAAAAACCACGTGGAACTTGAATTCACCAAACTTGAGTTCCAAATTGTAAAAATTAATTCACAAAACACTAACATAGTGTTTCTTTGCACGCTTTGTTTTCTTTTCGGTCAAAGTCAGTGCTTCAAATTTCAAAAAATTTAGGCTTTAATCATTTGCTTTTTGACAAATGAAACCAAATGCTGACTAAATTCAAACCAATGCTTCAAATTTCAAATAGGCTTGAACTTTTTTTGTTGGAACTTGGAAGTGAGAAGTGGTGGACGCTTCATAAGAGGAGTGAAAAAGAAGGCCTGGAACTTGAGTTTAGTAAACTCAAGTTCCATGGTTTTTATTTTATTTTATTTATTATATATTTTTTTAAATCCATGTCAGACAACTACCAATTGGAACTCGAGTTTGCCAAACTCGATTTTGGATTGGAACTCGAGTTTGGCAAAACAAACCAAGTTAAGCCATCCTAAAGTGAATGTTATTGCTCTGTCTCGACTTTTGAAGTTACTCCATGTTGATCTAATGGGTCCCACGAGGGTGGAAAGCTTGGGTGGCAAGAGGTACATTATGGTTGTGGTTGATGATTTCTCAAGATACTCTTGGGTGGAATTCCTTAGAGAGAAATCGAAAGCATGTGAGAAGATGAAGAAACTTTGCAAGAGGCTTCAAAATGAAAAGGGGGTTCCTATCATCAAAATAAGAAGTGATCATGGGAAGGAATTCAAGAATGCAAAGTTTGAACCATTTTGCAATGAGCATGGAATAAGGAAGGAATTCTCAACTCCAAAAACTTCACAACAAAATGGGGTTGTTGAAAGCAAAAATCGCATCATACAAGAAATGGCAAGAGTAAAGCTTCTCAACAAGGATATCCCTCAAAAGTTTTGGGGTGAAGCTGTGAACACATTATGCCATATTGGGAATAGAATCTTCTTTGGAGAGGGTACTAAGAAAACATTGTATGAGATATGGCATGAAAAGAAGCCTAAGGTGAAATACTTCCTAGTATTTGGTAGCAAATGTTTCATTCTCAATGATAGAGAAAATCTTGGGAACTGTGATGCCAAGAGCAATGAAGGAATCTTTCTTGGGTATTCCATGAATAGCCGAGCATATAGAGTCTATAACAAACAAACCAAGACGGTCATGGAGTCAATAATGTGGTCATAGATGATGCCATTCTGGAAAAAAGTATTGATGAAAGTGGAGATACTTCAAGCCTCAAGAAGAATGATGATGATGGCAATTCCTCACAAAGTGATGATGTTGAGAATCAATCACCAGAAAAGGAAACTACACCTATCACATCAAGAAGGGAAACTAGGTCACCCCAAGTGCCATCAAGTCCCCTCATTCCACTAGAAGTGCAACCTCCAATATCTTGTGATGATGAGCCTTATACATCAAAGAAACCATCATCAAGAGTGAGTTTAAATCATCCCAAAAGTAATATAATTGGAGACTTGGATGCGGGCCTTTGTTTGAGAAGAGGACCTAGCTATAGTGTAAATCATGTGATTCATCATTGTTACCTTGCTCAATTTGAAACAAAAAGGGTGGAAGAAACTTAGAAAGATGAAAATTGGGTAGACTCCATGCACCAAGAACTACATCAATTTTTGTTAGAAACAATGTGTGGGAATTGGTTCTAAGACCAAAAAACACTCATGTGATTAGCACCAAGTGGATCGTCAAGAACAAGACCGATGAGGATAGTGAGGTTGTGTGAAACAAATAAAGATTAGTGGCTTAAGGATATACTCAAGTTGAAGGTAGACTCAAGTTGAACCAAAAAGGGTGGAAGAAGCTTTGAAAGATGGAAATTGGGTAAACTCCATGCACCAAGAACTACATCAATTTATTAGAAACAATGTGTGGGAATTGGTTCCAAGACCAAAAGACACTCATGTGATTACACTAAGTGAATCTTCAAGAACACGACTGATGAGGATGGTGAGGTTGTGCGAAACAAATAAAATTAGTGGCTCAAGGATATACTCAAGTTGAAGGTGTAGACTTTGATGAGTTATTTGCTCCGGTAGCAAGACTTGAGTCCACTCGGATTCTTCTAT
Organism: Quercus phellos; assembly: GCA_028566155.1. Taxonomy (NCBI): domain Eukaryota; kingdom Viridiplantae; phylum Streptophyta; class Magnoliopsida; order Fagales; family Fagaceae; genus Quercus; species Quercus phellos. Next base: position 14,316,326 of record JAOWBE010000074.1, read on the forward strand.
CCATAGCATGTATCATGGATTTCAAGATTTACCAAATGGATGTGAAGAGCGCATTTTTGAATGGGCTTCTCTAAGAAGAAGTATTTGTTGAGCAACCAAAAGGGTTTCAAGATCCTTATTTTTCGGACCATGTTTTCTGATTAAAGAAAGCTCTATATGGGTCGAAATAAGCACCAAGGGCATGGTATGATCATCTAACATCATATCTTTTGGATCATGGCTTCAAAAGAGGTTAAGCCGACCGAACTCTCTTTGTTAAAAGAGATGAGAAATCTCTTCTTGTAGCTTAAGTTTATGTCGATGACATTGTGTTTGGTTCATCAATCAATGCACTTGCTCAAGAATTTTCAGAAGAAATGAAGAAAGAATTCCAAAGGAGCATGGTGGGTGAGCTAAACTACTTTCTTGGTCTTCAACTGAAGCAACAAAAAGATAGGATATTCATATCTTAAGAGAAGTATGCTAAAAATCTAGTTAAGAGATTTGGTTTGGACTTAAAGAAACATGCATCCACTTTAATGAGTTCTTCCGTCAAACTTAGCTTCGATCCAGCCGGTGTGGAAGTTGATTTATCCCTTTATAGGAGCATTATTGGTAGCCTCTTATATCTCGCCGCAAGTAGGTCGGACAGAGCCTTTAGTGTTGGAGTATGTGCTCATTTTCAAGCAGCACCAAAGGAATCTTATATGACGGCAGTTAAAAGGATCATTCGTTATGTCAATGGAACATCTGACTATGGGATTTGGTACTTAAGATATTCAAATGATTGCCTAGTCGGGTACTTAATGTTGATTGGGCCTGGTGTGTTGATGATAGAAAAAGCACATCGGGAGGATGTTTCTATCTTGGAAACAATTTGGTGTCATGGATGGGCAAGAAGCAAAACTCAATGTCATTATTGACTGTTGAAGCGGAATACATTGCTGTGGGTATTTGTTATGCTAAACTCTTATGGATGAAGAAGTTTCTTCATGATTGTGGGATTTCTTGAGCCACCATGTGCGTTTTCTATGACAATACAAGCGCCATTAACCTATCTAAGAATCCTATTCAACATTCAAAGTCAAAGCATATCGAAATTTGATATCACTTCATTCGTGACTTGGTGGAAAAGAAAGTAGTATGGCTGGAGTTCATCAACACTGATAATCAAAAGGTTGACATATTCACTAAACCCCTTGATGGTCCTCAGTTTGAGTCTCTTTGTAAGACCATCGGTGTTGGTATCATTCCTTGACTCATTTCTCTAGTGTGACCCTCACTTTTCTATCATTGGTGCATTCATGTAGAAAGGGTCACTCATGTCATTATAAAGTTTCTTTTAATCCTTTTTTTTTTGCCCTATTTGCTTTTTTTTTTGTTGATCTTGCTTGATTGCTTTGTTTTGAGTGAGTAAAAATCCAAAAACTCATAAAAATTATAAAAACTCAAAAAGTTTGATCGCTTGTGTTGTGTCATTTCACATGTTGAGTTTGGGCTAGTACCTCTATACTAATGGCGTAGTGCATTTACGAGCTTAGCTTGTTATGTATGCACATTTTTTTAGTGTGAGCGAAATATAGAAATTTATGTTTGATTGTTATAAATAGATCTTCAAACTTGTCATGAATGTCTTGCCAATAGTTTTGTTTGATCTTGATACATGCGTAGACTTTTTTTTTTTTTTTTTGGTAGAAAATACTAAGTATTTTTAACACACACACGGGGAGAGGGGAGAAGGCTTTAAAGAAACTGATAGTAGTGTATATCCAAAAGGGGCTCATGCGGAGACTTGATCCTATATATCTCCTTACCTTTTTTTATTTTTTATTTTTAATGTCAAAAAGCTCTTAAAATGTCAATCTCTAAAAGGAGAAAGAGTTGAAAAAGTCTTGTTTCGAAAACTAGTTTAACTAGGAAAAGGTGAAGCAAAATATATTCAAATTGTATAATGCCAAAGCCAAAGGCTTATTCTTCAAAGAAATATAAAAATTGTCATGGCATTGTTGCTCAAAAATTGAGTTGTATTAATAAAAAAAGTATGAAAAATGGAAGCCAAATGAAAAACTTTCAATCAATGTAAACACTTTGGTGAGGGTTTATATATATTCATTTCTACTAGTGAGAAAGGTCACTTGACTTTGTACTATTTGTGTATAACTTGATTGAATTGATCATTGAAGTTTTATACTAGACTATGGACTAGTTCGTACTTAATTCACACACACAACATATAAGTCTAATGTTCAATGAATGCCTATTTCATTTGTGTGATTGTACATATTCAAATGTGATTTGTGTATGCTTAATTGTTTGATGATCAAACCCAAAAATATTTTTGAATGTTTCATGTGTTTTTGGAAGTGATTTTTGTCACTTTGGTTCTTAAAAGTTTTTCTTAAAATGTCAAATTTTTAGTGTTGAAAAACTCAGTTTTTGGCCTTTTCGTGAGTGCTTTTGCAAGTGGCCCACAATCGCGAAATTCTTAAGAAATTTAATTTTTAAAAAATTTCAGGCAGAGAATTTTGCGAGTCCTTTGTGAGTGCTTTGCAACTCAAACTCGACTTGCGAAAATTTGCCCTGTGCTTCTGCATGTTTTGCGAGTAGGCTCGTGAGTCGTGAGTCGTGAGTCACTGACTTGCGAAATGCAAAAAAAGACAGTTTTTAAAGGGTTCGAAATTTCAGTTTTCAAATATATAGTCTTTTTGTACTCCGCGACTCTCACACACAAAAATACACATTTTCCCTAAAAACTCAACCAATCTTCATTGGGTTTCTTCTCTAAGACTTGATTAAGATAATTTCTAACCTTTTTCATCTTTCAAATCCATTGATTGTGTCTTTGATTTCATAAAACCTAGGGTTGGGTTTATTTTGTGTTTTGGGTTGGGAAAACTTCATTTTTGCATTTTCTTTTTTAATTTTGTTGTTTAGGCTTAGTCCCATTGTGTTTGTTGATGACTGTGTTGGCCGCTTGTGGCATTATAACATGTAATTAGGAAAGATTTTCACATGTTCTTGCATTGTTCATCACGTATATGTAGTGTGTAAATACTAGGTGTTTGATAAGATGCCTTTATGGTATTTTTTCATTCTTTTTTACTCCGATGAGTATCAAATTTTGGAGTTTACCATAATTATTCAGGTTTATCATGTTTTGATCATTGGTTGTGTGTTTTACAAACTTTGCCCCATGGGTGCTTGTTCATGCATTGATCAAGCATCTCACATGGACACTTAATGCACCCTTGATGCACACATTCTATCACTTAACATGTTTTTTGCATTTATTCACGATAGTTAAGTCTTTTTAGACCTTTTAGCACATTGAATGTGTTCTTGTGTCTTTGTTATGCTCGTTTGTTTCTATTTTAGGGCATTTTCTCTATTTCCTTTTTCTTGTTTTTGGATGAACTTGTATCTAATCAAGTTTGTTACCATGTTTGTGTATGGTTTGTGTGGTTGCTCATTTTTGTAGATGTCTCCTTGCAAGAAAACCACTGCCAAGAAACTTCTAAAGCGTCAAAGATTTGAAGAAGATTGGTTTTGAAATAGAGGTGCATTTAAGGCATTCTCATAATTTTACAAGGATACCGTCATAATTGTGGAACGAAAGGTGGGCCTTCCATCTCTTGAGAGTACTTGCATGTGTTTAGAGACTGCATATGGGCTCCACTCCTCACAGGCTCAATGGATGTGCACCATGCTTTGGGTCGGGAGTTCTTCTTAAATGCAATTCTTAAGGGAGATCACCTAAACTGTTGGGGTGAGAGGGAAGGACTTCACACTATCAGCTTTATCTATTCTGAACTTCCTTCAGATCAGGCTGGTGATTCCAAAGTCTTCTCTTCCATATGATAAGAGGAAATCGCCAGTTGTATCAACAATTGCACAAGTTCTTGGGGGAGATTGGTACAAGAAATGCTTGCACACTACCAGTTTCTCTCCTAAAATAAGAACATTGGCATACTTCATGATGCTCACATCTACCATTGGCTTGCAAAGTGTGTAAGCAAGAGGACATCTTGGATGAGTTTACCTTTCCTGAGATTGATCATGTCCATCATGTGTCATAAGAAGGTTCAGTTTCCCCATGGCTTGCTAGTGATGAAAAGGGAAGATCAAATCTCTACTTAGACAGTGATAAGGAGCAAAGCACATCTCTGTGTTCCTAGAGAAGAAGAAGAGAGAGCAGAAGGTGAGGACACTGCTCCTGAGGGTGGTAACATCGATGAAGATATTGACAACTTCACCCTCGATCCTAAAGGCATGGAAACCTCACCTACTCAGTCGCAGCAGTAGCCATAAGCTCAGCCTCATGCACCTCATCATGCTCTTGATTGTATTGACATGCTTCTTGATAAATTCAATCATTTCCAATGATCACAGGAAGCTATGCAAAGGTTGTTGGACGAACACCATGCGTACACCACCACACAGATGATGTATCTTCAAGAGCAAATTACTGCTCTCTCCACTCAGATTAGAGACTTGGTGAGCGAAGACTAGCACATTTGGCCATTCTGGTAAAAAAAGGGGGAGTAGTTAATGAGGGGGAGCAAAATTTTGAGACTTTGTTTACTTCTCTTATAGTTTTATTTAGTTGCTTTAAGTTTTATTTACAGTGCTTTATTTTAAAGCTTTCAATACTTTAGCTTAAAACTCAGTGTACTAGTTTACTTTAGTACTGTGTACCTTGGTTTTTATAGCCGTTTCTTGATGCGTTTAGTTATCTATTGTTTTTTGCCTTAGTTTCTTTAATGCATCAAATGCTTGTTGGACATGCAACTAATTTTTGCACTGCTTTTAATTGTTTGCGTGTCTAGATGATCATTTACTAGTTAAATGTTCATTGTGGTCATTTCTTAATGACTATTTCTATTTGATCAAGTTTTGCTATATGCTCTCATATCTTGTGTTTATCTTGATCGCATTTTACTTGTTCTTTATACATGCCTTGTATTCTACTTGTCTCATGCTTAATGAAGTTATTTGTTATGTGCAAGTGTTTCAGGATACAGGTGTATATGGTTCAAATGCTTTACAAATTTTAGATTTAGGTGTGAGTGACTTTTGCCTTTGTTCCTAAGCTCATTTTTTAAGTCTAGAGTCTATTTAGGGGTCTTGTCATAGAATAGCCAAAGAGGGAGATTATAAAGTTGTGATTTACAATTATGTTTTATGTTGACTTTAATTCCATCTCAAATTTGATTGTAATTTTGTTCAATTGTTTCCCTATATTTTTATGGGATTTAATATAAGGGCCATGTGTGAGGGTTTGGTGAAGAATTTGTGAAGAAATGGTTTTTGCAACTGGACTTGTGACTAACTCGAGATTGATGACCCGCGAAACAAGCCATGTGAGAAGCACATGCTGGAATTTGAGGAGACTTTGATAGGCTAGTTTTCGTGAGTGACTCACGACTCAAGCCAAGTCATTAGTGACCTGCGAAACTTTTGAGAGAGAAACCTGAGCCAAACACTTAAGAATTAGAGATTGTTTTACCTACAATCCTCTACATCATTTCTCTAAAATTTCCATCTACTCCCACCTCTCCAACTGACATTCTTAAGAGGTTCTTAACCCAAACACTTGCCTCACTTATCCTGAGTGTTGAAAGAAGTTTTGGTGCCTTTGGGAAGCATTGGAAGAAGCCATTGAGTGGTGGGTGCAATCGGGCAGAATTGTGGGATCTAGAAAGCTAGTGAAGATAAGACTCTGAGAAGTCCGTTGGTAGCAAGAGCTTGGAGGGCTCAAGTACATTGGATAGATTAGGCTTGAAGGGTCTTTTTGATATTTGTGTACTCCAACTTATTCATTAATGGATCGATTTTGGCTTGGAGGGCTGTGGAGAGGTTTTTCGCCGAGCACTTCGGTTTCCTCTTCGATAACATGTCTCGATGTTATCTTGTGGTTGCATCTCTCTCTCTTTAATCTTTGTGCTTTACATTTATTGTTTATTGCTTATGTTCATGCACTAGAGTAGTTCTCCTTAAAAGTAATTAAGTTATAATCTAAAATTGGGGGTCTAAACAAGCATTAATATTTTCACACTAGTTGAGCTTTCATACTCTTTCATGAGAAGGAAGACAATACCATTATAACACACAATGCTCTTGACTAATATCTCTTAACTTGTCACTAACCTGTGCATCGCTATTGCATATGAAGATTTTGTTTTCCTTTGTACCAAATAAATGGCTTTTAAGGTTGGATATAGTCTTTTCCTTTGTACCAACTTCAAGGAAGTTTGTGGGTAATTTGGATTTCTTTTTTAAAGTTTAGAAGAAATATTGATATTTTAGGAAAGGTTAGGGGGTTACTTTCAAAATTTTATAGTGGAAGGGTAATTTTGTAAAATCCAAAAAGTGGAGGGACATCATGTTTTTTTGGTGCCACCCATAGAGTTATTTGCTGCTATTGACCAATAGTGTTTATGATGTTCACTTAATAGTGTTTTATTGGTGAATTCCACTTAGCTAGTAAAATATTTTCTTGTCAAATAAGAAATTTGTGATTTGAACATGTGTTTTGGGATGATAAAGAACAATCATTATATAGTAAATGACATAAATTGAAAATCTATTGTATCTTAAAAAAAAGAAAAAAAAGGAAGGTGTTTCATTGTATATGGTGGCTATTAGGGAGTACAGAAAATGGGGCCGGGCTGATTAGATTGGCTGAGGCTAATTTATAATGGGTCAGGCTAGGCAAATCGGGTTGGATTTTGGGTTTATTTGGGTAAGAGATGGGCTTAGATTGTGTGAATCGGATTGACCTGGGCATTTGCATATTATGTTTGGGTATTTCTATATTGGGTTTCGGCCTTTTTTATTGAGCTTGGGCTTTGGACTAGGTGGACCTATTAAGTGAAGCCTAAATATATAAACAGTTGGGTGTAGGGGAATCGGTCTTTGTTAGACTCAAACCTGGTTTAGGTTGGTTGATCAGGCCCGATAATGTAATCAATTATTTATTTTTGGCATCCTCTCTCTTTTTTCTTTGAAGATTAAATAAAGCTTAAAGGGATTTTAGAAATCTTCATTTTTGTTTTTATAGAAAATTCAATTTGGAAAAGCTCTTTTTTCTTTGTAAAATCACCTTGAGAAGTCTTCTTCGTTAGCCAATTAATAGCTATTTAATTTTGGAAATTTCATAGCTACCTGGCTTCCCCTCCCCCTTTATTTTGAGGCATGAGTAATGAAAAAAAATCTTGATAACTCCAAATCCAAAACCAAACACGGTTTGTTTCTTCATCAAAACTTGAGCTTCTCTCTAATATCTAGATGCCTTCAGCAATATAAAGGTCTATCCAAACACCTAGACTAGCTAATTCTCCAGAAAACATAGATTAGAAGGTCAAAAGTGTTGTTATTAAGGTATGGGTAATAGAAAAATGTCGATTACTCCAAATCCACAACCAAACGCAGGCTATGGCC
>JAOWBE010000074.1:14329910-14340017 GCA_028566155.1 Quercus phellos
GAGAGCTTGCTAGGTTGAAAACCCAAAAGGGCGACCTAGGCAAAAGTTAAGGCAAATAAAAAAAAAAAAAAAACCATCATTATTAATGAACTACGTGATAACCTGATCCTTCTATAAAAGGGGTACGTAGGCAACCATGCATTGGTTTGATCACAATTTCCCATAACTCACCATTTGCCCACTAACCAAAAAATCAACCATTTCATTAAACCATGTCATTACACAAAATCTAAAACCTAAATCCTAAGCTAAACCATAAAATTTTTTTAAAAAAAAGAAAAGAAAAGAAAAGAAAAAACAACAACAACAACAACAACAAAAAGAAACAAACCCCAAAAAAACTTATACCTTAAATAGAATCCCTAACTAGCAAATCCTAAATAATTCCTAAACATAAGAGTTTTTACATCAACTTCTAAAATAAACATGTTTAAAGCCAAGAAATAAGAAGGTCACTTTGTCTTCGGTCTTTTCTTTTTCTGTTGATCATTGATTTTTTTATTATTATTATTATTTATATTTATATTTATTTATTTATTTATTTATTTATTTTTGTGTTAGGAGCTTTGTCATCACCGTCCCTTCTTTTGATTCCATACTTGTCGTCATCGGGTTTTTCTCGGTTATCTCTGAGAAATTGTTGTCTCATACCAATCCTTTATCTTCCTTGTCAACAATCTCTTAGTTTCCCTCTCAGTTCTTGCCCTAATGGTTCAGCAACATGGTCCTCTTATAGTATGGAGAACATTGCCAAGTACATAAGGACAAGTATCAAACTATGATTCCTCTATTTGAATCCTAATACATCTATTGTACTATGTAACGACTGTAGGAGAGAGAAAGCATGCCAATGTCAGGGTAGTGGAAAGGAGGGCAGCTCTGCTACTACATAGGGAGAAAACCTTGGACATGGAAAGGGACATCAAGGTTACTAAGAGTGATACACATGTCTCCAACAGTGGTCCAACACAAGCTCACCCAATAAGGGGTGTTTTATAGCATCTGACCATAAGGGGTTGCTACCTCCCTTTTGTGCAAGTGCTGGGTGTCCATGTTAGGTGCAAATCTCACTTTTCCCTAAGATGGTCACACCATTAGCATGGGCCAAAGATCCACAACAGAGAATATTCCATCAGAGAACCAACCTAGAAAAAAAATAGAAAATGACAAGAGACAAACCAAACTAGAAAACATAGAAAACGAACCTTTGGTGTTGAGATCAACAAACCCAAGCTGCTTCGGTGCTAAGATCGTTAATTTTAGGTTTGAGTTTTCGCTCCGATTTCGAGATTGTGATTTTTGGGTTTGGGATTTTGAGAAAAGGGTTTGCATGTTTGAGGAAGGCGAAGAAGAAAAAGGAAGAACTGTCTAGAGAAGAATTGTCTTGGGACGGCAGATAGAGAAAAAAAAAAAAAAAGAAAGGAGAAAAAGAATGAAGGAAGAAGATGGTCTACAGGAACTTGAGTCTCTTAGACTCGAGCTCCACGTGGACCTTTTAATCCACCTCAACTTTTCCAGAACGCAGAAATCGAGTCTCTTAAACTCGATTTGCTACAATGAAATCAAGTCTAAAAGACTCGAGTTGTTAGTTTCCTAAATAGTTTGAAAATGTTGTTAACTAACAAAATTGTTTAGCTTTTATAGTTATTAAAAAAAAAAAAAATCATTTTTTCCTATCTCAAACTCTAATGGAGTTTAGCCTAATTAGTTTAAAACCTTACCAATTCAACTACACTTTTAATTCGACTACCATTCAATAATTCCTTTATCTCCTTTATTCATTCTAGCCCCAATTTTTTACCATATAGGAATTTCTCTTAAAAACCCAAAAACCTTACACAAAAGCCTTTCCTTTGAAGTCTGAACACCACAAAGATTTAGACTTCAGACGCAGCTTTTTTAACAATCGAGTCTCCCTGAGGAATTTTATCACAAAACTCCGACCTTTCTCCTCGATTGAGTCACAGAGACACCAACCTTTGACTAATTTGAAATCATCCTGATCAGATTCTCACTACAATATGTGAACTTCATCCTCTTAGATTCAACCCATCCTAACCTTAAGGGCCAAGAACGACTTTTATCTGTTAAACATGACCTTGCAATATTCTACAGGTACTCCAAAAGACTTCCGGTTGCTATTCACCATAAACCTCAATTATGACATCTATGGGTAATTTTGAATGTCAGGTGAAGTTTACTATTAATCTGTAAACATGCATAAGGACTTTCTTCAAATTTCACTGACACAATATTCCTGGTGGTTTGACGTTGAATTTACTGTCTTCATTGCATAGAGAAGGGGAAATGTGGGGGTTTTAAAGGTAAACATAGTGGTTTTTTTTTTTTTCTTTCTTCTTCAGTTAAATTGGACTATTAATATCTCTTTTGGTTTTCTGTACATTTTTCATTTGCTTCTCTACATAGGGACAACCGATTGAAAGTGAGGAGAATTATGCAGCTCCTCCAAATCGTTTCACTATTGTTTTTTAGAAGATAAAATGCCTTTTAGATTGGCATTTTTGAATGAATTCTAAAGTAATATTCATCAAATCCCTAAAGAAGGGGAAGCAATATTCATAGGGTGTAAATTAGAATTGGTGAGAACCACAAAGAAGCTCTACCAAGAGATGAATGTTTGGAAGCTCACTATATGTTTTGTAAGTAGTCAATTACTATAATTTACGTTTTCAATTATTTCTCTTGGAAACAAACTTGATTATAAGAGCTAAATTGGATTTTTTTAATCTAAATGTGGAATTATACAAATCTCTGTCAAAACTATTGAAAAAAGATGAAAAATTTCAATCAAATATTGTTGGCCTTTATTCAGTACTTTGATCCAAGTCTTTAGAAGCTTGATTTGATTTTCACTTTTTGTTTTGTTTTCTTGCACGATCCATTTGTTCATCTTCAGGTCCCTTTTCTTGAGAATTTGTGAGCAATGTCTTTACTGTCTTTCTTAACCATTGTTGTTCCTTTTGTAAAGAACAAAGAAAAGATAAATAGTACATCAGAGATTGAGAGGAAAGAGAGGAAAGAGAGGAAAACAAAGTTTAAACTGAGATCAAAATAGTAGAGGAATAAAAAAGAAAGAACTTTAAAAGAGATAAACAAAGAGTACCTTAATTTTAATTCTCAATTCTGCAAAAAATATTGGCATCTTTCTTGATCCCTTCAAGCTCCTCTCTACTCTTTCATTCTCACAACGTTAGCAATGCTTGACCAATTAACAATTCATTAACCCATATATAGGGGGCCAATATCACCACAGTTGGAAAGCTTCAACTTATGAAAAAAAAAATATGATCATAAGTAAATATATGCAAAACTCTTTTAGGGGATACACAAGGAGAGATTAACTTGTAGTAAAGAATTGAGCACACATGTTGCTAATACAGTCAACTTCCAAGGAATGATTTATAATTTATTGGTGAATTTGTCAAATATCTGCCAAATTTTCACAACCATAAAATCAGTTCTACTTTTGACCATTTTGTATAACATTTTATCCTTCAAAATAGTCAGCATGCATCAATAAGTTTACATCCAATCAACAATAAAGTTTGTACATACTTCTATTAGTGTTTCTCGAATGTCGGCTGAAAATCGAATTCTTACTGTGCCGGTAGGGATTTGGCATTTTGTTATCTGGGTTATACGTGTACAAACTTATTTGTTATCTGGGTTATTTACTGTTTCTTGTATATTTATTGGTAATATGCTTCTTTACTGAAAATCCAGGCCCTTTTATCATAATAGCTACATGTTTAACTGCCAAGACTTTTAAAGGCAAGTTCATTTCTCTTCTCTATTTCTCTTCATAAGTAATATGCATAGTTTAACAATTTAGCCTTTAGATGAATTTGTATGTGGTTGCCTTTAGAATAATAAAGAGATGATGGCTTTGGGAATTTACTTTTTCAACCAATATTAACCATTAAAGACAAGTATTAGATGGTTGAGATGGTGTGACAATCCATGAGTATACATATACTATATCCTCCTCCTCTCAGGTTCTCACATAAGAATGAGTTGGATCCCTGTACATAAAGCCCACCCTTATGTGAAATGAGAGAGATGTACTACAATGGCAGTTGGATATGACCAGACCAGAACAGCTTCAATTAACCATTGATTGGATTGAATTATAACATATGGAAAACCTTACAAGAAAAAGTAAACACCTGGTGCAACCATGGTAATACAACAAAGCCTACCCTTGGGTTCGCAAAGGTCATAGCTGCTTGATAAAAGCATGGCTGATTAGAGTCCATGCATATAAGAAGCATGGTTGATGAGAGTTTTGAACTACCACTTGCACACCAAAGAGTATTCAAAATAATATCCACTAAATGCTATCCAACATGCTGAAATTATTGTTTTTGTAAATGAGATTAAGGAAAGTAGTGGGGTTCAATTAAACCAGGAATTAAAAAAGGAAAAGGGTGTTGAGCCATTCAATTACTTATTTGATATTGTTTCGACATTGGTCTACATATTTGAGTGACCAACTCGAACTTGAACTTGATGCCATGTGGTGTTCAATATCCCTCTCAAGTTCCAAATGTCTTCAACCTTTTCAAGCTGGACATTTGATACTATATCCACTTGCCAATCAATGTAAATATGGCCCTTGAAATTGGATATGCAAATTTAGCTCACCTTTTGGTCCTAGAGGTGCTAGGTCCTGTTTGATTCATATGTTATTTGTACTGCTCATTTTGCATCTATTACTGGTACTTTGAACTTTTCATTAATGATGTACATTTCAAAGTGATAGATATATAGGAAAAGTAAGATTGATGATTGTGGTCATGTTAGATATACCTATAATGTAAGATTGTTGAAGAATTGTTAAGTGATTTTGAAGCAAACATCATATTCAAATGGAGTCACTGTCCAATAGATAATTGTACTTTATTTTTTAATGAATTTCGTGCATTGCAGGAGAGTATAACTTATCGTCAACAAGTGGAACAAGAGTTTATATTGATTTGGAAATTCCTGAGATTGCTAATTTCAAAGATCAGTAAGTGCTTTCTTTTGAATTCACATTTTTAATGTATTTATGGTCTCTATAATTCTATGTCTAATATTTTTATGTAATATAGCAGGCTTGTGGAAAATAACCAACCAATACTACAAATGCCAAACAATTCAAATCACAATTGACAATTCAGGAAGAGATGAACATTAGTAGAAGAATCGTAAGTGAAATAACAAAAATTATGTGGGACTTTGATAATGAGGTTAAAAAAAAAAAAAAAAAAAAAACCTTGAACAATAACATTGTGTCCTTAACATTGTTTTATGTACTATAGACTTGCTTTTACAAAATTTAACTATAAAATTATGAATTGATTGATATTAATTAATTAAAATTCAATTTCTAGGAAACTATCTTCACTTGTCAGGGAAAGATTATAAACATTGAGATAGATAATTCTGGTTGGTACTTTATCTCTTGCGAAGTATGTCATAAAAAGGTAAAATCAAGAGATGGATTTTTAAGGTGTGACAATTGCAACAAAAAGGCATGCTTCTTAATCCCAAGGTACACAAAATAAAAATGTTTACTTTTATATTAAAATACACAAAAAATAATATGATATTAACATTATATATGGCATTTCTCTTATTAGGTATAGAATTCAATTAAAGGTTGAAGATAGTTTAGAAATGACCACATTCATTTTAATTTAAACTTAAGTTCGATTTATATTTTTCATTATATAATTTATTGTTTCATATCAAGGATAAGAAAATATGAGACTAGAATCCTAATGTAAAATCAAAGAGGGAGAGAAAAAGAATAGTTTACATCTTTATACACAATAGCTTTCTCGTGCATCGCACGGGTTAGCAACTAGTTATATTTATATAATGGTATTAAATATAATTAATGGTAAGTTTGAGGTTGTCAAGAGTTGATAGAAAGGCCCAAAATTCATTGGAGCTAGTGTCTTATTTGTCCCTTTTGGTCCCATTCCAAGCCATATACTAAAGCCCAATTGGAATGGCCTAGAAGGCTAGCCCAATTAGATAATCAGTTATATATATATATATATATCTAAGAAGAGAAACATATATAATTTTTTATTGAATGAAATGGTGTGTATGTGAGTGTAAGCCACTCTCTTATTCTCCCTTGAACACATATGTGTAAACTGATTGAGAGACCACACTTTGGGGGCAAAAGTGGAATTGGAGTGAAGATTAAAAGTGTTCCCAAGTACTTCTAATTTTTTATTTTGAATTTCACCACACCAAGGTATGCTCTCTTGTTCTTAAATTCTAAAATTTACATGGTACATGTTGTCAATTGCGAATGAAGTATATCCATTAATTTTCTGCTGCGTGTGTTTTATGTGCAATACAAATTGTTTTTTTCCAACAATTGGTATCGGAGCAGTTTTCATTTTCGAATTTGTATAACATGTTTTGTGAGTTTTGAAATTAAAGATAATAATTTCATGATGTTAGTAGATTCTTCAGGCAAACCCAAGGCTAAACTCTCGGGGAGAACACCAACATAAATGCCCTGCCTAATCAAATAACTCAATCAAATTAAGGCCACCACCTTTCAAACTAGCCCAACGAAAGATAATAGGATGGCTGTTAGTGGAGCTACCACATAAACCTTTAATTACATCAGGGGATCTGTGGAACTTGTCCTTCACAAATTTCAAATTTCTACACTAGTGCTAAAGTAACTAGAGAATGGCCCCACATAAATACCTGAAGAATAGCACAATGGAGGGACGAGGTGATTGTGTAGCAAGAGTCACCCTCAACTTCGTCTCCATGAAGTAGATCTAATTGAGAATAAACGTGACCCAAGAACATGGGGGCTAGAAGATACCGAGCCCTGTAGGCCAATCTGATTGCCAATGGGAAGAAAACGGATTTAACCCCATACCCGGGGTACTCACTGAACAAAAATTTACTAAGCCAGAGTGCCAGGAACCCGACTCACTTGACTACCTTATCTTTCTCTCACGAAAGATTCATAACCCACCTACCTATCCTGGCCGGTTTGCCGCCAAGGGAAGCAGTGCGTCCACCAAAATGGTTGAATAATTAGTCTTCTATTTGGAGGTCCTCATCAGAAAGGTTGATGTCAAAAGGGCTCTCATCTCTAAGCACCGAGAGGAGGTTATTCACCACATCCTCCAAGGTAATCGTGAGCTCACCAACAGAGAAAAAGAATGTACGAAGAAAGGGAAACCAATGGCATACCAAGTGCCTGAGACCCTTAGAAATTTTAAAACCCTCAAGGTTCCTGGAAATTGCCATTGCTTTCAGAATACTGACGCGATCCAGACAGCCTATAAACTCTTTATCAGAAAGTTACCTATCCATCCAAATGGGCCAACTAGTGATCTTCCCGGGAACAAAGTCGAAGAAAATGGGAACCGCCTCCCGAGATCCCATTCTAATCTGAAGATCTGAAATCTCTCTTGGGTCTGGGACCTAAGTAAAATTAGCAAAACCCGCCTGCCCAGAAAATACCCAGGTGTGAGAGGATGAAGGGACCTCACCATGGGACACTAGAGGAAAGAATAGGCTAGAAGTGTACCACGGGTCCCGTAAAGGGAAGACTGGGCGCTCCGTGACCCCATGTGACTCGCCTTGCACGAAACCAGAAGAACTCTCACCCTCGAAGGGGCTAGGAGTACACTCCCTCCTTTTTCAAGACGAAGAGGAAGCCATCAGAGCGGTAAGTGTTGGGAAATAAGAAAATTGAAAGAATAAGGAACACAGAGAAGGAAAGTAAAGAAAGCAGATTGATTGTAATAGAGAAGATAAACTTAGAATTAAAGGCTTAGAGAAGTAAAAAGAGAATATGAATTGACTGCAATAATGGAACAAAGAGCAGTTGGAGAAGACGATGTATGGAAAGGCGTGCCATTTGCTAAAATTTAATTTTGTTTAGAGGAAAGTTACTGGCCGTTATTAAATGAGAGTTATGGGGAACGTGAAGAAGCGCAACATGAAAAGAAGATTAGGATACCCAATAACAATGAGGAGTCAGGATCTTGAAGGAAGAAAAGAGGGACCCCAAGAAAAAATTGAAGTAGTAAAGAACGAAGTCCTGTGAATGCTTAAACTCTAAATTACTCATGCATGGGCTGCAGGCAACCCACGAGCTCGGGGGGCTAGATGTTGAGGTCTAAACAAAAATCATGACACAAGGCCTAAAGAAATGTACATTGGGCCAACCCCATGGAAAGTTAATGGTAACTTTGGACTTGTCAAGAGTTGACAGAAAAGCCCAAGCCCATTGGAGCTAGTGTCTTATTGGTCCCTTTTGGTCCCACTCCAAGCCACACACTAAAACCCAATTGGAAAGGCCCAATAGGCCGGCCCAATTAGATAATCAGTTAGTTATAAAGGGAGAAACATACATAATTTTATTTTAAGAGAGACATCAAAGTGAAATGAGGTGTATGTGTGAGTGAAACCACTTGATTATTCTCCCTTGGAAATTGATTGAGAGACCACACTTCTTGGGCTTAAAGTGGAATTGGAGTGAAGATTAAAAGTGCTTCCAAGTACTTCTAATATTTTATTTTGAATTTCACTATATGAAGGTACGCTATCTTGTTCTTAAATTCTATAATTTACATAGTGAATGTTATCAATCATGAATGAAATAGATCCATGTTAGTTGCTTCCACTGTGTGTGTTGTATAAGATACAATTGAAAATTAAAACTTTACAAACCGTAGATGTCTAAACCTTACAAACCCTAAATCTCTAAACCTTCTTATAAATAACTAATTTTTTTTTTTTTTAATTTCAGTCATACTACTCAGTACTCACTCTTCTATCTTATAGTCTCATGCCCAGTTCTCAAACTCAAAGTCTTAAAACGATTATGGCACTCTCTCTCTCTCTCTCTCTCTCTCTCTCTCTCTCTCTCTCTCTCTCTAATGTGTTTAGTGAGTTTTAGAATTAAAGAAAACCGTTTTCTTGGTGTTTTAAAATTCTGCAATAATTATTTTGCGTAATGTTTTTGTTTTATAAACTTTGAACCTATGTGCCGTTATTAATATGAGATATATTAATTGTTGATTAAGGCCACGGTTGTAGCTTTTGTCTTGTGTCGTGTGTGTTTTTGGTGTTTGTATTAGTGTTGAACACCGCTGCATATCTTGCATGTGAGTTTATTGTGATAGTTTATAAACTAGATCTGATGGATATTGCTTTTAAAGATTACAACTACATGTAATGTTGTAATACTCCCTTTTGATATCATATGAATAGTTTTATGATTGTATGATATGGCTCACTTGTTTTAGTTTGTTTGAATGATAATAAGACTACTTGACGTTATGGTTATTGGCCATCTTATATTTTTGTTGGACTATATTATTTTGAATGTGGGTTAAAGACTTGAAGTGTATGCACTTCTTTTGGAATGTAAAAAAAATAAATAAAAAATAAATAAAAAAAAAATTCTAGATGAATGTTATATTTAATATTATGCAGGTTGAAATGGGTTGTGTTACATTCGTGTCATTCTAACACAACTCATTTATTAAGTATGTCAAATGGGTTGGGTTAGGTCAACCCGCCTTATTGAATAGGATGGGTTAGGGTTGAAGGATCATGACACAATTATTAAATGGGTTGGGTTAGGGTTGAGCCATTTAGTCGAATACCCCTACCTCAACACAACATGAACCCAATACGCTAACCGAATTTACACCCCTGCATGGGGCCGTGGAAACATCTAGATTAACGTGGTTTAACCCGTTCGAGCATCGGAACATTCGAAGTGCCATTTTAGGTCAAATTAACCAAAATGCCCCTGGTGACCAATAGTCAAATTGGATCAAAATCATCCCAAAACAACATTTTTCATGTTTCTACAACAAACTCGAGCTACTCAGTGATTTTCGTCAACTTTGACCAAGTTTGACCCGAGGTTGACTCTTTGAGGCACTAGAAACCCTAATTTTGATCCAACCCAAAAAACGAGTTGGGATTAGTGCCATTGCAAAGATGATAAAATTCCCTTTTAATAGGCCACAAACTGAATAACCCCTTGTGATAGAAATTAATTAATTAATTAGCCAAGTTATTAATTAATCAATT
>JAOWBE010000074.1:14358211-14371503 GCA_028566155.1 Quercus phellos
AAATTCTTAAATTGGAATCCCAAGGCACACGTGCCTAGCTGTCCATCACAAACCTAAAAGCTAAAAAGTTTTTAAAGAAAGAAAGCAAATGAAATGAAACTCAAAACTCAGAAACATAAAGCCGCCCAGAGAAAGAAAAGCAAGTGAAACAAAGGAGCAGAGAAGAAGTAAGAAATGGCTTTAAGAAGATGAAAGAAATAAAAGTAAAAAATGAGAATCGATCTATCAAGGCAAAGCGTTGCCATGATCCACACTGGTAATGTGTTTGCTTTTTTTCTTTTTCTTTTTTTTTCTCGCGATTTCTCCTCTCTTTTTTTTTTTTTTTTGTCTGTTTTTTGCTTTTCAAATTCTTTCACGGTTGATATCTGTTTTCTGAAGGGAGTAGAACTTAAACCTTGTTTTTCTTTTTTTTTCCTTTTTTTTTTTAGATTCAACGGGAACTAAGGAACCGTGAGAAGCAGTCTGATCATGGTTCTCAGAACTGTGTGGGCTGACCACGGCTCGCACGGATCTCTACTTTTTTCTCTTAGAACGGTTCTTGATGCTAAAAGAACCGCAAAAATGAGCGGTTCGAGGTTTTTTCGGTCGGAACGTACGGTCCGGTCCGGTTTCAAAACCTTGATTATTATGCTCTTTGTTGCTTTGTACAGATTCTAGAGTGCTTGGTTGATTCTAATCTCATGCAAATTAAATGTGGTAAGTTCTTTAATTTCCAGATTATAAAGAAAAAAGGTTTTTTGATTTTTGTTGGGAAGAAAAGACGAGTGAGTAATATATTACTCCCTAGAAATCACCATTCTAAAAGTACACAGTATAATAATGACAGTACAAGAGTTATACAATTTTTTTTTTTTTTTTACTATTGATTATTATTAATGAGTCAAAAAAACACTCATATAATTGTCATTTAGAGGTGTGCAACCAACCTGTTAAAATTAACTCAATCCAGCCCAACCCAAGTTGGATTGGGTCAGTTTTTAGAACTTGGTGGGTTGGATTGGATTACAAAATTTTTGTAGATAGTAGGTTGGGTTGGGTTGGATTTGGGTCATAAAATTTCAAACTTGCTAAACCCGACCCAACTCACTTATATATTTAATATATATATTTAAAATATATTATATAATTAATAATTAAAAGAAAAAACCAACTCTTCCTATTCAGTATAAAAGTCATTCCCCCCCCCCCTCCCAAAAAATTTTTTAAAAAAAAAAATTAGTATAAAAAATTAAGATTTGCCCCTATATATATATATATATATTTGTCCCTCCTCCTCTAAAATATTTAAATATTGATCTACAAGAAAATAAATAAATAAAAAAAATTCATGTCCCTTTAACTACTATATATATATATATATATGGACTAAAAAAAATTGCACACAAAATAAGAAACGCTTATTTTGTATGTTATACTTTGTTGATGTGTTTTATAATATAAAATGTTTAAGAAATATTTATTTTGTATGTAGTATTTTGTTGAATATGAAATAGATATTAGCTTTTATTTTCATAATTTTTTTTTTGGTTTTAAGCTTTGGCCCCCCTAGGTATGAATCCTGGTTCCGTTCCTGAACGGTTGAAAGGGTAACAGGGACAAATGCTGGAAAAAAAGGCTCTGATTTTGTCAATTTATTCACTAAAATGCTCTTTTGACTGACAGATTGGGTATAGTCTCAAAGGGAGTAATAAAGGTGATGACCTAAAAGTACATAGTGCAAGAAGAATGATGTAAGAGAGGATGAGAGGAAGAAGATGATGACGTGAGGATAGTGGAAAGTTAACGTTATAGGTTTTTTTTTTTTTTTAATAAGAAGAGTTAATGCTTAAATCACTAATTTTTAGGATGTAAAATTGACATTACTATGAGTGTTTTTTTACCTTTAAATCTAATAATAATCAATGATTAAAAAAAAGTGTAATTCTTATGAAGTTATACCAGGTGCAACTTGAACCCATCTCTTTTAAAGAATAGTTATTCATAAAAAATAACTATTCTTTATAATAAAAATATAACCAAACTATCTTCAAAATAAAAAATAATAATGAAACTACTGAATAGCTAAAGCATAGAAATAACTATTAGATTACCGTGTTTATTACACTCTACCAAACATACCTTTACTGTTTACCACTCCTATTGCTATATAAGTGGACGAGGCCAGCAGATGGCAACAACATAAACCATATTAGCCTCTCCCCTTCACTGCACTAAACCTGTAGAGACTTTGGTCATCTTGTTCTGTAACATAACAACATGGCGATATCTTCATATCAATTTACCTTGTCCGACAATGAGATCTTGAGACAAATTTGTCCAACCCACTTCCACGTTAATGAAAAGTTAGATGTTGAATCTCTTTTCATTATGGCCGAGAAAATCCTCAACCGTTCCACTCTGGTGGTTGATAATTTTTTGCAGATATAGTATTAGTATACCTTCTTTTGAGGGAAAAAAAAAAAAAAAATTGGGTCTGAAGGTTTACACTTCAGTAATTCTCACTTTCCTCCTCTACCAATAAACCATGCATAATAATTTGGTTTTAGAATTTTATGACAATGCTTTGTTTAGACTTTTAGCATATTAGTTATATACTACGACTGTTCTTTTTATTTTTTATTTTTTAAATGTTAAGACCGTGATATGAGACTCATTAATCGTTATTAAATATATGCTCGATCACTTCTTTTTGTCCACTGGCTTTGTCCTATTAAAATGCCATGAACACTAGCTTTGACACTTAATTACAGCAAAAGCAGGGTACCTAAGCAACCATTGAACACTTGGAGGAGAAGACCCCCAAAGCAAGTTTTAGTCCACCATTGTGTTTACTCAAGAAAATTTCCTTTGAGGTAATTGCATTTTTCTTTTTTCTTTTTTTCCGGTTTCCCTCCTTTTTGTATTAAAAGGATAATGATCAATTTCATATATATAATATCAAAATGTTCTAAATATTGCTTCAGACCCCGTTTTGGTTTGTCCATTTGAACAAAACATTTTGATACCGACTTATTTCAATGTATCGTTTCAGGGTTATTGCTAAAAGTTTCTATATATATGTTACAAAATTTATATACCTAAGTCTACATCATATGATATTATACCATACATAATTATTAATTCAAAATCAATAATATGCACATTCCTAATATCATCGTTGCATAATATGAATATATAACATGTGATATATAATTAAAGAAAAAATATATTAATGAAGAAAAAAAACTATGTCATATATGTGAGTAAAGTAAACAAGTAAAACACATTGTTAAAGGAAAATAATAATAAAATGTCATATGTGAGTGAAGTAATATTAAAAAAGAAAAAGTTGAAGAAAAAAATAATGATTTGTTTACATACCAACCGAAATCACCATACTAAGTAGCTAGAATTTAGTAGAATTGACCGAAATGAGTAGAATGAAATAGAATAGTCGGGATTTAGAACACGATGGAATAAATAGGTAATTTGTATCAGTTAATTAATTGAACTAAAAAATCCCGTCCGTTTTGGGCGGAATGGAATGGAATTCATAACCAGTATATATGGAACCATTTGGTCAATGACATTGTCTTTTTATTTATTTGCTCACATCAAATTTATTTATTTATTTTTAAATATCAGATGCAATGCAAGGAACCGGGTTATCTAATTGCGCATGCAACAACACTGTCAATACTTAATAAGTTGTTATCACGCTATTCCTGGGATGCAAAGGCAGTGCTGACCCTGGCGGCTTTTGCTTTGGACTATGGAGAATTCTGTCTGCTTGTGAAAATTCAGTCATCGGAGGAACTCGCCAAATCAGTAGGAACACTCAAGCGAGTACCTGTTCTCTTAAAAGGCGTAACAATGCAGAAGAACCAGCAAGCCTTTATTGATCTTAACAAAGTGGTTAAAACCACAATGAAAGTGATTAAATGCATCTTTGAGTTGGAGAAACTGTCCAATTTTGATTTTGACACAAAGGATGTACCCGAATTGCAACAGTGCTGGGCCGTATCAAACTGGATGTTTATTGGGCTATTACAACCATTGTAGCAAGCACAACTCAGCTATCATCCTGCCTTATTTTCGATGAGTAAGTTCAAGTTCTAGTTCAAGCTCATGTATATTATATGGCATCCTCAAATCCTTACTTAGTAGTCTTAAAGAAAGTTTATCTCACATCTTGATAAAGTCTGTAGTTATTTTGTGATTTAAAACTCAAAACATTATTTTGCAAGGTTTGTATAGAAAAATTTATTGTTAATGTAATACACTTCTACTATTGAGTAGAAAAAATTACCGAATTTTTCGCTTGATATTTTAAAAATGCTAGGACCACAAATAAAGTTACAACTTGCCCACAACTAAAATCACAACTTGCCCATGTGACCGATTGTGAGTGGTGGATTCCATAACTCCACCACTCACAACTCGCTTCACGAATAAGTTATGATAAAGTTGTAGTTATAGTAAACATTTGATATAAAAAAATATCAAAGTCACAAATTATTTTACAAACTTTTTTACAAATGACTAAATAAGTTGTTATTTGTAAGTCAAATAGTGATATTAGTGGTAGATTCAAATAAAAATCAGTAAAAATTTGTCACATCTATAGTTTTTGTAAAAATATTGTAAAAATGCTGTAAAATACATGATTGGTCCCAACCATATCACAAAAATACAAGCCAGTTAAGGATGATATAGTCATATAGATGCATGGTATATACTATATGCCATCTTACAACTGTTAAAAAACCATGGTTCTGTTGATTTCCAGGGACAAGAAACAGGAACTAAACCCCTTTGCGGATAAACTGAACGTCATCCTCACCGAACTCGAGAAGCAGATAGTATTTTGCAAAGAACAAATAGGTTAGTACTTAGCGGTTTCATTTATAATGATGCAAACTTCCTTGCTTGTGAGTTGTTATGCACTGCACATTAAATTAATTCATTGCCCTAAAAGATGGACTAGTACTATAATGATGAAAGATCTTGGTTTAATGCAGCGGAGACACAGGATTACGGGAAGCTCGTAAAACTTTTTCAAACCTCTATGGAGATCACGGAGGTACTTCATGAACTGATCGATCCAACGAACAGGATGCAGCCACTGATTGACGGTTCTACTAAAACACATGTATGCTTTTCTAGTACATGCATCTTTTGTTCTTGTATAAGAGGATGAGATCACTCAATAATAGTTTGATTGCCGTAATATATATATTTCTACTCTAGAAGTGCGAGTGTTGTTGGAAAAAAAAAATTATATTGATCTATCAATTTTATTTTAAATAATGTGACACTATATACATTATTAAATATCATAAATAAACTCTTAATCATTGCTTTCTCACTAGTTGTAAGCAATATATATATATATATATATTAATAACAGGATTCTTCATTTGATTTTCAACATTTTGTGTCTATAATACCCCTATCTTTTAGTTAAAATTTTTTAAATAAAAAATACAAACTGGTTAAAAGAGTAATTTATTATTCCTAAATTTTAGATTTTTTTCCTTTATTTTATTCATTCAGCTTAAAACTTAAAATACTATTTTTATCTCATTTTTTAACATTATTCTACGTTGATAAGTTATCTTACCTCTTTCTTTAAAAAAAATATACAAACGGTTATTTATATATGGCTTTTAAACATTATAATATTGAACCAAAAAAACAAATAAAAAAGAGTATTACACACACACTCACTCACACACACACACACACACACACACACATATATATACATATATATTTTTTTGTGTGTGGATAATTTAGTGGCTGAGAGGTAGAAGATTTGAATCTTAGATATCTCATTAAAAGCATTAAAATATGTCAATTGAGTTACAACATTTTTGATAAAATATATATTTGAGATTATATTATTTGAGTTATTCAAATAGACTTGTATACTTAATAATAATTAAACCCTATTTAGTACTATATATATGGACTATTTATATTATAAATAATAATTTGATTTCTTATAAACTCATTTACAAATTTACACTATCCAATTTTAAGTTTATATAATTAAGTATATTTTTAATACATGTATACATATAAATAAATATTATTATATATACCCCAATTGAAACCTATACTCACGAACTTGTTTAGAATCATATTATTATATATATATATATATATTTGACTTTGGTTCGTTGATCATAGTCAAACATATACTTAAATTTGAGCTTCATTCTTTTACTAATTAAATTTTTTTTACTTGGGTGGAACTCAATCTACTTATGAATAACTCATACCATTTAATTAAAGCCTTAATTTTATAACTTCCCCACAAAATTATGTGAGCTAAGGCGGGTCCATGTTTTTTTTTAAAAATAGTAGACAACTAAGTTCTAGCTGATCAATGTGTGAATTGACACATAAGAATTTTCTTACCGAATCAGTGCTAAGACAAGTTTCTTGACATGCACCCATTAATGTATTGCACAAATTGCAGGTTGAAATTGATGTCCTGAAGGGGAAGAGTGTCTTCTTGTTCATTTCAGACCTAGAAATCTCCAATGATGACATTTCAATGCTTCAGAAAATTTTTGAAAAAGCAAGGAAGGAGGAGAAGGAGCAATATAAGATTGTATGGATCCCATTTGTGGAACAATCGAGGGAGGGCTTGGATAAGGAATTTGAGACAAAGCGGACTACAATGCCCTGGAACGTAGCGCGTTACTATTTACCAAAAGCTAGCTTTAGGTTCATCAAGAAGCCCTTCTCAAAAAAAAAAAGATTCATCAAGAAGTAGTGGAACTTCAAGGTTAAGCCCTTACTTGTGGCGTTGAACCCTCAAGGAAAAATGGAATGTGAGAATGCCATCTTAATCTTCAGTATCTATGGAGTTGAGGCCTTCCCTTTCACCAGCGCAAAAGTGAAAACTATGGAGACGGATTTCGGTTGGCTTTGGTCACCGATAATTAAAGCTAATTCCATTTCACATATCTAATGCGTGCGCAAATGCACACATATAGGGAAAATTATTGTGTACTCACGGAATACTATAAATGCATGCTCTCTCTTCTCACATGAATGGTGGGTCTCACTCATTAAATTCATGGTAGGACCCACCATTCATGTGAGAGGAGGGAGTACGCATTTATGGTACTCCGGGAGTACCTAATAATTTTCCCACATATAGAAAACGCTAAGCCTATTAAAAACTTTCAAACGGACATGATATTGAATATAACAAGATAATAATAAATGACCATTTGAATTATTTTTTATGACGGGTGATGCATCAATTTATAAGACTTTGATAAAATTTATAGTAAATCTAATATCACTTATAGACATATATATCGCTTGCTCATTCAGGTCAAAGAGAAGAAATACATCTTTTTGTATGGAGGCCAGGACAAAGAGTGGATCAAAAAATTTCCTGAAAGGGTAAAGGTTCTTGCTGACCAAGACTTGATAAAGCAAAAAGGGATATCTATACAGTGGGTGTCCGTCTCTGAGGGAGAAGGAAAGGTCGACCTAGTGCGCTTCTGGACCAACATTGAGAGCCTGTTCATTTCCAAGGCTCAAGGGAAAACCCAGATAGACGAGGTGGCTCAAGAAATCCAGAAATTGCTTTCCTACAAGAATGAGAAAGAGTGGGCTGTGCTCACCAAAGGGTCTAGCGTGGTATTGTTGAGTAGTGGTGAAGTTATTTTGAAGGTGGTGGAAGAGTTTGAAAAATGGAAGATTAAGTTAAACGAGAAGGACTTCGAATTGGCTTTCAAAGATTACCACGACGAGGTTTTTAAGGGTGAAAAACACATCTGCCACCACATTAAAATTCCATTAAACACTGGGAAAATACCGGAGACCTTGGAATGCTCCCATTGTCATCGCATCATGGACACGAATATCTGTTACAAGTGTTGCCACTACGATGGTGCTGCATAGGCTGTGCATTATGTTGTTACCTCACTTCAGACTTAGTATTGCTACTAAATTAAATAATGTGGTTATATTGGTAACCAAGTGAGGTGAGGTGAGGTGTGCTGTGACTTCTAAATATTTATGTTTTATTATGATGTGTGATCTAATGCCACTAGAAAAAGGCATGCAGTGTGTTATATTTCCTACTTAAAATAAGCCCCTAGGAAAGGACAGTGTGTATGTTTTATTGGATGTGTTATTCCTTTCTCTTGGTTTATGAAAGGAAATGTGTGTAATTATATTCATATTGGTATTGATATTGATATATGTTGCATTACTAAGTCTCATCTTTTTCCATAATTTTTTTTTATCACAATTTTGATGTGACAAATTGTGAGTCTGTCTATTACTTACATATGGATCAATTATTTTTTCTTCATTGCTCAGACTTTGTCATATCACAATTATGGCAAGAAAACAAAAGTGTAATAGTCTGTGGTACTAAATTTTTTTCTTCCTTCCCTTGTGAATAATTTCTTCCCTTTTTGGCAGATAGCAGTATAGAAAATCGAAATTAGGGATTAATTGACCTCATTCTCGAAAAATACTCTCTGATCTGTATTGAGACCAAGCAGGCCCAATAGGCTTTATCTCTGATATCCAGGCTATTCTTGCTTCTCTCAGTTCCTAATCAGCCCACTAGATATCCAGGTTAGCAAACTTGGAATGTTGGACCTTCCAATTAGAACCGTGGGGCCTTACCCCTATGAAAACTCTTCCACCCCTATGAAATCTCTTCCACCTGTTTCCATAGGTTGGACTTTATGTAGCCTTATTTTAAATTTTAATGAAATGTTTTCTAGTGTAACATAAAAAAATCTCAATTTATGACACAATTATTATTTGTAAATTATAGTATCACATCAAAAGTTTTAATTTTTGTCATAATTATTAAACGGGACAAACTGTTGTTACGTGAATAATTTGTATGTCACTCTTTTCTCACAGAATCATCAATTTTTTTTTCCACTTACGTGAATAATTTTGTCTCAAAACTGCATCAGACTATCACTATTTAATTTAAATAACAATTTATTTCTCCCACGAAATAATTTTATTTTTTCACCCATCAGCGTCCCTCTCAAGTCTCAACAAGCACCAGATTTTCCCTCAATTTCATACTATCTCCGAAATCATCACCAGCAGAGAGTCAGAGACAACAAACAGAACCATCCTTTTGCAAAAAAAAAAAAACCAGAAACACTATGATTCAAGTAGCAATGTTGAATCTCCCCAGCTGAAAAATCAAACCCCATGTGGCCATCTCTGCCAATCAAACCCATTTGCAAAGAACCCTCGCTTCTTGTATCAAACCAGCCTTCAAGATCTCTCACCGTCTCTTATTTTATTTCTTTGCTTGTTATGTTGAGTTGATATATAACACATATGGCAGATTTGTGTAGCTTATGGTTATGAGATTCTTTTTGTTTTTTTGTATTTGTTTTTTCTCAATTTGGTTAGATCCTTAAGCTATGTGGCCAAGAAAGAAAATAAATCCCAAGCATTGAGTCAAAGAGAGTTCATAGGTGCCAATTTACGCACAAACTGATCATATGTTGGAATTGGGGGACTAGGAAAAATAAGGTAAAAGAATATGAATGTTTGTGTTATTAGAGCACCCATAGCAGATTGGGATATGTGCCAAATGCTAAATATTTGGCACATATCCCATACCAAACACTATTTGACCTAATTTATCAGAGGTTTTAAATGCCATATTTTTTGCAACATGCTACAGTACCATTACAAATTTGCAACGGTATGGAATCAGAATGGTATAAGTTTTAATCATTTTTTATTCTCTTTTCTCTCTACTCTCTCTTCACTTTATTCTTTTCTCTTCTCTCTCACCTTTGTTCTCTCTCACTAGTTCCCTCTCTTCTCAACCACCGATTCCCTCTGTTCTCTTTTTTCCCTTTAATTTAAGATCAGTTTGATGGTGGCCATCATCACTAGAGGCGCAAGTGGCATGGGTGACGAGTTCACCACTCACGGTGCACGAGCCATCGTCATCGTCGAGCCTCGCGAGTTCGCCATTTATGGCACACTTGCCATCGTCATCGTCGATGTCCAAGACGAGAAGGGCCATCGTCATCGCTCTCTGATCTCGCTCTCTCTTTTTGGTGGTTGGTTGTTTTGATTGTTGTTGGTTAGTTGATTTTGGTTGATGGTGGTAGGTTGATGGGGTTGTGGATGTGAGATTTGGGATGGGTATGAGATTTGGGATGGTCTCAGATTGAGTTGTGGGTGTGAGATTTGTGGTTGTATAGTGTTTGTTTGAGTGTTTTTTTTTTTTTTTTTTTGGTAGCAATGGTTGATATAGGTGGTCGGTGGTTGATCTGTGGGGGTGGCCGGTGGTTGTGGGCTGTGGCGGTTGATCTGCGAGTGTGAGTTGTTGTTGTTGATGGTGATGATAGGGATGAGATAATATATTATTTTAATTTGTAGTAAATATTATTTTAATGTATAGAATTGAATGATAAAACATCTGATAAATGAGATGTTGTAAAATGATGTGGTAAAATAATAAAGTAAGTCTTTGGTGTGGTAAAATGACATAAATTATGCCACAGCTGCTGTGGATGCTCTTATTATGTATTTCATATTGAATTGTTTCTTTTTTCGAAGGATTTTTTTTCATTTATTTTGGCATTTGAGTGGTTTGTTTTTATGTATATTTGAAATTATTATGTATCTTATCCATTTTGAATAGAAAGGTATAATTTTATGAAAATATTTTCATTTTTTTTTAATTGTATTAAGCTTGAAGTCTTTTTATAGTGAAGAAAAAATAAACTATTTATTGAAAAAACAAAGCTATCACTTTTTTGTTGGGTTGGGAATGGACCTGGATTTTCCATCAAAATGGTGGAAAAAAAAAAAAAAAATTCAATGGTAACCACCAGACGAGGCAGTAGCTTGTGTGTCCAAGTGGGAAGCTAGCCTAATAGGCCAATTTGCTGCCTTTTTATATGTTAAAGAAAACTATGGATGTACTGTGGAGTCAGTTTGGGTATGTCCAAATTTATTCTCTGGAATATGAACCTTTTTTTTTTTTTTTTTTTTTTTGGGTTCAAATGCGTTAATACTAGGATTAGAGATGCTATTTTGGAGGCTAAGATTTGGCATTCCTCTTAGGCAGGATTATTCTAGAGAGTTTATCATGAGAGCGGCTAAACGGGAAGTTAAGGAAAGGGGAATGTGGATTTTGCAACTCCGTACTGAACGTAGCCTTGTGTTGCTCTTGCGGCATCTCTAGTTCAGCTCTTAGATGGCCTTTTGTAATTTGTTAATTGTTTAAATTTCTTTCTATGTTTTTGGTTTCTGTAGTGTGTTGTTGGCAGGCCCAGCTAGTCTTGTGTCTTTGTGATAGCTCTAAACTGAGTTTCAGCAAGTATGTTTCCATAGATAGCAGAGTGTGGATTACAATTCTGTAGTGATTTAATAACAACTTTAGAGTCTCCCTCAAACTCAACATCTGTCGGTGGATGAAAAAGTTGGAGTTCTTGTAGGAACTGTTCAGCCACTCATTTAACATTACAGACCTCTGTAAAGGGAAGTTCTAGCGATATTTTATTTCGTTGATTCCATAAAACCTGCACTGTAAATGCGGACACACTGGACTAGTTTGGTAAAGCTGGAAAAAAATTGCTGGTCATTTTCTCTGCAGCAATCATATTCTACCCTTATCATCCTCCACAGAAACCTGACATGTCCCACACCAAGCATTCTCCACCACCTGCCTCTTAAATAAATTAGTTCGTGTAGGGAGGGCTCCCTTACATGCTCTCCATACCAGCTGCTTAACTTTGTTTGGCACAACAATCTACCAAATAAAATTCTAAAGCAGTTTTCATACTAAACCAATAGAACTACTAGGGCCATTTTGAACTCTAATTTCATTAACATTTGATAAGCTTTCTTGACAATAATTTCCATAGAAATCCTACCCCAGAATAGCAGTCCTCTCAGGGCATAGTGCTTAAAGGAATGCTTTTTATAGCTTCAGCATCATAGGGTAGAAAACTATTTTCAATGAGCTCAAAATTCCAATTATTCCTTCATGCAGCAATTAGGAGACTTAAGTTGGTCTCAGCAGGAAAATCTCTTTTTGGGGAGAAAACTTTCGTATGAGAAACCTCTGGCAGCCAATTGTGATTCCTAATTTGGATGGTCTGGTCGTTACCCTCCCTCCACACACCTCCCTTATTAATTATATCCCTAGCATGAATAATGCTTTTCCAAGAAAAAGATCACTGTTGCTTGTTGTTGGCTTCCATGATGGTAGAGTGAGGAAAAAAAATATCTTTGAAAAATCTATAAAATAGAGAATAATCTCCATACTTTTTTCCCATTAGTGCATCACTGAATTTCTCCAAATCATGAAATCCCTGCTCGTCGTGAGCTTTTGGCCTACACAAAGTGTCCCATTTAACCCAATAAATCTTATTTTGCTATCCTCATTGTCCCTACCAAAATTTTCACACCATATTCTCAAGATCACGATGGCCCCTTGGGGAGTTTGAAACAACTTGTAGAATACTTTGAAATAGCTTGAACAGCGGCTTTGATAAGAACCTCTTTGCTTGCTTGTGATTAAAGTTTTTCCTTCCACCCTTGAATCCTCCTCCAGTCTTTCCTTGATTTGAGCAAAGCACTCTTTTTGAGCTCTACCAACATAAGAAGCAAGCCTAAATACTTCTCATACTGTTGCACTGTGGGAACTCTCAAGACTTCATACCATCCTAAGATCTCTTTAATCTTTTGGCATTCAGCTAGGGCGGCTTTGATAAATAGAAGGTAGTCATCTGCGAAAAATAAGTATGTCACCCTTGGACACCTCTAGAAATAGAGATTCCTTGAATCTATCCTTGGTTTGCAGCCAGAGATGGTAAAGCATGAAGCACATCTACATTGAACAAGAACAAGTATGGTAAAAGTGGGTCACCTTGCCTTAGGCCCCTAGAGGGTTTAATAAGGACTTTTGGTGCTCCATTAATCAGAATGTAATAAGAAACAGTTCTAACACACCATGATTAAGGCTACCCATTCAACCTTGACTCCCATATTCAACATTATTTTTTCTAAAAGAAATCAACCCCACTCTGTCATAGGCTTTACTTATATTTAGATTTAGGGCAATGGAAAAATTTCTTCCTTTTCTTTTATTTTTCATAAAATACAATGATTTTAAGGCTACTAATACATTGCTAGAAATTAATCTCCCAAGTGTGAGAGACCGCGCCCCTGGCCCGTTTTTTATGATGTTATTGGGCCAAACCCACGTGAATGGGTGGAGTCGTGTTATTGCCTCTCAAAATGGAGGTTCGACTAGTTATATTTTC
>JAOWBE010000074.1:14380428-14393771 GCA_028566155.1 Quercus phellos
TTGAATTAATTAATGAACTTAGCTAATTAATTGGTTAATTTATCACAAGGGATCAATACATTCTTGGCCTATCAAGTGGTATCAGAGTAGACACACTTTGATTAGGGTTAATCTTTATTGTGTGATCTATTGACCCCTATTGTCATGGATAGAGGACAATCGTTGATTATACCTCCTTTGTTGGATGGCAGTAACTATGTATACTAGAAAATACGCATGAAAGTTTTTTTTGCAGTCATTAGATTAAAAAGTGTGGCAAACTGTGGAGATAGGCTGAACCAAGCCAAAGGAAGTGTTGGCCGATTGGGATGATGCTAGGATCAAGACCGCTAATTTCAACAGTAGGGCATTGAATGCTTTATTCAGTGTGGTCATAAATAAGGAGTTTAAGAAGATATTCTTTACTGAAACTGCCAAGGAAGCATGGACCATCCTTTAGACGACCTATGAAGGAACCAAGGCCGTCAAAGATTTGAAACTTTAAAGGCCTACTACAAGTTTTGAAGAGATCAAGATGGAGAAGGATGAGTCGTTCGATGAGTTCTATGCCAAGCTCAGGGACATAGTGAACTCAGCCTTTAATCTTAGGGAAACCATTCCCAAATCCAAGATTGTTAGAAACGTGCTCAGATCACTTCTGGAGAGATTCTATGCCAAGATCACCGCCATTGAAGAATCAAAGGACTTTGATCAAATTTTTTTGACAGAGCTGGTTGGCAATCTGCATACCTATAAGTTGGATTTGACAAGGATTGAGAAATTGATTAAGGGAAAGAGCATGACATTGAAGGCTAAGAGCAGTGACACAAATGAGTCTTTAGACGAAGAAAATTCTAAAATGAAATCTTACATTACAAGGCAGTTCAAAAAGTTTATGAAGAACGCCAATGCTAAAGGATTTGATAAAGACTACAAGCAGTTCAGTTCGTCTCAGTTCAAGAGCCAAGACAAAGGGAAGAAGGATGCTAGGGATGGCAGTCAATACACTGTTCCTTCAGGACCAAAGTGCTTTAGGTATCAAGGCTTTGGACACATGAAAAAAGAGTGCCCTACATATCTCAAGACCACTTGGAAAAGTAAGGCACTTGCTGCTACTTTGAGCAACATCGAACCTGAGAATAATTCGAACAACTAAGATGATGGAATCTTGAATGCCTTCACTACTACAGTTGATCCTACTGACGAGGGTTCAAAAATCGTAGATGATGAAGACGACTTGGTGGATTTAAAGTTCGAGAAAATGAACGATCAAAATAATATCCATACAGCCTATGAAAAATTGTACAAGGTTTCTAAAAAGCATGAGAAACTATATAAGCTGGCCACTAAGAAACTGAGTGATGTGGAACTTAATCGAGAAGAGCTTTCCACGAAGTTTGATGAAGTAAATCAGACCATTGGAGCATTAAGATTTAAGAATAATTTCTTGGTTAAGAAGACCAAGAAGCTTGAGATAGAGCTGTTCCAAGTCAAAACTCATTTGGAGAGGACTTCAAGTGTTAAGCTTGACAAGATGCTCAGCTTTCAAAAATCTGCTTCTGATCGAATCGGTTTAGAGTATGATTTCTCTTCTCCTAGTATTGCTTCTTCTAGTACTATAGTTTTTGTTTCACTTGCTAACAAAGTTGAATTTGAGAACAATGATGTGAAAGCGGTTTTAGCTAGGAAGAACATAGAAAAGAATAAATCTATCTTAGGAGCACCCCCTAAGTTGATAAGAAACAGACTAAAAACCCTAGGGCTAAGAAGGGCAATACTCAAAAGTCTAAACAAAAGAAGCAGCATCTCTGCCAATACTGTGGAGCAACTGGACATACTCGACCTAATTGCTATATGTGGTTAGCCACTCAACAGAGCAACAATTGATCTCATCAGGAAACCATAATTAGTTTTCATCATCTTTTGCTCCTCTTGGAGATCTTCTTAAGGCCCTCATGTTCCTTTTGAATTTAAACGGTTTCAATTCTTCCCTCTCACCGCCAGATCAAGGGTTCACTAAACAAAAAGGTTCTTCCAAGGTGTAGAAAGAAAAACACTCTGATTTTGTTTATTTGTTTTCAGTTTTGCTTTATTTAGTTTTTCATATAAAAAAATTGAAAAATCAGAAAAATACAAAAATAGTGTGTTTTGTGTACATTGGTATTTATGTACCTTGGATGACTATTGAAACATAGTTTTCTAAGTTTTGTATCTTTTGTAACTTAGATGAGCACCTCTATGCACAATTAAGCAAGTGAGTTTTGTGACTTGTGTTTGTGATGAGTAAGACTAAGTAATCTCTTGTACTTAACACTCATATCACTCTTTTTGAAGAGAAAGACTAAAAAATCATAAGAGAAAGGTATAAATAACCATTTTACCATTATTGCCTGCTAATTATGAAATGACATTTGTATGCTTCGGCATACCAAAAATGCAATGTCAAAAGCTTAACATCATTAAGTATTTCTTTTCTCTCTCTTATATACTCATGCATGATATGCTTAACAAAAGAAAATATACAAAGAAAAATAAAAAGCAAATAGAATTAAAATGCTTTATATGTGATTTCAAGCGTGTCTTTTAGGAGATGTGTGAGTTATAGAATGTATCTTGAAGGTGATAGTCCCCATCAAGCAGTTATGATTGTGTGTGAGTTAAAGTGATTTTCTCATATCTTAAATTATCATAATATGTAGACACTTATGCAATTTTGCGATGTTTTTCACACATAACACGCAACATTCTTTAATACTTTTGATACATGTGCAAGTACAATGTGATTTGGCCATCATAAGGAATACATGTGTTAATGTATGCTCACTAAACTGTCTTGACTTATTTTTGAAATATAAAATTGGTTAGACTTGTTTAGTGTGTGTGTATTTTGGGTCTAAATGCTTGACATTTTCTTGTTGAGAGATGTTTTTTGAGAGCTTAAAATTTTGTTTGGATCTTTGGTTGAGTAACATGATTGATTGCATTCATATCTATGTTTTTCTCTTCTTTGAAAAACTGTTTTTGAGCAATCTCGATAGCTTTTTAATACCTCTTGAAAACTAGGCTATCTATCGAGCCTCTTGATCTTCCTTTCTCGACAGCTATTATCGCAATTTTGATCCATCGAAATTTTTGAGAATTTGTCTCAATAGCTTCTCGATCCATTGAGGTCACTTTGTTGTGGACACCTCTTGACACCTCCATCTGGCGAGATTTATATCTTGACACCTCTCGACACCTCTCGATCTAGCGAGAATTGTGTTTTCTATATATATCTCAATGTGATATTTTTCTCGATCTTTCTCAATTGTTTTTGTCTCTTCACCTCCCCAAACACCCTTTTCTCACTTTAAACCTCTTCCCCACTTAATCTTCGGCCTCAAGGGTGATTTCTTCCTCTGGTATGATCTTTTCTGTCATTTAATCATGCATTTCATCATTTTTTTACCTAACTTTTGGGGTTTTTGATAAAATTTAGGGTTTTTCAAATTAGATGAGGTTTTTGTAAGATTTTTGGGTTGGGTTTTGTTTAAATGATCTTAAAAGTTCATGCATTGCATCACATTTGCATTTTAACAATGATTCATGTATTATAGATGTGTGTTTACTATGTTGAAATCATGTGTACCGGTAGGATTGGATTGGGCTAAGCTCATGATATTTTTTCTTATTACATGTCACATGTTCATGCATTTTTCATGCATACATACCAATTTTCTTCCTTCTTATTGATATTGATCTATGTTGGTACTTTTCTATTTCTCTCTCTCTCTCTCTCTCTCTCTCTCTCTCTCTCTCTCTTTCGATTAGTTGCTTTATGGCATCTAAACGTAAGTCTGCTTTGTCCCAGACCCCTTTTCATTTTGAGGCATCTACTTCTAATTCTACCCCCTCTCATGTTCAATTCCACGATGAAAAGGCCTGTACGGACTTTTCGGAGAACTTTTCATGACGCAGCATTCATTCAAAACACTAAGTTGTCCTATCGGATTTTTCTGATACTGGCCTTCCTACTGTCATCTACAATAGGGGTTGGGAGTCACTTTGCGGCATCCTGGTCACTTGTCCCTTTGTGATCATATAGAAGTTTTACTCCAATATGCACGGATTTGATTATTTTGTACCTCATTTCTTCACTCGCGTTCAGGGTATGCGCATTGTACTCATTCCGGATCTTATATCCGAGGTGCTACACGTCCCAAGGGTAGCGCATCTTGACTACCCTAGCTGTAATCATCTTAGGACTGTGTCCAAAGACGAACTCTCATCTCTCTTCTGTGAAACACCTTCATCTTGGGGTAACAGTCAAAACATCCCTTGCTCAGGCTTTGCAAAAGGTCCGAGGTTTCTTAACATGGTGATGACATTTTTTCTTCATCTCTTGTTTCACTATAACTTCATTACTAAGCCTCGTGCTCGATTTTTGTTATCCCTACTTGAGGGACCTATTATATATTTTCCCTCTCACTTTATACTCTTTCTATAGATGTCTATAAAGATACGGCGACCCATGATAAGCTTATTTTCCCTTCGGCTATCACGTGGATTCTTTGCCATATGTCTGTCTTCTATCTTAAGTCTACACACTTCTCTGTCATGTGTGCCATAGACGCAGTGACCGTTCAACAGAGCAAAGCCTAGCTTCGACTGAAGTGGCCACAGACCGAGACGGCCTCTCCTCCGACATCTTCCACTCCATCCATATTTGCTCCTTCTTCTTCTGTGAGTGGTGTGACTCTTGAGGTGGTCATGGCATAGCTTCAGCGCATGGATGCTCACCTTGACACACTCAGTGATGAGTTGTGTGAGATGAACACCTGTATCAGTTGTATTGCATGACGACATGCTCGCCTTGGTAGCTTCATAGAGTCTCCCTCTCTTTCTTTAGAGGCATCTAAGGATGATGACGATGACGATGACAATGATGATGAGGATGAGGATGCTAGCTCTTCCGGTGATGACGAGATGACTGCTTGAGTTACTTGCCCTTTGTCATTCGTGACAAAAAGGGGAAATAGTTTTGGGTATGATAGTAATCATGTTCTTAGGGGGAGAGTTAATATAGGAGATATTTTTGTTAGGGGAAGTGTTTTCTTTTTGAGGGATGTAGTGAAGACTTTTTGTATCTTTTCTTTTCTTTACTTTTTAGATATATTGTTCTTACTTTGTGATCGCAAACCTTTTATTCATTTTGATATATATATATATATATATATATATTGAGGTTGTTATTACATTCTTTTACCTATCTCTTCTTGCGTTGTTTCTTTTCTCTCTTTATGTATATGCTTCTTATTAATTGTATGCAATCTTTTATATTTCTATTTCACACTAAGATGCCGTGATGAGTTTTGTTTAAAATGTTTCAAAAATATAGGTTGTCAAAATCTTTGTTGCCATGAATTCTCTTCTTACAAAGTTTTTCAAAAGTTTATGTTATGATAGATTTTATTGTATTCAACAAGTGAGTATGAGTTGAGTGATTTATGACTTCTCTCATATGTTCATTTGTTTGCTATAGTTTTGTCATAGATTATCAAAAGGGGAGATTGTTAGGACATATGTGAATCATGTTAGAAACATATGTCATTTAGAATTGGCTAATCCTTGTGACAAAATGCACTTTACTTTTAATTGAGTAGATCTAGAATATGTTTAATACTTCAAGGAACAAGAGTTCAAGTTCAAATATTAAAGCCATGCAAATTTGTCCAAGAAGCAAGTGAAGAAGTGTTGGATTTTAAAACTCAACAGCTAACTTAATAGATAGCATCTATCGAGGTTTAAAAGGCTTGTTTAACCTAATGCTTGACAGCTGCTCAAGAGATAACCTATCTATCAAGATTTACAAAAATCAATTTTTCAAATCTGATTTCACACTAATTCATATATACATGTTTAGGCTTTCTTTTCTCACAACCCTAAACATATATAAGGATTATTTTAAGGGCCGTCACAATTAATGCAAGTGAGTGAGGTTTTTCATAAGCATATTGTGACCAAAGACTTATGCCCTAAATCATCTTTCTCTTGAAAAAGCTGCTGTGTTTGTACACCGTAGGGTTTTGTAACAAAGGAGTTTTGTGATCTTCATCGTGTTGATGAACTGAAGAACTTTGTAGCCAACATTCTTTTCAAGTTGGTGATTAGTTAAGAATTGGGAATCGTGCATTGAAAAGGAGAGATTGTCATTATAAAACAAGTCCAATTGGGTATTGGAGTAAGGGTTCAGCTGTAGGTTGGTATAAGGTACTAGAATTCCTTGACTTATAACTATTTGTTGTGATAATAATGGATTCTCGGGAGTGGTATCCTTAAAATCACTTTGTGGGGTTTTGCCTTAGAGGTTTTCCCTATTCGTAAACAAATTACCATGTCAACTTTATTTTCTATTGCATATTAACTTAGTTGGTGATTTGTTTGTGCTACCATGCGTATTGCATGTTAATTGAATTAATTAATTAACTTGCCTAATTAATTGGTTAATTGAGTATTAAGAAAATTACCCTTACTTATGCCTCAAAGTGAAACAGAGAAGGGGGAAGAGAAGACATTTGATGTTTTATTTTGGTAATTAGATTGTAGTTTAGAAAAAATAAAAATATATGGTAGTACCTAATATTACCGATGAAAAGTTACAGTAGGAGTTTTTTTTTTTTTTTTTTTTTTTTTTTTTTTTTTTTTTTAATTAAAAAAAAAATTTTTAAAAATAAAAAAAAATAAAACAAACAGTCAAGAACTTAATTAATTGATAAACGTTTTTTTAAATTAAAAAAAAAAAAAAAAAAAACTAGTAAGGGTTGCACATGCAAGGCACGTGCTACCCTTTGAGTGAGAAAATTGAAGATAGAATTTTTTTTTTTTTGAAGTAGTATCAAACCATGTATTTAAATTTAAAATAGTTATTTAACATATGACTATTTATTTAGTATGATAATTTCTTAGGAAAATGTATCAAAATCCAGTAAGTATGAGACATGTTAATAAAAAATAACTAACAAACTAATAATTGAAAGACACATATTAGTAGGTAGTTATTTTTGTACACATGTCTCACGTTTATTGGATTTTGATATAGATAATGTGGTATCATTTAATATAAAATACATTTTCATTTCATAGAAACTATTTACTAAAGATAGTATATATAGTTTCTCAAACATATATATATATATATATCTACTCAAAATTTTTTACTAAGAATGACAATAAATGTTGTTATCTTCCAATAATCAAAAAACTAAGATTTAATGAATCATTGTCATAATATTTAAATTTTTGCAATAAATGATAACATATGCTACAATTGAAACTCTTCATCAAATTAAATACCTACAACCATTTGCAATTGTTGGGAAATTTAGACCCTAGTTGATAGAATTAATAAGTTTTAAACCCAAGTTAATTAGATTTATTATGAATAAAACTTGTTAAAACAAACAAACAAATATCAATATCAATATCATGTCAAAATCATGCAATGGAAAATTAAATAAGACAAGATATTATGACCCAGGAAAACCATTGAAACAAATTAGTTTCACAGTAAAAAACCTGGGGAGAAACCTTCCCAAAAAGCAATTCACTGTAATAAAGAGAAGTTTCAGGTCTAGTACAAAATCTTTGTTTCTAGACTTTACAATCCCCGTAGATGAACTCATAGTAAAAACCTTTTACCGCTTCAGAACCTCTGAACTCTTCAATATATGAATGCCACCCTTTTTGCGCGGATCCTAGTACGTGACTAACCAATGATGCACGGCTCTCAGTACGTGACTAATACACCAACTTGAAGAAAATGTTGGCTGCAAAGTTCTTCACTTCATCAACAATGAAGATCAAGAAGCACTTGGTTACAAAACCCTAAGGCGCAAAGGCGCAGTAGCTTTTTTAAGAGAGAGTAAGGCATCAGTCACCTTTTAAATATGTTCTCCTTGTATTCTCTTATGTGACGGCCTCTGAAATAAGCCTTATATATGTCTAAGGTTGTGAAAAAAGAAACCCTACACATACATGTTAGCATGGGTTGAAAATCAGATTTGGAAATCTGAATTTCGTAATTCTTAGTAATTTTCGATTGATCGAGGAGGTGTCGAGCAAGTGTTGAAGGGACAGAAATTTGCTCGATCGATTGACCTAGCTATCGAGAGGTGTCGAGATTGCGATAAGGAGCAACTGAAAAGCTCAATAGATAAGCCAGGTGTCGAGAGGTGTTGAGCAGCTATCGAACTTTAAAATTTAGCACCTTTTCACTTGATTCTTGGACTCACTTGCATGGCTTTAACACTTGAACTTGAAACAAAGTTTCTTGAAGTATTAAACATATCCTAGATCTACCCAAATACAAGTAAAGTTTATTTTGTCAAAGGATTAGCCAATTACATAAAATAGTGATATGTGTTCCTAACAAGTGAATCACATATGTCCTAACAGCAATAAATAATTTGTTATTCATACTTTCTTTTTTATCATTTTATTTTATGAGCCTAACTACAATACTTAGTTTACTTAATTTTTATTGAACACCTTTTTAAGAAAGAAAACAAATAAAAAAAGAACAAAATAACAAAAAAAAAAAAAATGTAATTAAAGTTTCTATTAGATAAAATTATAAACCTAGAAGATTTAAACCACTAATAAATTAGTGTCTTCTAGGTAACAAATAGAATATCATATATCACTATTTTTACTTTCTAAGTGTGATTAACACATAAAACTTAAAATATACAAAGAAAATTTTTGGGACATTAAAATTTCGTGAGGCATTTTCAATATTGCATAGTGAAATATTCTAGGAATCATAAGATTTTGTTAAGTTTTAACTAAGAGAATAATAGCAGGGACTAAAGAGGGAAAGTACTTTTTTTGCATAATTCTATTTTGTTAGTAAAATTATGTGTGTGTATTTTATTTATTTATTTATTTATTTTACTTTAACCCATGTGTTAAAAAAAAAAAAAGGTTAGCCCAAGAAAACTATCCATAAAACTATGAATTTTTGCTCAATAGATTGGCTAAAAAAAAAAACAAGAGTCAAGAACACAATAAATGTCATGATATTTCTCAATACCTTTATTTTAGAGTAATAATACACAACATTTTTACAACATATCTTAGATAGTAAATTATTATTAGTTTTTAATTGGGACAACCACTTTAAACCAAGCGTTAAAAGAAAAAATAAACAAAAAACCAATAGAAGAAAATTATGCATGAAACAGTGAATTTTTGCTCACCAAATTTAACCAAACCAAAAAAAAAGTTTAGGAATACAATAAAATATCACAATATTTTCATAATATCTTTATTTTCAGCCATGGTAAGTTTCGGTCTGATATATTATTATTTATTTTATAGAAATGTTATTTCCATAATATTTTCATAACAAATTCTAGATGGTAAGTTGTTACTGATTTTAAAATGGACTCACGACTAATATCATTTTTTTATCCATCAATAATAGCTTACCTATGATTTGTTGTTAAACTAATGCGAAAATATTGTGGACTTAGCATTTTTTTTTGGTTTGATTTATAAAAAACTATTATCTCAACATTTGTGAAAATATTGTGATAACAACAAGTGTTACAACATTTTCACAAAACATTTATTTTCAATTGTGTTTGGTTATAGTCTCATATTTTATTACTTTATTTCGACCTATAAGAAATTGACATCTTAATAACTGTGAAAATATTGTGAAATTTGTTGTGTTAGTATAACAATTTATATGTCAACTCATATAAATATTTGAAAATAAAAGAGAGAGACCGATGAATGAAACAAAGAAGCCATTGAAGTGATGAACAATACATATTGAGAAAACTAAAAAGTACTTTAGTTTTTACGCATTCACACAACAAGTGTTATAACTTTTTCACAAAACGTTTATTTTTAGTTGTGGTTGGTCACAGTCTTATATTTTATTATTTTATTTCAATCTATAAGAAATTGACACCTTAATAATTGTAAAAATATTATAAAATTTGTTATATTAGTATAACAATAGATATGTCAGCTCATAAATATTTAAAAGAAAAAAAGAAGCACAAACTAATGAACGAAGAAAAAAAAAGTATAACTACTGTAGCTACGGTGTCAATTGATCAAACCAAAAGACATTGTAACTATGTGCATTCGTGTTTTTTATATATAGAAAAAACTATTGGGAAATGTGAGTTTAGTGATCAAAAGAATATGGATAGTTGGGTTGGTTCAAATATCTAAATAGGTACTATTTTGTAGACAATATTTTCGTAGTAATTAGATATATAATTTTACCTGATTATCTTTCAATTTTGTTTCAGCTTAAACTTAGGAGTATATAAATGATCCTTAAAAAAAAAAAAAAAAGTGTATATAAATATTTTTCAACTAACAAAATGTCAATTTTAGACCTCTTAAATAGTCTAGCATAGATATGAATTGAGGAATGAAAATTGGGATCACAGCACGCTTACGTGTTGAAAGACTAAAGAGAAACGGGTCAACAGCGGTGATAAAAGAATCAATAGAGAAACTTCCCTTTCTTTTCCACCTACAACATTGTCAAAGTATCTTATCTTATAACTTTCTTCCCCTCTTTTTTTTCCACTCTGAAGTCTGAATCTCATTCACTAACACTCACTCAGATCGACCAAATTCATCACCATCTTCATCGGCATTGATTTTGTCATTCACGGTCGTTGACTAATCAGCACGCAGTATTTTTCACCAATCGTATTCCATTCTCTCAGTCCGGTAACTCTCTCTTAAGTTTCTTGCTTTCTTCTTTTATCTGTTACTCTCTGTTTACTTGTCTTGCCTCCGAAATCACATGGTAACGTGAGCTAGTAACTCTAAATCTGACAACCTCATCTTTCACCTCATGAACTAAACAAAAGGATAACATGGAAAATCTATGGGGTTAAAAAAGAAAGAAGTTATTTATTATTTACTTGTGTGGTATTTTTTTTTTTTTTTTTTTTTTTTATATCTTATATATATTGAAAGAGAGTGATAAAGAATATGCTCAAATTTCTTATTTATTTATTTTGCATGTGAAAACCATAAATAATACTAGGTTGTCCAAGCCGATAAGATTGGGTAGGGGTCATAAATTTTGTATCCGTTTTAGTTCAACCTGAATGAGGTTGACTCGAAACTAGTCAAGTTGAACCCAAACCCACCCAACACGAAGTCTGGGCTGATCCTCAAGCACTAGAAAGCTCATGTATTTTCATCAAGCACTGTATTTGGCAGTAATGGGAAATATGTTGAATAATTGGTCATGGTTGTTCAACTCACCCCAGTTTCATTTGAAAACAATGTTTCTTTACAGTTGGGTTGACTCATCTTTTACATCTGTAGCTGCAGGGCTGCAGCAAAATCCTTCTCGTGGATTACTGAAAGAAGAAAGGAAGCAAATGGTAAGGACTGTGAGAGCAAATCCTCAAGCTATATGAGTAATACAATCCTTCAAGCCTAATTTTATTACAGTGTTCTGCTGGAATATATCTCCGAATTAATGAAATTAATTGGTTGTATTAGGCTGATTATCTTTTCATGGCGGCAGGGGAGGGAGAAAATGGTACTTCTACTATGAGCTTTTATTTCTTGTGATTTTTTTTGTTGTTGTTGGTAATCTTATTTCTTGTGCTGGAATATCTTTATATAAACTATTTGATTTTCAATTGTGACTTTCGGTGCAACACGGCTTTTTAATTGTGTTCTTTGTGGCGTGGATGATTGGATTAATAAGGAACTTCTAAACCACCTCCACCTCCAAGTGGTGATTTTGCAATTGGACAAGGACAGCTTGCTTCAATTGTGAGAGATCACAATGTTTCAGCTTTGCAGCAGTATGGAGGGGCAAGTGTGACACTGAATTATGTTTTCTTGAATTGATTTTCGTATCGATGATATATACTAGTTAAGTGTAATATTACATATTCTTTAATTCTCTATGTTAAATACATCAGGTTCAAGGGCTATCAGATTTATTAAATACAAACTTAGAGAACGGGATTCAAGGAGATAACGCGGATTTACTGAAGAGGAGGAATGCGTTTGGATCAAACACATATCCTAGTAAAAAACGAAGGAGTTTTTTGGTAAAATCCATTTCCAATTTGGTCTTTTAACACTCTGTTTTAGTACTGCTGTTGCCTTTTCCTCTGATAAGGTAGAGAATATAAGCTATATCGTATTTATTTTGCTGTCTCCTAGATGTTTCTTTGGGAAGCTTGGCAACAGCCCATACTAATCATATTGACAGTGGCTGCGGCGATCATTTTGGCACTGGATCTAAAGACACAGGTCAGCTTGGCTGGGCATAATTAAATACATTAAACTTCCCGGTTA
This sequence comes from Quercus phellos, assembly GCA_028566155.1. Classification (NCBI taxonomy): domain Eukaryota; kingdom Viridiplantae; phylum Streptophyta; class Magnoliopsida; order Fagales; family Fagaceae; genus Quercus; species Quercus phellos. Next base: position 14,392,750 of record JAOWBE010000074.1, read on the forward strand.
TCTAATTATATTGTATTAGGAAAAATGTTTTGACACTCCTTGAACTTTAAGCTAGTATCTAAGACATCCCCTTAACTTTTATTTTGGCCAATTTACATTATAAATTTTACATATCTGCCAAATCAAGAACTCTGTTGGTCGGCTGTTAACAAACTAACGGTTAAACACATGTGAGAGGACGATTGGATTCTCTGGGGAAGAGGATGATTGTGAAGCCTTAGCCAACCTTTGTCTTCTTCTTTTTGTTAGAGAACGCAAAATTTTTCTACAAAAATCACTGCTTGCACTTCTCACCGTGTCTACTTGGAGATTCTATAGGTTTGGGGTCCAAGGAATATAAAGCCTTCTCAGGTAGGTTGGTCACTGTCTTTCAAATAGTATAAGAATGGGTTTATGAGCTTGTTTTGTTTCATAAATAGTCACAGGGATCCATAAAAACCGCAAACCCCGAAAATTAAACCAAACCAAGAATGAGATTGGCACAAGCATTAGAAAAACAGAATAACAGAGAGCAAGAGAAAGAAAGAATAAAAAGAAAAAGAAAATAAAAAAAGAACATACCAACGGGAAGACGATGATGGTCACAATGGTGGTTGGCTGTCGAAGAGAAGATGTGGTGGGTCTGGTTACACTGTCTTTCTTTCTCTCTCTCTCTTCTCTCTTTCTCGGTCAGACTTAGATTCATAGGATTAGATTTGTTTTTTCAAAGTTCACGCGATCATGATTTAGCAAAGATAAAGGTTGTGGAGTAAATGGGCCAAAATAAAATTCTGGCCACTCTATTAAAAGTTCAGGGGTGTATTGCATTATGTTAGAGATACTGGAAGATTGTATTGTATTTCTTGAATGAAAGAATATACATCAGTGCCTTATATAGGAGGCATAAGTGTGCAGTACAAGTAAAGTGTAGTACAAGTATAAGTGTGCTATACAAGTAAAGCAGTTGGCCTAAAGCCCATAACAAAACACAATATACATTAACAGCCCCCCTCAAACTCAAGGTGGATGTGAGACCAGCTTGA
>JAOWBE010000074.1:14395611-14410478 GCA_028566155.1 Quercus phellos
ATTCCTTGTAAGAGATGGATAATTTAATTAAGTAGAATAAAATTGTGTTAAGTTGTTTTTTTTTTTTTTTTTTAAAAAAATTTGCTAAGGGGTTGGACCGCACGGTTCTTACCGGTTCGAGCGGTCCAACCCCGGTTTTAACGGTTCACGAAATTAACAAAAAATCCGGTTCTTTAGGCTTAAAAAACCGGTTTTCATCCCAGTTCCCGGTTTTCACGGTCCGACCTCCCGGTCCGGTCCGGTTCTGAAAACAGTGGTTACAATTACTCCTCATAATTGCTTATAAATCTATATTGTCATGCGTGGGACTTAGCACAAACTTGCACAACACACACTCATATATTACAATCGAATCAAGTCCACCCAATCTATAATACGGGGCATCACAATGCATATATGATACCTTCTTTTGCAATCTGTAAGTTACCATGTATGGCTCACAAGGCCAAGATTTAAGACCTCATCTTGGGTTCACTTAGATTTTTGAGTTTTTTTTTTTTTTTTAATCATAATTTTCTTTCTAGATAAGAAAGTGTGTGAAATAGGTGGGGCAGTGTCGTAGGGAACCTCACTAATTTTATATTGGGTTCAGATTGCATTTTGTTGATGGTTTATTTATCTCAAGATAGTATGTCTTATTCTTCATTTCTCTGTTAGGGTTTCGCAAATGGATTGTATGGAGGAGGGGGCATTGCTATTGCAGTTATCCTCATCGTTGTCTTGAGAGGTATTGAATCGATTCTTTCATATGTTCCATTTCTTGAGGTTAATTTTAACATGTTGGATTCACACATGTCCAGCTTACTTTGAATGTGTTAAGGTTGTTATGCTGCAGTGGAAATTTATTATGTTCTTCTTTGTATTATTTTTAGAGAACAAAGTTTAGCTACAAAATTGGTTGTAGCCTTAGGCTACAAACTCACTCAATAAAATAAATATTACTGCATATTTTGAAAATCTAACCATTGAATTACATGTTCTTTACGTTCTTAATACACATGTCAATTTTTGTGTCAATCGGATGTTATTTACTATATAATCTATAATTTTATATTTCATGCATAATTTTAAATTACAAAAACTTGCAATTTAAAAATTTATTGATAACATAGCTATTGATCTTTAATTTTCTTGAAATTTTGCAAACATGGAGGATATAAGAAGAAGATGTAATCCAATGGTGGATTTGTCAAAATTCACCTCCAATAAAAAGATATTGAGTGAGTTTGTAGCCTAAGGTTACAACCAATTTTGTAGCTAAACTTTGTCCATTTTTAGATTGAATTGCAATTTGTACCCTTAAAAATAAAGATCATAAAGATTTTGTCTTATAAAATTTTAAAGTTTTGATTGTGTCCCCTAACTTTACGTAGGGTTTAGAATTAAGCCCTTTCGCCCATAATTAGTGATGAAGTGTCCATTAAATGCTGAGATTATCTCAAAATGACATAGTTTTAATACTCTACAACTACATCATCTTGAATTTCATTTTCCCTTTGCTTAATTCCCTTTTTTTTTTTTAAATCCTATTGCCCTATTTTCTATCACCAATAGCTATCATCAATCTCTTCTTCAGCGACCTCTTGCATGTTCCTTTCTCACTCCAACTGCTAGACCCATCCATCCAAAAGTACCAACATCCACTCTTCCAAAACCTAACTTGGAAAATGGGTTGGATTAGGGTCAAAATCGGGTTCAGGTCAAATAGGTTGCAAGTGGGTTGGATCAATCGGGTTATAAGTCAACTTGTATTTTTTCACATGCAAAAGAAATAAATATGATTATATTATCTTTGTTTTCTTGTCGATATAAATAAGAGATCAAATAAAAAAAAATACTTATAAATAAAATTTAAATAATATATAGATTTTTAAGTTGATTTTATACCATCAAAAGTTCACTAATCATATCATCACCATAAAATAACACGCACACACACACACCCCCTTAATGACGTGGATCACGACAAGTGTGCTGTAGGAGGCATCACTGTGTGAGAATCGAGATGATGAGTTTTGAGAGTAAGACTGAGAAGTAGAGACAAAGACAATGAGATTCCAAACATTTAAGTTTAGGTTTAAGGTCTTTCTTATTTTTAAAAATTATTTTATTTTTTTAATAATAGTGTGGCATACTAAACTATTATGCTAGCGTCTGAAAGAAATCACACTTTGTGAGTTTGATGCGAATTGTCAATTTTGAATGGTCTCATTTGGCCATTTGGTATTATTATTATTATTATTATTATTATTATTATTATATAAAAATATTTAAAAAACGGGCCAACTAGTCTAACCTGTAGGTTGATCCAACCTGACCCAAAAATGAAACAGATTGAGTTGGATCAACATGTTTTTACTTCGGGTAAAAATATCTTGAATTAGATAAATAAGTCAAGTCCAATTTTACCAAGTCTATCAAAATCCCATCCAAGACTCTAGCCAAGCTTTGAGAAATAAAATAGAATAAACCCCAAGAACAAAACAAAAATTATACCATCACACCATCACAAATGCACCCATTCACACATATTCAGCTTTTACGCCTCATTGCCTCATGGACAAAATCCCAATTTAAAAAAAACGAAACTCAGCTTTTTCGCCTCATTGCCTCATGGACAAAATCCCAATTTCAAAAAAACGAAACTCCATAGCACCCAACTCCTTTGACATGAAAAAAAAAATGTGATTGATCATTATAATTGATCCATTTACTGTTCAACAATCCAGCATGCACAACAAATTTTACAAGTTTTTTCGCAATATGTTAAGTTGACAAGTTGTAGTTAATATAACGTTATTTTTATTGCACCCAAATCACAATTTATCACCTCTCACCTGATCAGTTATGAAAAAGTGTCTGACTAAATAGTGTTATGGGGGTATTGGTTAAGGTTTAACTTTACGATAAAATTGATTGACTTTTTACAAGGATTCGAGCCACTTTAAGTTTAAAGGGTATTTATTTATTTATTAGCTTTTACTACTCCCTCCGTCCCACTTTGTTTGTCCTGTTTGAAAAGTCAATTTTTTTAAGGGAACATAATTTATTTTCTTGTCTATCATTTAAAAATTTATAAGTTTCTAAAAGTACCCTTAAATAAATTTATCAAAAAATTGAATTAGTAAATTAATAGAGATATAATAGGAACACTAGTAAATTAATAACTTTTATTTTTAGAAATAGGACAATATTTTGGAACATCCTAAAATGGAATAGAGAACAAACAAAGTGGGACAGAGGAAGTACTTCCCAATCTAGATGTCAGTAACACCCATCTTTAACCTCTGGAATAATTGCACAAGTGAAATTATGACATACTCCCTAAAAAAATATTGAGAAGTGTGTTTGGTCCTTATATTTATTGCTCCAAAAGCTGCAATTTTTGTCACAATTATCTTATGTAATAGACTGTGATTGACTATTTATTACTTTTACATAAACCACCAACTTTTTCTTTACCATTCACAATCTATGCATGTGGGTAGTTATGATTTTTTATGTATTTGTAAAAATTTTTGCTCCAAGAAATAGGATGCTGGGTTGCTGGCTGTGTTTTGCCGGGAAGGACAACAAACTCGTTAATAGAGCTTTTATGGTTTTATTCACCAATTTATGGTTTAGCCGGAACACTAAATTCCCAATCTGTACCTTTGCATCTTTCGTTATTGCTGTAGTTGATGTATTAAGTTTTAATCTGAATGCCTGTTACTTGTTATAGTTTGCTATTGAAATGACACCTTCGCACCTTTCGTTATTGTTATAGTTTGCTATTTCTTTTAAAAAAATTTTGTTAAATTTTTTGTGTTTATAGACTCTTTTATTATTATTCTCTCTTTTTCTTTTTCTTTTTTAATTTTTTAAAAATTGTTTCCTCTGCAGCGATAACCAATTATATAAAATATATTCAGTTTCAAAGTTTAAACGAAGAGAAGCGAAATATCCATCTAGAGGTTTGTTTCTACGATTCTATGTGCGCTATCATTCATTGTTATCCCCCCCCTTCTTTTTTTGTTCATCTCCTTTTGGATTTAATTTGAACATACGCATGCACAGATTATTAGAGGTGGCAGAAGATTTGAGATCTCTGCATATGACATTGTAGTTGGTGATGTCGTGCCTCTCATCATTGGCAATCAGGTACACGTTTCTTATTTTTGTTCTTATTGTTCTTATTGTTCAAATTGTTAATACTAGAGGGCCATTTTTATTGTAAATGTTTATTTTATTTATATAAATTATTTGGTAAAGTAACATTATTTTAAACCTAATTAACGAAGAGAACAGCTCCAGCCTACTGTGCTAACATGGTTAATGAGACTCGCTGATTTTCATGTTTTGAGTGGAACTTGTCTTTGCTAAGGATGAGCACACTTCAACTCATTTCTACTCAGTATATTGACTCAATGTACATGCAAAACTCGTCTCTTGGAGAGACGAGTAGTTCATGAAAAGCCTAGTTTGCAAAATAAATTTACAACATTATTAGCTTAGCAAATGATTTTTAAAAATATATTATAATGGCATATACAACAGTTATACTATAATTTTTTTGTATTGACTTGACATACTAAGTCTCATCATAGGTGCCTGCTGACGGAGTATTGATTTCCGGTCACTCTTTTGGAATTGATGAATCGAGTATGACTGGAGAGAGCATGATGGTGAGCATTTCTTTTATCTTGTAGTCTTCGTTGATGATAATTATTTGTTAAGAATCTTAGAATTTAGTTGTATTACTCAATACTTCTCCTTAAAAGAACTTGGGTTCAAATTTCTCTTCATTTATTGTAAAAAGATGACAGCAATAAATTAATAATTGCTAGTTCAATTAATAATTGCAGGTTGACAAGGATTCCAAAGATCCATTTCTAATGTCTGGCTGCAAAGTTGCAGATGGTTGTGGCACCATGCTGGTAAAATAAGTTTTTTCTTAACTATTTTCTCTTCTTCACTAATAACTTATTTTTTAATTGTATAGTTTTAATCTTCATATACAATATCCAAAATCACAGTGAACATTTTTTTAGCTATTTTATGTTATATGTTTAAATTTCGAAGTATTGAGTCCAGCCCAATGGAATAGTGTGGAGATTTTCTAGTTTAACTAAGTTATTATTTGAGTTTTCTTCACGTAGAATAAAAGTTTATTCCTTATTTAAGAAATAGTATTATGTTCCTTATTTTCAACATTCAATTTACTAAGAAAGATATTCATTGATCATCACGTAATATGTATGAAAGCTTTATATTTAGATTTCAAAAAGAAAAGAAAAGAAAGATTTATATATAGGCAATGCTGTAAAGGATTTGGTGGTACAACTTGGAATGTGTGAGAGCTAAAGCCAAAGTTTTGTTGTAGTAAGATAGTTGGTTAGCATGAGAACATCTGCAGGCGTATTGGAGATTTGGATTAGTTTCTATTTGTAAAATTTGCAAGAGTCTATGTGTTGTAATTCTTATTATTGATAGTGAATTTTTGGTTCGCGTTATCCATGGTTTGAATTTAGGCTCAACTCAATCTTGTCAGGTGGCAAAAAATTGCACCTGTTCTCGATTGAAGAGAAGAATGGATTGAATTGAGTTGGTTGTCGGCTATGGCGAATTGAGTTTCAGCCAATTTAGATTGAAATGGCAACAAAGGAGACATTGGAAGAAACTAGCCAGAGATTGCAAGATCTCCACCAATCTGAGTAGCTTTTAGGCAGAGAGAGGGTTTTGGCGGTCAAATCGATTTGGGTCATTTTTGCAAAGGAGCCCCACGACTTAACTAGCCATCTTCGATTTTTGCTGTCAAGCACTTGCCATCGACCTTCGATTGGCTCGAATCAGTTGCAGGTCTAGTCGGGTGCTGTCAATTATGTCGTGTGGCTTGGGTTGGTGGACAACCCTAGATTTAGGCATAAAGTTTGAGCATTGTGTTGCTTGTATTTTATAAAAAATTAGTCAAGAGCTTTTATTATAATAAAAATATAACTTGTAACCCCTGCACATGCATGGGTGCATTACACACAAATACAAACAGAAGTATATATATAACACATTTCTACCTAGTAAGTAATAGCCAATACACATTCATAGTATTACATAGAAGCATATTAAATTCAAATTGTTGGGTTATAAATTGACCATAGTTAATTAATTCAATTACAAAAGTTAATTAATTAGTCAAATTATATGCAAAACAGATTTAAGACACAATCAAATCTCCAAACTAAATTAGAGTGTAACAGAAAATAAATTCGACACGGTGATTTGATCACGATGGGAAAAACCCTTGTAGATAAAATCTCACTAGGTGAATTTCAAGTCATCACTCTTGAAGAATCTACTAACAAGAAAAAGTGATTACAAGTACAAGGAATCTAACCCTACGGGCCTATCCCGAAGTATCTACCTACAATAGAACCTACTGAGCTATGCCAGTCTTAACTCCAATCCCAAATTGGATTGGATATTATTAGAGTGACCCCTATAAAAACACTGTTTTTAACCAATTTTAAATCCAAGTTGATTATTAGATCTGTTATGGAAAATTTAGGTTAAACACATACTCCTCAATATCATGCAAGTGCAAAAATATAAATGAGACAAGATATGATGACCCAACAAACCGATAAAACCTAACCAGTTTAACAGGAAAAACCTGGGAGTTGGGGGGACTTAACCTTATCAATCTTGAGGTAAATAGTTTCATTATTAGATAGAGATTTAAGTCGGAATAACCCTATTCGTTATAAATTTAACTACAATTACCGAATAAAGCTTTGAATCCCCATAGATGTTTCTAATAGTGATCTGCTACAACTTGAACCTCTAATCCAAGTGCTTCAATGTTCCTTTGAAGAATTGAATCTAGTACACTTGATAGCTGGAAGATTGCAATTTGAATCCATTGGTTCAATGAGAATGTGAGTGATCACTAGTAGAGACTTTGAAAGAATAGTAGGCACAAACTTTTAGATCCCAAACTGAGCTACTCCAATGTCTTGAAAAACATGCCCTAGGATTCCTCTTAAATATTTATTGAAGTAGTTTTGAAACCCTAGTCATTTGATGGTTTGATGGGCTAAAATTTTGATTCTAGAATACAACTTTCAATCAGTTGAACCTACTATAAATCTAGTTCCTTGAATCAAATTCTTTCCTAATCTTGCACACTGAAGTGCTCAAGATAATACTAGCATCTTGAGCATTGTCTAATCAATCCTATAAACTCTATGGGCTATATCTAAAGAAGTTTGAGTTCACATGTTTGCCAGTAATACTACACAAATATAGAACTTAAGTGTTTCCCCCTTTGGTAATACATGACAAAACTTATATTAAAAATGAAATTCTAAAATACAAGAACAATCCTATTACAAGATTTTGCCTAGAACAAACACAATCCTAACCAAGATTCAATTATCCTACAAGTTGTAAGTATAGGCAGTCGAACATGATCAGAATAAACCTATATTTCTTGAAATAATCAAATAAAGCATCAAGGCATGCGTGGAAGGTAAAACATATATAGAAATATGTATCACAATGCTATAGTATAAAGATAGATCCATTATGAGCAAAAAAGCATGTGAACATGGCATAAAAAGTTTGATACCAAATAAAGAGTTAGATAACAACTCGAAAACAAATAAGGCACAATATATCAAGACTAAAAGAAAATAAAGTACATAACCAAAAAAAAAAAAAATCTTAAATCTCCCCTTTAATCTATGAACAACAATAAAAACTCTCCCCCTAAAACCTAAACCAACTTCCCCTTTTTGTAACGTATTGCTAAAGGCAATTAAAATCAATCAGAAGAAGAAGGCGGTGGAGGCATCACTGAACTCCGAAATTCATGGAAGTCAACCCGCAAGGCTGCAACATCTCCCACAAGTGTGTCCAAAAAGCTATCCATGTGCAGCTTGAGTAGTCAAGAAAGACTGCATCATCTCACCATGAGTAGCCTGAAGATCAAGCATCCTTTCTAACATGGATTGGACAGAAGATGTGCTTAAGGAAGGACCAACATCAGAATCCACATCAACCTCCAAATCAGCCTTAACATCATAATCAATCATTAGTAAAGTCCTCATCATTACCCTCTATAGATACATCCTCAGCTGCCAATTCAGCTTTGCAAGTAGAGACCTGGTCTGGAGATCTGAAAGGGAGCTTTGATCTTAAAAGTGCTTACCGCCTAGCAGTGGGGAATGAGATCAATACTTTCGATGGGGATTGGATTTGGCATGTCAAAACTCTTCCAAGAATCCAGATCTTTGTCTGGAAATGTCTCCATCACAGTTTAGGAGTCAAAACTTGCCTCAATGCCAGAGGTTTATCTCTAGACCCCTTCTGCCCTCTTTGCCAAAAACAACCTTAGACTATCATTCAGAGTCTTCGTGATTGTGACCTTGTTAAGAAAATCTGGACCAACTTGGGAGTGCAGGGAACGAGGTCGAGGTTTTATGGAACCACCCTTAATCTTTGGCTGTCGGAGAATGCCAGACCGTCGACCATAGTCAGCCAACACAAACTGCCTTGGAAATCAGTTTTTCTCTTTGCAGTTTGGACTATATGGAAGAGAAGAAACCTGTTGGTCTTCCAAAACAAACCTTTCAACCCCAGCCTCCATTTGGAGATCCTTCACAAAGCGTTGGAATTCACTCATTGTGCCTTAAATATCAGAGAGGTAACCCGCCATGTTTTGAAACCTGTTAGGTGGGAAAAGCCAGCATCAGGGTGGAGAAAGTTAAATTCCGATGGATCCTCGCTTGGATACTCAAGGCAGATCAGTATTACCTCAAGCTTTATAGCTGAGCTATGGGCGTTGAGGGACGGTCTTATGATGTGTGTTGATAGGAATTTCCCTGCTGTTGTGGTTGAAATGGATGCCAAAGTTATTATTGAAGTTCTGTACAATCCCAACGACACTAATTTAATGAACAATCCCAACAACACTAATTTAATTATTTCCTCCATTGTGGATGACTGCAGGCAGCTGGCTTCTCGAATTCCCCGGATTCGTTTTGATCACTGCTATAGAGAAGCTAATAGGAGTGCGGACATGCTAGAAAGGATGGGAGCTCAGCAATCTTCTTCCTTTAGTTTATATGCTAGTCCCCCTGAGGGCGTGCAACCTTTGTTAGATTTTGATAATTCTGACTTGTACTTAAACCGGTGCTGTCCTGAAACAATTGTTAATTTCTAATTTAATGCAATTCCCTGATTACCAAAAAAAAAAAAAAAGTTAGAAAAGCTAAGCCTTAAGCACACCGATGGCGTGGACTCTGCACAGCTGCAAGAACAAAAAGGAAAGAGACTCCCTGCTGCACTATGCTAGACACCAAGCACTACCTTGAGAGGTACTGGTCCGGTCCCTCCCTATTTTGGTGCTGCACTAGACCTCCTCATGGGATGGTACCTTGCTTGGGCAGTACAACATACACGTGTAGCTCTCCCTTTGGCTTAAGAAAAAGACAAAGTACACAACCGTGTCTGGCACTGTCCCTCCTTCACAAGCCTTATTCATGCAGCTGATTCTTCTCTCTCCCCCAGTGAGCAAATCTTGTACTTTTGTTAGCTTTCCTCTAGTGTTTGCAAGCACTAATAGAGTGCTGCCACCTGCCCTTGTACACCAGGTGTCTTCCTTGTACTATAAAAGGAAACATACACCGGTCATCCTAGGTATCAAAAAAATACACAAGGAGTAAGGTAGAAAAGGATAGGAAAAGAAGGATAGAAGCTTACACTGAATAAAGAACAAAGGTGTAACGTTGGTTTTCATTGAGAAGAGTAAAATATTCTTGCACGAGTAAGGACACCAAAATCCTTGTGGTTTTTCACCCCTTTTTCATGGGATTTTCCATGTAATCCTTTGCCTTTGTCTCTTCGTTTAGTTTTATTCTTGTTCTTCCTTGTCCATATTAGAAGAGCAGCATTGTTTTAGGTCCTTGACAAAATGGTGTTTAAATGTACTCTCGTTATGGTTTAGGGGTTTTCCATAGTAATCTCTAAAAACTTTCAATATATTGAAGTGGTATTTGTTTGTTGGCTTTTACTACCTCCTAATGTGATACTTCAAATTTTGGGGATTTGATTGTTATGTAAATTGTTTGAGTATGTGTTCTATAGGAATTTCGCATAAGGTGTTTATTAGGTTGAATTTGGCTTATAAGTGCTTGCAAAGACCTCCAATTGTAATTTGACTAGTCCTTTTGGAGTATAAACATAGATATGATCAACACTTTTCTCAAGCCATTATAAATGGCATCAGACCAAACTTGGTAACATCCATGTGACATTGGGTTTTATTTTCATAAAAAAAGTCGTAATTATGATTTGCTCTTTCATTTGCATCAACTTGCTTACTTCATCTTATGTTTTCTCTTTCTTTTTTATTTTAATATATATATATATATATATTTTTTAAAAATTTATTTTTAGGTGACTAGTGTTGGGTTAAATACTGAGTGGGGTTTGCTCATGGTTAGTACTTCAGAAGAGACTTGTGAGGAGACACCGTTGCAGGTCAACTTTTTTATCTTTCTCGCGTTAAATTTCATGTTTTGAATGTAATGTTTACTTGTAAATGAATTGTTATAGATACGCTTAAATGGAGCTACGATTTTAGCTGGTAAGCTTGGACTTTCGGCAGCTGTCGGTCTCCTTATCATACTTTTCAGCAGGTAACTCAATGTATTGAGAAATGAGAAGAGTAATGTTAGCGAGAGAGTATATTTCACATCATTTGATATAATTTGATGAGATTGGAGTAGCATATCATTTTTGTTATGCATCAACCACAATAATATGTTGTAATTGAACCCACACTTTCACTAGAGTGTGATGAGACTTGACCTCGTCAGCCGAGTACCCGAAATGGATCCAAGCCCTCACTTTAGCACCTGCGGAGATAATAGGGTTGATCCTTCTAATATGCACACCGGTGCGGTGCCTGCCACAACGTCTCCGACGCCCAAGTTAAAATAGAGAGAAAGATATTAAAAGAAAATGAGCAGAGTTGTCTTAGTATATATTTCCTGTTCTTTTTGTTAATGATGTGAAGACCTTATATAGGTTGTTCTGGATTCTAGCCGTTGTTGGTAGTCAATGCTTCAGTAGTAACGCTTTTGCCTAGTAATGGGGTTTTAATGAGCCCTAACGGTTTGCCAGTCTGGCTTTGTAACTGTCTAGAGTGTTTACTGATGGACCGTATTAAATGGCCCTGTGTCCCCGTCAGGCGTGACTAATCTTTTTATTCGTCAGTGTAACTTCGTCATTATTCGATGGCTTCGCCTAAGATATGCGTATGTTCATCAGTACTATCAGTTGCCCCCCAGCTTCTGTGGTTGTTACGACACGTCATGACGACCATAGAAGATGAAAGGTTTTCTTGAGCTATCCATGACTCTTGGGGTTTCGCTCCGAATTAAATGCATAGTAGCGGTGCTACACATAACATGGCCACCTGGCGCATGATGATTTGAGGTGTTAACCTTGTGACCCTTGGGTTTCTCGCTATTTTTCAGTTTTTGGGATTGAAATTTTCCCTTTTCCTTCACTTCCCCACAGACGGCACCAAACTGATGAGACCTAACCTCGTTAGTCGAGTACTCGAAATGGATCCAAGCCCTCACTTTAGCACCTGCGGAGATAATAGGGTTGATCCTTCCAATATGGACACCGGTGTGGTGCTTGCCACAACGTCTCCGTCACCCAAGTTAGAATGGAGAGAAAGATATTAAAAGAAAATGAGCAGAGTTGTCTTAGTGTATATTTCCTGTACCTTTTGTTGATGATATGAAGGCCTTATATAGGTTGTTCTGGATTCTAGCCATTGTTGGTAGTCAATGCTTCAGTAGTAATGCTTCTGCCTAGTAATGGGGTTTTAATGGGCCCTAACGGTTTGTCAGTCTGGCTTTGTAACTGTCTAGAGTGTTTACTTATGGACCATATTGAATGGCCATGTGTCCCCGTCAGGTGTGACTGATCTTTTTATTTGTCAGTGTAACTTCGTCATTATTCGATGGCCTCGTCTAAGATATGCATATGTTCGTCAGTATTATCAGTTGGCCCCCATCTTCTGTGGTTGTTACGACACGTCATTACGACCATAGAAGATGAAAGGTTTTCCTGAGCTGTCCATGACTCTTGGGGTTTCACTCCGAATTAAATCTATAGTGGCGGCGCTACACGTAATGTGGCCACCTGGCGCATGATGATTTGAGGTGTTAACCTCATGACCCTTGGGTTTCCCGCTGTTTTTTAGTTTTTGGGATTGAAATTTTCTCTTTTCCTTCACTTCTTTAATCAATTCTGTTTCTGAGTTTTTGCCCCATTTTTCCTTGTTTACTTATGCTACCACTCCGACTCTACTCCAATCTTTACTTTGTGAATCTTCTTTTCCTGTTTGCGTTGCTTATTTCAAAGGTACATTCTTCTTTCCCCCTCTCTGTTTCTTTTTCTTCATAACCTGTCTGTAAATTTCTGATCTTTTTTTTTTTTTTTTTCGCTGTTGTTTGCTTTATGGGTTTTTAGGATTCGAACCCTTCCCCCACCTTTTTCTCTGGTTTTTCATGGTTAGTGGTTCCGAGATTAGAGCAACTTACCCCTAAGTGTCTTTTTTCTTTGCTCGTTTAGGGGCTGCTTTAGGTGTCTCCGGTGACTTCCTCCTTTTGGTTGGGGATTTTATTTTTGTGGGTTGTGGGTTGAGTTTAGTTACAGGAGAGTTATCTCTGATTTTGAGTCAATCTCTTGCTTGGTTTAAGGGAGAAATGAGGAGGATGGCGGAAGTAAGATCTAGTGAGCTAGAAACTGGGTTGTCATCTGGCGGCGACCCAGAGGGGGGTGATACAGCCGTCTTTGCCCCTCGGGCAGTTAGGGCTTTTCATGCTCTTGAGGAGGTATGTGGGCTGGATGATGAGACTGTAGGTAGGTTTAAGGATAGGTTCCAATTTCCAGAGCATGTCCATGTCCGTCAGCCCATTAACGAGGATAGGGCCTATCATTTCTTTCCCGGTGAAATCTATTTCTATGAAGCTGCCTTTACTTGCAGGTTTAGGCTCCCCGTCCACCTATTCATAATGGAGCTTTTAGGTTTCTCTAGCATCGCTCCTGGGCAACTTATGCCCAATTCGTGGAGAATTGTGGTTAACTGTATGGAAATATGGTTGTCCGCAAACGAGGATATGATTAAAGTTGGTGAGCTTGTCCATCTTTACCATTTGAAAGAGTCAAAAGAGTATGGATATTATGTACTGGTTCCTTGGGCGAGGAGAGCTAGGATTGTGAGGGGTCTACCCTCGTCCTTCAGGTATTGGAAGTCCCGTTTCTTTTTCGTGTTTAGGGACGACTTTGAGACCCTCGCCAGCGAGGCTTGGGGTGATATCCCAAGGTTGCTCCGTCGATGGGGAAACCCACACTTAGGTGCGTTAATATTCTTCATCGTTTGTTGATTTCTGTTTTGTCTTAATTGGTCGTCTGTAACCTCCCTCTTTTTCTTGTGTAGTTAAGAGACGACCTAAGCTGAAGGGCAAGTACCAGGGCCGTGTTGAGAAAGCGATAGAGTACGCCAAGACGATAGAAAGTTGGGACAACCTTATGGATCCTCGGACTCTTGCGTTTTATTGTCTAGGCCCAGACCCTTCTTCGTACGTGCTGCAACTTATCGACATTGAGGAAAAAAAAAGTAAGTTTTAGGTTTGTCAGCGTTGCCTTTTTTCTTTTTGTGTTTACCTGTACAATTATTGACAAGTGTTCTCTTCTTGCCGAAATGACGACGAAGTTTAATAAGGATATGTATGCGAGGATGAGGAACAAGAAGGATGAGCCCTTGTCTACAATAGGGACTAAGTTTGTCCGTATCATGAACAGAGGCACTCCGATCCTTTCGGCATTTCCTTCTTCCCCAACCTCCGTACTAGTAGGGGCGGCGTCACCAACCCCGTCGGTCGAAAAGCTTACTCCCCGTAATAAGAGGCTGAAGGTTGGGGAGAAGTAGAAGGAGAAGGTTGACTCCAGGCCTTCTAGCATCTGGGATGACGCTGGAGTTTCAGTGGCGAGAGCTTAAGATATCTTTAACGCAGACAAGATGAAGGTGTTCTCAAGGGTGCCAGCAGATGACATTGCGAGGCATCATCTTCATAAGGTGTACCCCTTTTTTTTAGGTGTTGGGAGAGAGTCTCCATCTTACTTTGGAGTACCTGGCTTTAGAGGCTAAGGTTGAATCTACACGATCTCATGCATTGTCCTTAGAGGCAGAAAATTCGAAGCTGAAGAAGGAGCTCATAGCTGCCATGAACGACGCCAACGTAGCCAAGGAAAAGCTAAGGACTTCGACTGAAGAGCTTAGAGTCGAAAGGGAGCTAACCAAGGAGAAAGACGAGCAACTCACTGCTACCAAGGAGAGGGCTAAAGGGCTTGCAGCCAAGGCCATTGAGGGCTTCCAGCAAACCGAGGAGTACAATACTATACTTTTCAGCTGGTACTTCAAAGGGTTCGAGTTTTTAAGGAGGTATTTCATAAAGCACCCCTCTGGAGTGGATCTGGAAAAGGTCGACCTAGAGGAGGTTGACAAAGAAATGGTTGCTGACGAGGCTGCTCAATCTTCAGCTACTGAGACTAATGCCCCCGAGACCAATGGTGCTACAGCTGATGCCTAAACTTGCTATCAAGAGACAAACATTTTCTTTTCTCCCCTTTTTTTTTTTTTTTTTGGGTGCCCATTATGTTTGAGGGCTTTTTGTAAATCTAGCTTCAGAACAGTTTGCCCTTAATTTTATGAACAACAGTATTTGCCCAGTTTTTATGGGTTGTTGACAATGGTAATTGCCCACCGTTTTTTTTTTTTTTTTTTTTTTTTTTTTTTTTTTTTTTTT
>JAOWBE010000074.1:14410578-14427792 GCA_028566155.1 Quercus phellos
GAGGGGTGGATTACTCAAGTAACGTTTTAGTTCCTGGAACACTACTTCACACTCGTCAGTCCAGGCAAAATCCCGCTTCAAGGTTTTGAAGAACCTATTAAGAGCTGCAATCCTTCTGGTGAGCTTTTGAACTTCTTTGACGGTCCTGGGCGAAACCATATTGATTACGGCCTGGACCTTCTCCGAGTTTGCCTTTATCCCCCTCTGGGAAACCATGAAACCTAAGAACTTGCCTGAAGCTACACCAAAAACACACTTACTAGGGTTCAGCTTCATCTAATACTGTTTGAGGGTAGCAAACATTTCCCTGAGGTCGTCCAGGTGGGCAAGCTCTTCTTTACTCTTGACGAGCATATCATCCACGTATACTTCCATGTTTCTGCTGATTTGTTTGTTGAACATCTTGTTTACCAATCTTTGATAAGTAGCTCTTGCATTCTTTAATCCGAAAGGTATTACCTTGTAGCAATAGAGTCCTTGGCTTGTGATGAAAGTGGTTTTCTTCTGGTCTTCTTCATCCATTTTTATCTGGTTGTATCCTGAGAACACGTCCATGAACGTCAGTAACTTGTGCCCGGCTATAGAATCCATGAGCTAGTCTATTCAGGGCAAAGAGAAACTATCCTTCAGGCATGCTTTGTTCAGGTCCATGAAATCCACGCACATTCTCCATTTCCCATTTGCCTTTTTTACAAGGATGATGTTAGCGAGTCAATCAGGATAGTAGACTTCGCGGAATGAAGCTTGCCGCCAGTAGTTTGGTAACTTCTTCTGTAGCCGCTTAGTCTCGTTCAGGGGCGAAGGCTCTTCGTCTTTGCTAGATGGGCTTTCTCTCTGGATTCATGTTCAACTTATGTTGAATGATCTTTAGGGATATGCCCAGCATGTCCTCATGGCTCCACGCGAAGACGTCTAGGTTCTCTTTAAGGAATTGATGAGCCTGGTCCTCATCTCAGAGCTTAGTGTCGTCCCTATTCTCGTCGTCTTGGTCATCCCGTCTTCAAGCAGTGCCACTGTTTCCAAGGTTTCCACTTTATTTTCTCCTTCCTCTTCGATCATCCATGTATGGTTCTTCTTTGTGGCTAGAACGGCCTGGTAGCATTCTCTGGCTAAGATTTGGCCTCCTCTTACCTCGCCGACTCTGTTATCTGTTGGGAACTTTACTTTCAGGCAATAGGTGGACGTGGCCGCCTTCTATCTGTTGAGTGTGGGTCTTCTAATGATTACATTGTAGGACTAGGGGTAGTCTACCACTAGAAAGTCTAGCTGGCGGGTCAACTGCCTCGGTTGTGACCCCACAGTTACTGCCAACGTCACTATACCCCTGGGATAGATCCTGTCTCCACTAAAGCTGATGAGAGGGGATTTAAATGGGTGCAGTCTTTTTGGGTCTAGCTTCAGTTGCTGAAAGGTAGGGAGGTAGATGATGTCCGCAGAGCCCCCATTGTCTATGAGGATTCTTTTAGTGTTAAACCCTTCTATATTCAACATTATAACCAACGGGTCGTTGTGGGGCTATTTCACTCCTCTGGCATCTGCTTCATTAAATGACATGTCTTGGTCCGTCCGCCTTTATTTGAACGGGGGTACCATGTAGACGCTATTCACCTGTCTCTGACATGCTTTCTTGAGGAACCTGAATGACCTTCTAGTGAAAGGACCCCTCGCAATCGTCTTTATCTCCCCGATTATATCCTGTGAAGGCTAGCGTCGATGAATGTCACTCCTAGAAGGGAATTCACACTGATTCTTGTTGCCCCCCTTGAAGTTACTGTACTCCCCCTTCTTTACATATTTCTGTAATTTTCCCTTTTGTATCAGTTCTTCTATCTGCTCCTTTAAGTTCCGGCAATCTTCTGTGTAATGGCCATGATCCTTGTGGAAACGGCAGTACTTATTCTTATTGCGGATGTGGGGTGACGAATGAATAGGCCTCGACCATTTGAGGTAATGCTCATCCTTAATCTGCATTAAGATTTTATCAACAAGCATAACAAGAGGAGTGAATTTTACCGTCTGAGTGCCTTTATCGTCCTTTCGTCTATTAGCGTCAGTAATCCTATGATCTGGGCACTCCCTCTTTTGCCCTCTACGTTCGTCATTTTTCCTTCCTTTGTTTCTCGGCTTCTCGTCATCCCTTATAGCTGCCATTGCATCCTCAACATTCATGTACTTCTGTGCTTTCAGGAGCATCTCTGCCATCGTCTTCGAAGGATTTTTCGCGAGTAAGGCCACGAGATCTCTAGATCTCAATCCTGCTTTGAAGGTCGTTAACTGCACTTTTGTTGTCGGCTTCATCTACCTCTAAGGTTTCCCAAGTGAAGTGCTTCACATACAACCTCAGGGTCTCCTTCTCTCCCTGCCTAATGGTGCCTAAGTGATCCACTGGCCTCTTAGGACACTGTCCCCTAATGAAGTGGCATTGCTCAACTACTCGAAGCTATCTATTGACGACGTTGGCAACTTGGTGAACCATTCTCTTGCAGCTCCTTTGAGAGTGGTGGGAAAGGAACGACACAGTATTTCGTCAGGGGGCTGTTGAAGGCCCAGCGTTGTCTTGAAGGTGTTAAGGTGGTCTTGAGGGTCCTTAAGCCCGTCGAACGACTTAAGCTGAGGCAACCAGAATTTTGACGGCACCGGAAATTCCAGGACCGCCATAGTGAATGGTGAATCTGTTGCTCTAACCAGTCTATCCATACTTCGCTTTGTCTTCTTTTTGATAGCGCTCCTTAACTTATCCATCTCCTTCCTCATCTCTCAAAGGAGGTCTGAATTCTGATCATCCAAAGAGACAGGTCTTTGGCGGTCACTTCTTCTCTGATTATTCCCTTCGTCTTTCGAACTGCCCTTGGACCGATTCTCCTCTTATTGGAGTCGTAACTTTATTTCTTGGTTTTTTCTGGTAAGTTCTTCCACGATGACCGCAAGTGCCTGGACTTGTTGAGCCAGGGTTGCAAAATCTTAGTTGGACTCCATTTTGAGTATAGAAAATGATGGGGATTATTTCTTTGAATCTTGATACAGAAACACGGTTCCCCACAGATGGCACCAAACTGATGAGACCTGACCTCATTAGCCGAGTACCCAAAATGGATCCAAGCCCTCACTTTAGCACCTGCAGAGATAATAGGATTGATCCTTCCAATATGGACATCGGTGTGGTGCCTGCTAGAATGTCTCTAATGCCCAAGTTAGAATGGAGAGAAAGATATTAAAAGAAAATGAGAAGAGTTGTTTTAGTGTATATTTCTTGTTTCTTTTGTTGACGATGTGAAGGCCTTATATAGGTTGTTTTGGATTCTAGCCGTTGTTGGTAGTCAATGCTTCAATAGTAATGCTTCTACCTAGTAATGGGGTTTTAGTGGGCCTTAACGGTCTGTCAGTCTGGCTTTGTAACTGTCTAGAGTGTTTATTCATGGACCGTATTGAATGGCCCTGTGTCCCCGTCAGGCGTGACTGATCTTTTTATTCATTAGTGTAACTTCGTCATTATTCGATGGCCTCGTCTAAGATATGCGTATGTTCGTCAGTACTATCAGAGTGTACCATTGCTAAAATTTTTATTACACCAATCACAAAAAACCATATCAATCATTGAGAAAGAATTATTTTGGTAAACTTATTTGATTGAGAATCTCACTCTCTTAGAGTTATGCATGATCAAATAAATCAAATGTACGTAGATATTATTGTATATTGGTGTATTCTAGCGAGGTATGTTCCATAAATCAAATTCTTACCTATGAGAACCTCATTAAGAGGGGTTGCTCAATGGCAAGTTAGTGTTGTACGTGCTGTTGTCGTGGGGAAACACCTTTTGATTAATTGTGGTGTGGCTTTTGAGTTGTGGAGTATTATATTTAGGGTGTTTGGGGTTCAATGGGTATTACCTCAGAAGGTTTTTTATTTATTATGTGGATAGCAGAGTAGGGGACCTAATTTAGATATTTGGAATATTAATCCTTTATGTTTGATGGGGACTCTACAAAGGGAAAGAAATTGGTGTACTTTTGAAGATTAGTATTATATGTCTGCTCAATTGCAAGCATCCTTCATTAGTTCTCTTTACAAATGGCCATTTGTTTTGGCTCTCATAGTTAGTAACTTGGTTCAATCCTTCATAGAGTCCATCCGTATGTGAGTATTTTGCAATTGTAATTCTTTAGATGACTTCGTGCCTATTTTCGTGAAGTAATTTATTTTCAATAAAATTATTCTTACCTATGAAAAAAAATAAATATTGTTATATACAAGGTAGGTTGTAATATATAATATTTAATAATGGAGAGAGTGTGTTTTGTGTAGTATAACTTGCCCCACCCTCTCTTAAAAGTCATCATAACTTTTGAGTGGAGATTGTAGGTTGCCTTTGTGTTAGAATTTCTTTCCCTTTCCCTTGTGTGTGAGTGTTTAAGTTTGTTTCTCAAAAAAAGAAAAGAAAAAAATAATGGAGTTTCTAAATTAAATTAAAGATATTATGTGAATCTTTAAAAGAGAGAGCTTGTAAGTTCCATGATTTGTATCTCCTTTAGATGACATATCGGCATGTCCGTTCTTTCCTATGAAGGCGGGGTGCATGGTACTTAATCTCCCTAAAAGTGGTTTTAGACTCAAACCGACATGAGCTTGGGAGTACGCGGTGCCTCTTAAAAAGAGGCAAAAGAGTCACCATTTGGTTATAGGTCTAGGAACCAAAACATGACTCCATGAAAGTCTTCCTACCAGACAAGGTCCGAAGTTAGAGTACAGAAAGGGAAGACGTTAGGCACCCCAAGCCTGCCCAGCCATAACTGGCCTTCATTGTTACTGGATAGTGAATAAATGGTGTCTATCAAATGAGCCAATGTGAGCGCGCACATGCATCTAAGCCTTAGAGTTTGTTTATAGGTCATATGAGACAGATATAGAAAGTAGAATAGACATGTGAAGGGCAATCGAGCATGTGAAGATATGACCATGCAAGCATGTGGGTATGGAAGCATGTGAACAATGTGAGAGTGCAAGCATTTAAGGATATTAACATACAAGTATGTAAACATCTAAGCATGCAAGTATGGAAGCATCTAAACTTGCAAGCATGCGAACATCAAAACATGTGAGCATCTAGTATTGTGCACATATGAGCATGTTAGCATCCAAGTATGCGAATGTGTGAGCATCAAAACATGTGAGCATGTGAACACGTAGGCATATAAACATGTGAGTGTGTGAGTAGCATACAAGCATATGAATATTTATAAGCACATGAGTATTTAAACATCCAAGTACACATACCTCTTGCTGCCTGATCAACTTAGCATTTAAGCACAATTATCAAAGCGCGTGAGCACATGGACGTCCAATTGCATGATTACATAAACCTCCAAGCATATAGACATATCATCATCCAAGTGTGTGCACATGTGGATGCAAACAAAATGATTGATTTTTAATGAGAATTAAGTCTTATGAAGGAGTGACACTTAATTTTAGTGCAGTCTTCATTATATCTTGAATATCTTTCCTTTATTAAACTCAACATCAATTATTAAATGTGATCTTGATCTTTAAATGTTATCTTGCCTTTTAAAGTGTTCTTCAATCAATAGATTTTACTACCATAGATATCAAAAATTAGTTAAAATTCAAATATACAAGTATTTTAGGAAGGATCATCAAATTAAATCTGCCATCAACTGCTTTGTCATTTCCTAATTAACTTTTAGATTCAAATTCAACTATCTCCAATACATTAGGCAATATAATTTCTTGATTGTCAACCATAATGTTTGTCAACTATTTAAAAATTAAACCCTTAAGCCTTTTAGGAAAGATTTGCAATTAATACCTCATTAATCACTTGTCTCTTCCTTATTTGACTTTTAGGTTTAAATTCAAATTAGTCATCTTTTATCATTAATGCTTGATTGTCACCAACTTGGAAAGATTTTAATCTTGAATTAGACCAATAAGAGTTTCCTTGTTAAAAGAATCAGATTATTTATTGCCATTCCAATCTAACTGACTGTTATCTTTTAGGAAATATCTTGCCATTATTGCTTAATTATTTTTAATGATTATCTTTCAGATTTTATGACCCTTTAAGTAACCCTAGAAATTAAAAAAGTGAAAAGATTAATTACACAATTTTTAGATATTTTTGGTATTTTGAATATATTACATGTGATACAAAATGAAACAAAACAAGAATTTAAATATACACTTAAAGTGGATAAAGAAAATAAGGAAAGATGATAAATATGACATTAAAGGCAAATAAGACAAAAAATGAAAGAAATCTGGGTTCTGCCCAGATTGGCATATGCTGTACGCATCTTTCTACCAGCGTACACATCTGGGCTTCAAGCCAAATTCCAGAAAAATGATAAGAACAAGAAACCTAATCGGCTAAAGAGTGTGTAAGTAGAGAAGATGATGCGTATGCACCTAATCTCATGCATACACACTGTGAGGAAATTCTAGGGTTTTGATAGATTTACAACAAGATAGAGAAAATAAATCAAATGACAAACATAGAAAATGATATGATGCAAAAAAACATATTATAGAATTAAAAATAACAAAAAAAATAAAAGAAACAAGAAATCAAAGAGGAGAGTGTGGATCATTGGAAAGATCCACATCTCCTCCTCATGACACTCATAATGATGTAGATTGACCGGTCCCTTGGCTGAAATTGATGAGCATAGCTTTGTGTGTGGATTAATAGCTTGGATAAAGGTTGAATTTGGATATTTGATTAAGAAATCTAAGACTGATGACAAGATGGTTATAGGATCACAAAAATGGTTAATGTGATTGAGAAATCATGAGGAAAAGATTAGTTTTACAATAACCAATGGTTAGAAAACTTAATCAAATCCTTATAAAAACAGTTCTCACACTCTTAGAAACTCACTAAGTATTTTGGAGTGATTTTGGCAGAGCTTCTGCTATGGGTGAAAGTCGGGATCCTTTGGTGGTGGAAAGTGGGGGTATTTATAGGCTTTGTGGAGGCTAGGGTGTTTTTAGTGGAGACTAGGGCTTAGTGGGACGTTTTAACCAATCAACGGGGCTAGATTGATTGACTAAAAATCCCACCAAAAAGGAAAAAGCTAATTTTAGGCTTTTGACCAAAAGAGTACGTACACATTAAATTAAGTGCGTACGTGTCCATACGCACGCATAAGCACTATTTGAAAGCTAATCATTTTGGTAGGAAAAAAAAAAAAAAAAAAAAAGGTGTTTACACAGCCATTGAAAGGTTAGTTGGATTTCGATTAAGGTAGCTCGACTCCTATTTGATCGTTTGAACTTATTTTGATGGATTAAGATATGGCTCAATTGGTCGAAGCTTGTGTGATTTGATTTCTCTAACTTTTTGTTTCCTTGATTCCTGCCTCGATAGTAGGTCGATCAATAGAGCTTATGAGTTCGATTGAACTAAGTGAATTCTCTATTGGTCAAGGTAGGAGAATTTCTTTTTTTTTTTGGGTATAATTTTCATAAAATGATTTTTAAGTGTCTTAAATGGCCAGATTCTTTCATTGCTTTGTGAACATTAAAATTAACTAAAGTGACTTTCCAATGGTATCTTTTGAAGGGCTAACTCCTTGACTACTAATAGCTTGGAAGCACGGACACGACAAATTTCCCAACGAAGAAGTGTTGGAAATGTGTCCGACAAAAACAGTACGTTGACACTAACACAAATGTGTCAAATATGTACCCAACAAAATTATAAAAAAAAAAAAAAAAAAAAAAAAAAAAAAAAAAAAAAAAAAAATTCAAACACGGTTGCGATATGTCTGCGGCACGAAATAGAAAAAACGACAAAACTAAGAAGAGAAAACTTAAGATGATCATATCTGGAAACTCCACCGCTGTCGATATGTTGTTTAGAGAATTCTATTCCAGCCCTAATTTCATTCACGCCTCTCTCTCTCACTCTTCCTCTGTTAAGTCTTATCACCACTTACAGCCACAAATCGGCGATCGAAGAGTCACCTCGCACCCACGCCTTTGTCAATCATTGACCTGTAGGTCTCTCTCTTGCTATCACACTCTCTCCATCTCTGTCTTTCACTCTATCAAGTCTCTCCTTATTATTTTATTTTCCTTTTGAATGATATATTGATGGTTGAGTCTGGGTTGTTATTTTTATTTTGGAAATTGTTACTGGTTGGAATTTATTTTATTTTGAGTTTGGTATTTATTATTTACTGGGTGGTTAATAACTTAGTTTATGTTGTGACTTGTGAGTTTTTTAGGAAGTATATGGGTATTATTATTTAATAATGATATAAATATAATCTACAAATATCTCGAATTCTTGGTTTATACTTTAAATAATATTTTTTTAGGTGTTATGGTACTTCTTTGTCATCTATTATTGCCTTTAAATTAATTTTAGATATATTTTTAATTTTTTTTTGTTGTTACTTAATTTTAAAATCCAAAATAAACAAAAAAAAATCAAATATAATAAAAATAAATATTAAATATTTCAAAAAAATGCTGCATCATTGTACTATGTATCATGTCCATACTCATTCTACATAGATTAATAGTGATCCATTTTCAATTTGTGAGTATTTTTTTTTTACCATTTTCATAAAAAATGACAAGAATTCTCTCAAGAGTACTATTTGAATAATTATACTGATCACCAAAGAAAAAAGCACTAATGGAATAATTCTTGATTAGTTGTATCTTGGTTATAAATTTACAGTAATTCTGTTGTATCATTTGCATGGGGCAAATATTGTCTAAGGACAACATAATATTCATGCCTCTAAACCCTTTTGTTTTCAAATTATTTTGCTGTTGCCTCATTATAAATACCTAAATGGAAATGTTTCGTTTATAGCGGGCAAGACGAAAGCTGATCTTACCATTGAGCCTCTCTCTAAATTTATCGCTATTGCGGTATGTATTTTTCTTGGGTGGGGGGAAGGGGGTGTGTGCATGCGTGTTGTGCACATGAGAGATATATGTATATTGAGAAATTGCATAAAAAGGCTCAAAATTTATGCCACATTTAATATTAGTGCCTAAGTTTTTAATTTCATCAATTAAATCCTTAAACTTATCAAATGAGAAGAGTAATGTTATCGAGAGAATATTTTTCAGAACCATGGATATAATTTGATGAGATTGGAGTAACATATAATTTTATTTTGGTTTGCCATGGATACCATTTTTATTATGCATCAATCACAATAAGTGTTAAATATTAGAATTGATAGACCATGATGAATATGCTAGAATATATGCGGAGGTGGAAGCATAAAATAGACAATATAAGAACACGAGAGTTACGTGGTTCAGCCTTGTCTGTCTATGTCCACAGAAGAAACCCTCAAGAGCTACAACTTTATCATATGAGAGTGTAGTACAATTTTTGTGTTACAGTGAACCATAATATAAGTATATACAGAAGGCTAAACCCTAGACTACTTGTATAAATAGGAGACTTGCCTAGCACATAAAGTAGGATAGGTTTGTGTTTACGTTATTGTGCTAATATGTCTAATTTATCTCTAACACCCCCATCTTAAACTCAACGTTAAAGGTTGATAAAGACTTAAGGTTGGATAAGTTTGAGAAGATTCTTTGAAAAAATCACAATGATAAATTGGCCAAATGAGCAATTTCAAGGTTTCAAACGAAGAAATAGAGTCCAAAATTGAAATTTACGTGAAAAATTGAGCAAAATAGGCATTGTCCGAACAATTTTGACTTTTGGTCCAACTCAATGCAAAAGTCAAAGTTAACAAACGGTCAAAGTCAATAGTTAAAGGATTTCAACAATCAAAGTAGCGGTCAGGAAAGTCTCAGAGGTTCAAGTCAGGTCGCGTGCTTGAGTTGTAGAGAAGTTAACGTCACAAATGACGTGACGATGACGTAGGCTATGGTTGACGTGGAGAGGCTTATGTGGCTGTGGACATGGATGGGATGATGAAGTCATCAACAGAGTTCTTCGGGCATGCGGTGGTATGTGTAACACAAAGAAACCCAAGTGGCGCATAAAGAGCCTAGATGATGCATAGAGGTGCGTGCAAAAGTGTATGAAGGCCAGATTCCTCGGTTTTGCAGAATGGTGGACGGCAAGGCTGACTAAGCGGTGCATAGGGAACCCAAGAGGTGCATGGAATTGTCTCTAGGAGACGATGTCGTGCATGGAGGCGAGTGTGGTGGCTTTTGGTGACCAAAATTTTGGTGTTTTCTTGCGGCGGCCAGCGAGCTTGATCGTGTGATTAGTTTCATGGAGGGAAGGCTTAATTTGCATAGATCTGAGATTGGATAGGCACAACCTTCTTGGGTTTATGGATCTTGGACACGGCAGCGGGGCAACGACGATGGTTCTATGGAATCTGTATGATGTCGTGGAGTCCATATCTAAAGGCAGCAAGGCAAGCGGTTATGACCAATTAGTGCATGTGGAATCTTCTTTCTTGGGGCTGAATAGAGATATTTTGCTTGAAGCCAAGAAAGAATTTTGACTCTAATATCATGTTAAATGTTGAAATTGATATATCATGATGAATATGTTAGAATAGATGCGGAAGCGGAAGTATAAAGTAGAGAACACAAGAACACAAGAGTTATGTGGTTCCTCCTTGTCGGCCTATGTTCAAGAAGGAAACTATCAAGAGCTACATCTTTATTATATGAGAGTGTAGTACAATTTTTGTATTACAATGAACTATAATATGAGTATATATAGGAGACTATATCCTAAACTACTAGTACAAATAGGAGACTTATCTTGCACGCAAAGTAGGATGGACTTGGGTGGGGGTGGCTCCACATTAAATCCAGGGTGGTCACAGGACCACCTTGACTTGGGAAAAAAATTATTATTATATATAAATTTTAGAAATTTTATGACTTTTTTTAATTAAAAAATATCGGTGACCACCTTAAATTTTTTTTAGGCCCAACATAATTAAAGTTTGGCAACAAACTTAGTTGTAGACTAAGCCTACAACTCTACTCAATTTTTTTTTATTTTTTTTATTTTTATTGGAAGTGAATTTTGACAAATCTATCATTAAATTATATTTTCTTATTATATTCTTCACACTTGTAAATTTTCAAAAACATCAAAGATCAATAGCTATGTCATCAATCAAATATATAAATTTCGAGTATTTATAGTCTTAAATTATATATAAGAAATAAGTTTATGGATTGAATGTTAAATAACATCCGATTGGCATGAATTTTTACATGTGTTTTAAGAACATAATATGTAGCTATGTTAATTTTTTTAGTGAGCTACAACTAAGTTTGTAGTCAAATTTTGTCCTTAAACTTTGATCCATTTTATAATATATTAGGTCCTTACGAACAAAAAGAAAAAGCCCGATAAATTTTTTATCTAACTTAAATTTTGAAAGAGATGTAACTTGCAGTATTGATGATAAGACTATCATGCAAAAATTTTAAAATAAGAAAAATTGTAAAAGGAAATTGTAAGACTTTATGTATGTGTGTGTGTGTGTGTGTGTGTGTTTTGTCAATATATGAAGTTCTATTTATATTAAATTTTGTATAATTTAATATTCTTAATGACTATCTTGAAAAATATTCTTGGAGCCGTCACTAAACTTGGACCCATCCTATTAGACTAATATGTCTAATATATTTCTAATAATAGTCATAAAGCAATATCACTTTCATTAAAGTTTACCATTGACATCAATTTCATTGTTCGCCAATCTGAATAAGTCAAATCAAACGTTGTTAAAAGTATTATTTAGGTGTACCTGTTTTATTGAGAATCTCATAATTTAGCTTGGTGCACGACTACATAAATCAAAATTACACAGATATTTTACTGGCCATAGCGAAGATCCAAATGGAAGTATTCAGTTTATACCGGGCAAGACGAATTCTGAACATTCCATTGAGTCTGCCACTAATTTTGTTGCTGTTGCGGTATGTTTCGATTAATTTCTTGAGCAATATTTATCAACTTAATACTAAACATATTACAATTAAATCTCACAAAATATAAAAAAATAAATTAATATAATTATAACACATTTTGTCATAGAATAAAGCTAATATAAATATTATATGAAAAACCATAACTTAACTGTATATAATTATAAATATACTTTAAATTGTGAGTATGTAGGCTTAAATGCTTTTTTGAGAGCATAAAAAGGTTCAGAATCTATGTACTATATTTCATATTAGTGCTCAGATTTTAAATATTATCAATTAAAATCCTTAATTTAAGAAAACGTTCCATTTGAAGCCCATATCTATCTCTATTATTCTTTTATGTTTCTGCGCAGTAATGGAGTAAATAAAAAGGAAAAGTTATTGATTAATTGATTGATTGGTAATCACTTTCTTAATTACTCTAAGTATGCGTTTGGATGCTGATGAAAAATTAAAATTATTTTACTATTCAGCTTATTTTTACTACTATTTATGAGCTCTGCTGTACTTTTTGGCACCATTTATGGTCCTCAATGTACTATTTCAATTAACTTTTATCTTTATTTACAGTACTTTCAACAATAATTTTTCAATTTTAGCAAAATAAACAGTATCTAAATACACCATAAATACAGCTTTTCTCTCTTTTTTTTTTTTTTTTTTGAGAAGACTCTCTCTACTCTTTTTGTTCAATAGTTTTCAAATTAATTTATGAATAAGTCCTAAATAAAACACAAAGTTTATTAAATGGTTTTTCTTATAATTTCTTAATTACTGCTTAGAATGATGGAAATACATAATGAAGGTGGATAGATGTATTAAATGGTTTTTCTTATAATTTCTTAATTACTGCTTAGTTTTCATAATATTCCCCCCCCCCTCCCTTTTTATTTTCTGTTTTATTTATTTATTTTTTATATAGAGAACTTTATGTAAAGAGTAAAAGACCTATATGGAAATTCTGCAGGTTGCCATCGCAGTAGGTGCATTGCCTGATGGACTTCCTTTAGCCCTTACCTTAATGTAAGTTTTGCCGACTCAAGGATTAACCGAATATCATATATGAAATCCCTTAAAAGATATCATATTTAAAATAAGAAAATATTTCAATAATATTGCCGATATTAAATAATGAAATAGGTAACAGTGATAAAAAGGTTCACAAATTTCGAATATGAAAATGAGTGGGAAAAGCTGTTACTCTGTGTTTGGTTGTGGGTGATCTATGGAGGGATGGATGGAAAATGGGGAGGAGAAAATATGGGAGATTTTGAATATTTGGGTTGTTTGGTTGGGAATAGGGTGATTTTGATGGGCCTAGTTTGGGGTGTTTTCTTGTTTTCTCAAATTAGGGATAACATTTCTAGATTTAGAGGCTGGTCTGTGTAATGACGAAGGGAAGGGGTTAGGTCTGGCCTAAATCCAAGGGCACTTTGACTTCTAAGGTTGATCTTGATTCTTCAATCGGCCCTTTCTCATGATAGTGAGGTGTTAAGTCTCCCACTGAAGGGGTTGAAGGATTGGGCTGTCTCGTTTAGGAGTTTCCTTCTATCAACGAGAGTCTTGGGGTAGAATCTAGTAGGCTGTCAAGTAAGGGTTCCCTTATACTAATTCTCAAGATTGGAAGTAACCAATTTATCAATGGAATTCTATCTGCCGAGTGTAAGAAATGGGAAGATTATTGTTTCTCCAGCTCATAAGGTCATTGATGAAGGAGTTGCCAATTAAGTCACATGTTTGGCGGGCCAATTCTTGGATAAACAACTGCCTTTCAATATGCTTAAAAGGTCAATGGAGGTTCTTTGGAAATCCTTTGGGGGAGTAGAGGTGTTCATATTTGGAAAGGGTTTCTTTCTTTTCAAATAATTTAATATGTATAATACAAATTAATTATATGCTACTTTTAATTTGTTCATCCGTCTAATTTTTTTTTTTTTTATATATTGTTTTTTCCTTATTGTTTTCTTTGACCGTGATACAGCCTTGCTTACTGCATGAGAAAAATGATGGCAGATAAGGCCCTGGTTTGTAATCATGAAATTTTTCACACCTGTGCTAACATGTCATTTCATATCTGTTGTGGGAATGTAGATATACCTTTGTAACAAAGGTCATATTGCAGGTACGAAGACTTTCTGCGTGTGAAATCATCGGCACTGCGACTACAATATGCTGTGATAAGACTGGAACTTTAACTTTGAATCAGGTAGATTTTTATTTTTATTTATTTATTTATTTATTGATAATTCAGGTAGATTTTGAATTCTAGAGGTCTTGGAAACATTAGGAGGAATTAATTAGTTGAGCTACGTAGCTCTTGACAATTAGGTATGTTAGGTTTTAAGATTTTATGAACTAATGTATTAAAACTTTAATTTGTAATATGTTGGCAAACCATGATTAAAATATAGAGTCTCGGTTTAGATTTGTTCAAAGTGTGTTTAATTGTAAAATTGGAATCAAGTGATTGCAGAAAGTATTGGACAAAATCTGCAATGCTCAATTGATCGAAAAATAGACTTGATCGATTAAACCACGTGCAGATTTATTTTTCTGTAGAAAATCCAATTCAGCCCAAGCCCATTTGACGTGTAGGGTTTTGTGTTTTACTCTAAGTATAAGAGAAAAAACTCTAACTACATTTTAGAAGCTTTTTGATCAAGAGTTGTGTGTTGAATCTTCTGGGAGATCTAGAGGTGTTTACCTTCATACACACATAGAGTTATCAAGATCAAGATTTGCTTCAAGAACTTGATAATCTCTTCAATTGTTGTATAAAGAACTTTAAAGGAGATCTTAAACCTTTGAGTAGAGTCTCAAAGTCACAAGTTGGAGAACTTGTGGTTGTAGTAGATCAAGGAAAAAAGTAGTCCGTGGACTCAGAGCTATCATGTGGTCGTGGTAGTAAGTTTTCTACTCGAGGTAGCAATAGGATGTCAGTGGTTTAAATTTTATTGTAAAAACTTCAATTCTTTCATAATAGATTTGTTTTACCTTGAGGATAATTAGATTAAATCCTCCCTAAGTTTTTTACTGATTAGGTTTTCCTAGGTTATCATATCGTTGTGTTCTTTATATTTCCGCATTATTTACATGATATGATTTTATTGTGTTAACCTAGAACTGACTAATTTATCTAAGTAATCACTTGACTAAATAACTATGTTAAATAACTTGTGTTAAAGGGTCTAAAAACGTACAAGTAGTATCAGAGTAGGTTAGCTCTTGTGTCTTTAGATCTTTTGATCTAAGAGTTGATTCTTGACCCCTATTGTCATGGAACACGATCACTTTCTTGTGATCCCACTTTACTTTGATAGGAAAAACTATGCCTACTAGAAAGTAAGGATAAAAGTATTCCTAAAATCTATTGATGAGAGACCTTGGAACTCCGTTGAATACGGATGGGAGAAACCGACTACTCCTGTAAGCGAGTGGTCAACTTCTCAAAAAGAGGCAACTACTTTTAATAACAAAGTCATGAATGCTATTTTTAATGCTGTTTCTTTGGAGGAATTCAAGAGAATCTCAAATGTTGAGGTTGCTCATACTATATGAAATACTCTCCAAATTGTGCATTAAGGCACAAAGATAATTAAAATTAATAAGTTGCAGCAGTTAACTACTAAATTTGAAAACATTAGAATGTCTGATGATGAATGTTGTGATAAATTCTGTGCTAAACTTAATGATATTGTTAATTCTACTTATAATTTGGATGAAATTTATGATCAACCTAAAATTGTTAGTAAGATTCTTAGGTCCTTAAGCCATTACTGAAAGCAAGATGTGGACTCCATCCCTGTTGATGAGCTTGTAGGATCTCTCCAGTTCTATGAGTTAGACCTACCCAAGACTAACAAATTCAAATCAATGGCTATTAAGTCAGTTGATGATGTTGATGGGAATGGACTTGATGATGAACTCTCTTCTACAAAGATTCCTTATCTTGCCAAGAACTTAAAAAGCTTTCTTAGGAACAACAACAGAAGGGCAAGAGGTAAAAACAATGTTGAACTTAGAAATTTTAAGAGGAATGAACCTACTAAAGTGAACAATACTAATAAACCTAGAGAGAAAGTTGATGAAACCTCTAGTAATTCACTAGGTCAACAATGTTTTGGTTGTCAAGGGTATGATCATGTGAAATCTAAATGTCCTACATTCTTGAGGTCAAAGGGTAAAGTTATGGTTGTAACCTTAAGTAATGATAAAGTTTTGATCATGAGTTTGGTAGTAATGAGGATGGAAACTTCATTACTTTTACAGCTACTACTGTAGTTGATAAAAGTGTTATGGTTAAAGAGAACCCTTTTGATGGGGAACTCTCTGAGTGTGCTGATTTGCAAGAAACTTTTAATAAGCTATACAAGATTGCTATAAATGATGCAATGAGTGTAGACTTAGGTTTAAAGAAGACTGCCTTTCTTGAACTTGATAAGGTGAAAACTGAAAACTGAAAACATATTGTTACTTGATAAGATTAAGAACTTGGAACTAGAATTATTTGTTGCTAGAGAACAAACAAATAGGTCTTCTAGTTCTAAACTTTATCACATGTTGAGTGTTTAGAAGTCTCCCTTAAAAAAAAATTGGTTTAGGTTTTGTAGATAGCATCTCTGTATCTGAAACTCATTCCACAAACTTTGTTTCTTCTTTTGAGCCCTCCAAGAGTGAGATTGTCAAACCAGTAGAAGTTACACCACCTCCTAGGAAGATTAGGGTTGATTTTAAAGAGACTCAACTTAAGAATCCTAACCTCCCTAAGGATAAGAAGCATGATAGACCTCTGTGGATTTGTCATTTTTGTGGAAAGGCTGGGCATACTCGCTCAAACTGTTTCAAATTGCAAGCTACAAAGCGAGTAAATAAGCCAAGAGTACCTACGCCTTAAACACAAGATCCTATGGTACTTATTGGTGAATTGGTAAAGGCTTTAAACATTTATACTAATCTTAGAGTTGCACATCATTCTAATATGAATAATAACTTCAAAGCTAGAGTTGCATCTAAGAAGTTTTGGATGCAAAAGGCTCAATCTAATTGAGTCTTTCTGACATAATCCTTGTGCTTCATCTCAAAATTTTTTGTAACCATTTTTTCTTGATGTTTTGTTTCTTTTTGCTTTTAGGTCCTATGATATTTATTGGTGAATTGGTAAAGGCTTCAAACCTTTATACCAATCCTGAAGTTGCACATTATTCTAATATGAATAATAACTTCAAAGCTAGAGTTGCATCTAAGAAGTTTTGGATGCAAAAGGCTCAATCTAATTGA
>JAOWBE010000074.1:14428775-14440836 GCA_028566155.1 Quercus phellos
ATTATGTTTAAGGAGCTGCGTATCTTCCTTCATCATATCCCTATCATCTGGTGTGACAATGTCTCTGCCATTGCCTTATCTGCCAATCTTGTTTTCCACTCTAGGACTAAACACCTTGAGGTGGATTATCATTTTACTCGCGAGAAGGTCCTTCGTAAGCAACTGAAGATTGGTTTTGTCTCTGGCAGGGATAACTTGGCTAATATTTTCACCAAATCTCTCCCTGCTCCTTGTTTTTAGTTTCATCGTGCCACACTTCTGGTTGATTCCTCCCTCATTAGTTTGAAGGGGGATGTTGAAGACAGTCCTACTCCGAATTTACAGAGATTACAGAGACCACGACAGAAGTTTAAGAAGGAGAAGGAAATTCAGCAAAACGCATCGTATCACTAAATGGTCAAGTGTTAAACGCACCGTATTCATGTAAAGAAGCTTTGTTAGTGATACGGTACCGTTTTGATTAAAACAGGGGCATGAGTCTAACAAACCTTGAGTCTAGAATTAGCTCTGCATTATATGGAGGATTAGTTAAATCAGTTATGTTATTGTGTAATATAAATACAGAGCACAAAGCTCAGGTTAATGTAATCAGTGATTCCACAGTTAATGAATATAGAAATTTCTCTCAAATTCTCTCTTCATCTCTCTCTCTTTTCCTTTCCTTTTCTCTCACTTTCTGTCACTTTCTCGTTCTTCAATTCCACAGCTTCATAGCCATAAGCTTAGCTGAATAGCTTAATTGATCTTAGAATCAAAGCTTTTCTTCAATCCTAATTTCAAGTCCATGTTTTCATCACGTCCAACATGTTACTTGATCATGGCGGTGAAGTGAAATTAAATGGTGGAAGAGCTTGACATAAAGATGATCTTCATATCTTGATGATAACATCAAGTCCCTAAAATACTGTTTCTGTTATTTACTTACAAATTCTTGTTTTCTTTGTCATAGTATTTACTTAAAAATTCTATTTCATTAATATTACTCTCTCTCTCTCTCTCTCTGTATTTCATTTTCATTAGTTTGAACTTCGAATTCAACTACACGCATAAGAATTTTCCCCCAACACCAAAACCTTACTAAACACGTCGTTGTATTCTTTTGCTCAGACCAGCAACCGATTCAGTTTTGATTCGAAACAAAGCTTTTAAAGTATTTATTCATGCTCTTTGGTTTATGACTTCGATTTCTTTATTTTTTTTTATCTGATAAATGTTGTAAATTCAACATGTTGGGTCCACTAGATTGCTTTGCAAGGCCTTGTGAGTATTCATATTCATGTTCATAATTCTTTCATTGATATATCTTTTCCTCAAAAATACTTGTTTTGATTTTTTTTTTCTTTGATTTGTTCATGTGCTTCTTGAATTTTGTTTGATTGTTTGTAATTAACTAGTTCTTGTTAATTCTAGGGTTTTCAATTCAAATATTTTTTTGGTTGAATATTCTTTAATTAACTAGTTTTTTGTGTGTGTGTGTGTTGGGCGGGGGCTCAGAATAGTCAATATATTTTGTCTATTTGATAACGTAAATATAGATGCTCGAATCTTTTTAAATTTGATTCCAATTGGAACTTTGTCTAGTCTTTTTTCTTGACCATATCTTGATGACATATCAATTTTCAATTTTCTTATTGATAACCAAGAATCTTTAGTTTACTTATCAAAAAATGAATTCAAAACCTTAACAATTAGGATTTTGCAATGAATTTCATATTAGCCAGCCTATTATAGGGATTGATTAAAGAGTTTATTTATTTTTAAATGTATGTATAGGCTTTGAGGGGTTTTCTAGGGGCCACGACGAAAGAAAAGAACGGAAATAAGATTTGAAGGAAATTGGCTTCCTTAAATTTCTTAATAGGACGTTTCACCTTACTGAGGTACTTCTTCTCCTTTGCTTCACATGTTCCATTTACTTGGCCTATGATTAACTGAGAGTCTCCTTGGACGACTACTGACTCTGTCCTTAAGGACTTAGCCAATTCTAGCCCTTTAAGAAGGGCTTCATACTCCACTTCATTGTTGGTTGTTTGGTATTCTAGACGAGCTACATACTTCAACTTGTCCCCTTTCAGGGATTTCAATACAACTCGTATTCCTCCTGCATATAGTGTGGACGACCCATGACTTAGCTTCATTTTTCTTGTCTAAATCACCATGGTGTGGGGTGAACTTTGCAATGAAATCTACTAGAGCTTGAACTTTTATTGCATTCTTGGGTTGATATCTGATATCAAACTCACTAAGCTCTATAGCCCATTGGATCAGTCGTCCTGCAGCTTCCAACTTATTTATTGCCTTCTTGAGCGGATGATCCATCATGACATTAATGATATGAGCTTGGAAGTAATGTCTTAGCTTCCTGGAAGCCGTTATTAGTGCAAAAGCCAACTTTTCAATCATTGGATATCGTCTTTTTGCCCCCCTTAGTTCTCGACTTGTATAGTAATACACATGCTTCTGCACTTTCCTTTCTTCCCTGATTAATGCTGAACTTATTACATGTGGGGACAGTGCTAAGTATAAATACAACTCCTCACCTGGTATGGATGGACTTAGCAGGGGAGCTGTGGTAAGATAAACCTTAAGATCTTGGAAGGCCTTTTGGCACTCGTTTGTCCATTCAAACACCTTCTTGAGAACTTTGAAAAATGAAACATTTATCAGTAGCTTTTGAAACAAACCTATTTAGAGCTGCAACTCGTCTAGTGAGGGACTGGACTTCTTTAACATTCTTTGGTGGTTCCATGTTCAGTATTGCTTGGATCTTATTAAGATTCGCTTTAATTCTCCTATGTGAAACCATAAACCTTAGGAACTTACCTGACGAAACCCTGAAGACACACTTACTTGGATTCAACTTCATGTTGTATCATTTAAGTTTGTCAAAGGTCTCTTGTAGGTTGTCTAGATGTTTCTTCTCTTCCAAGCTCTTCACTAGCATGTCATCCACATAAACTTCTACAATCCATCCTATTTGTGGACAAAACATATGATTGATCAATCTCTGATAAGTTGCCCTCGCATTCTTCAAACCAAAGGGCATCGTTTTATAACAAAACAAAACTTGACTGGTAATGAAGGATGTTTTCTCTTGTTCTGCCTCGTTCATCTTTATTTGGTTATAACTTGAGAAGGCATCCATGAAACTTAGCAATTAATGACCTGCTATTGAGCCTACCAATTGGTCAAATACGTGGTAACAGATAACTATCCTTAGGACAAGCCTTGTTCAAATCAGTGAAGTCTATACACATCCTCTACTTGCCATTAGCCTTTTTGATCATCACCACATTAGCTAACCAATCCGGGTAATAGACTTCCCGAATAAATTCTGTTGTGGTTAACTTCTAGACTTCTTCCTTGATAACATTATCTCGCTCAGGAGCAAAGTGTAACACCCAGACCCAATTTTATAGTTAAACTATGTGTTTGAATGGTTAATCATTATTTTAAGCTACTTTCTTTCTATAATTAATAGAAGAGTATTTAATAAACATATTATTTTATAATGTCATTGAATAAGAATTGCAAAGATTATAAATAATTGAATGGCTAATTGTATTATAAATACATATACTAGGTATGTACAAAATTATATTAAGTAGTTAAGTTATTAGATATATAGTTGTTGGTGTTTAATTAAGTGTTTAAGGTAAGGGTTTATATGCAAAGTTATTTTATAGTTTGGGTCTTTATAGAATATAAGCTTATAAGGGGGTGGAAAGTAAATTTTAAAAGGTTGTAAGGTGAGTCATCAACTCACTGTTCTTTTTAGCATACACGTGTTCCACTCAAGTCAATATCCCTTATCTTTTCTTGGCTGCACCAGAAGGTTCCTCTCTTATTCTTCTCTCTATTCCTTTTCTTTGTTCTTATTTCTCTCTTCTTTCTTGTTATTATCGGCAGCACCTCATCTCTTCTTTGACTTTCTCAAGCAACTAGAATAAACAAGAACCCTCTCCCTCTCATACACATGGGTCCAACACCAAAAGAAAGAAAAACTCTTAACTCTCCTCTCCCTCTCACACCTTCGGGTCTAATAGCAACAAGAGGTTTCTTTCAATTCTTCTCAAGCTTTTGTTCCCAATTTAAAGTTAGAGTGATTCTAGCTCTATCACTCCAAGAACCTGTGTCTAGGGTAAGGGGAAAATCTAATTCTTTCAGTCTATTGTCCATTTTAAACTTAAGTGATGGTTATATGATTTTGTTATGGGTGTGTTAGATTCTAGAGATTGTTGATTATGCAATATGAATTGAATCATTGTTATGCTTGCATATGCTCCTAGATGAGAGACTAAGATAAAATTTGTTATGGGTAAGTGTTAAAATGAGTAAAATAGCTAGATAAACTTTATTGTATTGCTAATTGAGGTGCTGATTGTGTAGTTGATTCAGTAATTGAAGCTTGTTAAGAGTTAGTTCATGAACTTGGTAAGAGTTGCACTCATTGGTTAACCTGTTTGGTCATCATAAATCCTGTATTTTTCTAGGAGAGCCATGGGTAAAAAGTTTGTTGGAGATTATTGTATAATATGTCCACTATGTGTGTATTAAATTTCATATGAAAATACTATCACTTGATAATTGTTTGTGAATTTACAAGAAAATGTTGCAAAACTGTCACTGTGACAGATTCTGTGTTTACGCATGATAAATTATGCATTAAATTGTATACAGTGAATTTGGTTGCTAGGAATATTTCTTTTGAAATCTAAGACACATATGGTTGTAATGGAAGTAATCTCATAGCATTTGGATTAATATAAAAATAATGGTATAATTTCTAAATTGCATGAAATTCTGTCAGGACAGATTTGAGCGTGTTGTCTTTTATGATTTTTAATAAATCATGGCTTTATACTTTAACTCTGAAATTGATATAGTATTTACTAGACATCTAGAGGAGTGGCTCTGTAAAATTGCATGAATATTGGATGTGTTTAGATAGTCTATTTGTATTTTAGAAATGAAGCATATGTTGTTGAAATGAGCAGTAAATAGTAAATGATAACTTTGACTTTGAGGATTTAATTATAAAGTTATGGTGAATGTTTTGAGTTATAATTTAATATGTTTATCTTTTGGTATATCTGGATCATAGATAGATTTTATATAGCTTGGTTCACAGTTTAGTACTCTAAAGGAGGGGTTCTAAACCGTTTAACTGTTGTTTTTATGAAGCTGTTTTGTTCATGCTATATATTTGCCTTGTGTAAGATAATGCATGCACCATTACTTCCAATCTCAAACACATTCTGAATTGATTTTAAAGTTGATTGACATGATCTGAATATGAACATTAAAATAATGGTTTCTCTATGATTTGTTATATCATGTTTGATGAATGTATCTTGTATTTGAGGAACCTCGTTGAGGTGGGATTATGATTTCATTGATCATGAGAAATAGGCTTTAAGATGAATGTGTAAGTTTATGATAATGAGTAATTAGTAGTAATAAGCTTTGATATTTGGTTTAGGTGTTACCAGCCCCCAGGTCTGAGCTCTTTCGACTGTAGGCTTTCGGTTTCTTTGCTTTCAGGTAAGATATAAGTTATATGAGCATTTGATAAGTCATGAGGTTATTTTAAAGTGTATTATACATTAAAAGGTTTTTGATTAGAGGTATGACATATAATCATGTTTTAGACAAAGATATGTTCGTGAGCTTTCGAAACCTTATGTATATGATTTGAGCATATTGATGCTATTACTGATTTCACAAACATGATGTTTAAAGAAAAGAATGGAAATGCTATTATTATGAAATGGTATACAAAATAAGAAATTTCAGTATGATGTATAAGTATGAAATGTTTTCGGGTTATATCCTCTGGTGATCTGAACTCGGATAGTAAGGGTTAAACTACTGGTTTTCCATGAAAAATGTTATCTATTTAGCTATTGAAAGTTGGAGGAAATGGGGCTGCCCGTAACTCTAATCTGAACGAGGCTTCTTCCCCAATGTGTATGGACAGTGGGGAGGAACAAAACCTTGAGGGGATGTGCCATCAGGCCTCTCAAAGAGGATAATATCATACACACGAGGGCACCCAAATGTGATGAGGCCTTCTCTGTCATGCACTTGCACCACAAAATAAGTACAGACTTATCAGATATGGATTAATCAGTATGCTATGAATAATTATATTATTTTATTGATCAAGAGAGAATGATTTGTTTAAACGCATTATGAAAAGTTAAAAGCTCTCATGAAAAGAAGTTTATGATGAAAAGAAAAGTTATTCTTTAAAGATAAGAATTTCTAAAGTTTTGTTGTGCTTTAGTGTTTTGTAAAGATAAAGCTTTTGATGAAAGTACAAATTAATGTTAAAAAATCATCAGATATCTGTTCTTTATGAAACGTTAAGTTTTATGACTATGAAAGTTATAATATTTTACAAGAAGAAGTTTATAAAGAAAAGTCTTCTTGTTCGTCAAGATGTTTCTAGTTTAAGACAAAGTTACCAATTATTGGATTTAAGTTAAAATGATTATTTTCTAATGAGAATATATATATATATATATATATATATATATATGTATGTATGTATGTATGTATGTATATGATTTTTAAAAAATCAATATTATGTTTGGTGACTTTGTAAGAAATGAAAGAAATTCAATTCGAAAAGTTTTGGTAATATTATTTTGATAAGAAAAGGGAGAACAATTATTTTTCTACGAAGAGCGTATAAGTTATCATTATGACTAGTATAAAACACTATGCATAAAAAGATGTTCTTCTATCTGAATATTTATAAAATGAAATGATTTGATTTATATGCATTCTTATTAAATTCTTGTGTATCTTTTTTTTACTGAGCTGTGTAACTCTTCCCTTTCACTATTTCAGTTAACAGGTTTTATTTTGGAGTAGAAGGAGTCTTAGTCGAGTTTTGAAATGAGCTGGTTTTAGTTTTAATGTATAGATCCCAAATTAGTATTTGATATTTAGCTTTGTAGTATTGTGTATTTTAGGATCTAATGAAAGTTGTGTACGTTAAAGTATTAAGAGATGTATTATGTGAAATTTAGAATTTGAATAACTGGTGGTTTGTGTTATCGGTTGAAGTACATTTTAGATGCTCTGAATATCAAGTGAAAAGTTATCTCAAAAAGTAAAGAAACAAGAACGAAAAGAAAAAGGGAAGTTTTTGTAAAAAGTTTAGTTGGTTTTTGTTAATACCAGATTTAGGCTTGATATTAACATGCCGGTAATAGTCACAAATCCGGGTATCAGGTTTGGGATGTGACACAAAGACCCTTTTTTTCTGACGAACAAGCTTGGAAGATGGATATATATTCAAACGATGAGTAATAACACTTGGGTCAAATCCTGGCATGTCTTCATGACTCCACGCTAAAAAATCAATGCTCTTTCTTAAGAACTGGCTGAGGTCTTGCTTCATCTTCTCTTCCATACTTGTTCTTATTCTGGTAAGCTTCTCAGGATTACCCTCTTCTAGAGGGATGTCTTCCAGTACTTTAATGGGCTCTGCAACAACCCTTCTTTCTTCTATATTCATCGTCTACACATGCTCATCCATATCTAACATGGCTAAGTAGCATTCTCTAGTGGCTAATTAATCTCCTTGTACTTGCCCTATTTTATAATCTGTTGGGAACTTGACAAATAAGTGGTAGGTAGACGTTACTGCCTTCCAATTGTTTAAAGTTAGATTTCCAATGATGGCATTGTAGGAAAACGAACAATCTACAGCGAGGAAATTTACTTCTTTGGCTATTTGTTGTTGATACACTCTTACCATTACAGGTAGAGTAATAGTGCCTATTGGTTATACCTTCATTCCTCCAAATCCTACTAAGGGCGAATTAACTAGACGAAGTTGGTCTCGTCCAAGTCTCATCTGCTGGAAGGAGAGAGAATATAGGATATTTGCTGAACTCCCATTATCTATCAACATCTTTCTAGTCGTGTAATCTACAATGAGCAAAATTATGACGATCGCATCATCATGTGGATGATGGACCTTTCTAGCGTCTTAGTTTGTGAAAGTAATAGCCTACTTATCTGCCCCCCTCGTCCTTAGTGGTCGTCCAGAGAGTTGGACGTTCTGCACCACCTTCAAGTAGGTCTTCCTTGACTTAGAAGATTGTCCTACTGAAGTTCCTCCTACAATAATTCTTATTTCTCCAATTGGGGGTCGTGATGGCTCTTCTATCTTTCCTTTAAACTTTTCATCCTTATGATCTTGTCCAAGAAAATTCCTCAAC
The DNA here is from genome assembly GCA_028566155.1 of Quercus phellos. Classification (NCBI taxonomy): domain Eukaryota; kingdom Viridiplantae; phylum Streptophyta; class Magnoliopsida; order Fagales; family Fagaceae; genus Quercus; species Quercus phellos. The sequence continues at coordinate 14,437,016 of JAOWBE010000074.1, forward strand.
TTTCCCCGCCTGATGAGATTCTCTATCTTCTACTTTAAGTCGTAGCACTTGTTCGTGTCATGCCCATAATCTCTATGGAAGCGATAATACTTATTCTTATTGAGCTTATTGAGATCTCCCTTCATCTTCTTAGGCCACTTCAAGGATGGGTCATCCTTGATTTGCATAAGCACCTGATCAAGTGGAACGTTCAAGGGCGTGTAGTGCTGACTCCTTCCTAAAGACGAATCTGCATTCCTGTTGTCTCATCCTTCTTCTCTCTCGTCCGTGATTTCTTTGGATGAGGGCCTTGTTCAGGATGGCATGGGAGATCTACTTCCATTTGCTTTGCTCTCTTCTTTTTCTTGGCAATGATTGCATCCTCTACATTCATGAAACTTTGGGCTGAATGAACGAGTTCAACCATGGTCTGTGGTTCTTGATCATAAAGCTTGTGAATGAATAAATTTGAACTAACTCCATTGTGGAAGGCTGCCAATATCAACTTATCGTCCATCTTGTCTATTGTCAGGGCTTCCCTATTGAAGCGAGTGATAAAGGACCGCAAGCACTCATTTTCTCCTTGTTCTATAGTCAGTAGGCTGGACGAGGAGCGTTTATGCCTATGTCCTCCAATAAAGTTGTTAATGAAAAACTTACTCAACTCTTCGAAAGAACTAATAGTGTTGGGAGGTATTTTATTGAACCACACCCATACTATCCCCTTAAGGGTGGTTGGGAAGACCCTATACATTATCTTGTCTGGAACTCTTTGAAGGTGCATTGTGGTCTTGAAAGTTGCAATGTGATCACATGGGTTGCATGTTCCATCATACGAATCCAATGAAAGCATCTTGAACTTGGAAGTCAGAGGATGACTATTGATGGAAGCTATGAAAAGGAAATCGGTTCGATGAACTAAATCATCTACATGACTCATCCTTCTTATATTCTCCTTCATTTCGTTCATAGCCCTCCTTATTTGATCCATTTCCCTTTCCAAGTGTGGCACCCTATGTGATGCTGTCCCCCTTGAGTGGTTCTTGTGCTCAAAATTTTCTCCTTCTCTAACTTCTTAACTTTGAGCCTGCCCTTCCACTCACCTTTCATTACACTGCCTTCTTTTGTTGATCTCTCGAGTCAACTCCTTATTTTGACAGGTTAACTCTGCCATGGCGGCTAACGTAGATTGTATTTGTTGGATGGAAGGCGGTTGCATAACAAGTACTGACTGGTGAGCGCGGTTGGGGTGGCTGGAAGCGTTTTCACTCTCCTGGTGGCCTGGACAAGTGGCCATTGACATTAATAGGACCATACAACCTTTTGTCAAAGAAAGATAAATTGCAAAACACAAAACACAAATTTAATCTTCCCCACATATGGCACCAACTGATGATGCATAGAAAATCAGTGGGATGAATGCTTTGGGCTTCAATGGGCTAGTGGTTGCTTGGAAGGCCTGAAAAGAAAGAAACACCAAATCAAAGGTGACTGGGGTGAACTGGCTAAGAACTCTCCGATGCTTAAGTTAGTTTTTTCTCTAGAACTCAAGAATTCCAACTTTACGGATAGTGGAAGCTTATTTTCATTTGATGTGAATGAGTCCTTTTATAGTGAGCTTTGGAGTGGTTACTTGTTTAGTAACTTCCTCAACGTGTACGGAAGTTTTAAGGTTCAGACTTAACTTCTACAACTGCTATAGAAGTTGGAAGGTTCAATCTTATCTTCTACAACTGCCATTAGAAGTTAATAACTTAGTGGGAAGTTATAATGATGAGCAAAGATTTTGCTTATACTTCAAAATAGTTGAACGTAGTTCGAATTATAAGTTTTTGTACATAAATCTACTCTAAAAATTTTTTAAGTGTTGAGGGGTCGTTCAGGTGCTTCCCTGATGTACGACTTTCATACTCATGGACGACCTTTTGACGGTGGACGACCTTCTTATGTTGGGTTAACCTTTTTGGTCCTGGACGACACTATGGACAAATTGGATATAGTTCAATTTGGTTCACCATTAAATAGTATTTAAATTATATATATAAGAATTATATTATGCATTTTATTGTATATCTTTAAGTGTATCCATGCATATTCATAGGGTTACTAGCTACTTTATGTAAAACACGTCACAGTGCCTCAATTTTGCACCTTATAAAAAATTAAGTATCTAGAAACACAAATTTACATCTGGAGAAATAGTAATGTGATCAATGGCCACAATGATAGAGTCTCCTATATATTGAGAAATAGTACATAGATAACTTATCCAGAGGAAAAAATGGTAATATATATAGGGGGAATGCTTTACTAAGGTGAGTATTTCTTGCACAAGCTCCTACGCTCATACTTTCACATAAACCTTAATACCGGGGCAAAAATCTATAATAAAAAGTACATTGTACAAAAACAAAAATAAAATCTAAAATAAATAGATACAAAATTGAAGAAGGGACAGAATTTATTTTTATTATTTTATTTTATTTTTTTGAAGAAGGGACAAAACCACATGCTAAATTATTGGCCCTTACCAGTTACCAAATTATGTATATGCCATATACTACAGGAAGAAGTACACATGTCCATGTATTAGATCCACAAAACAGACATTTTACAAAGTTAGATTATAGAAAAAGAAGAAAACTTAAGGTCCTTTGTCAAATAATTTTTGTGCATTTAATAAAAAGCACCAACATTTTTGTTTTTGAAAAATGGGTGATTAGTAGAGACAGACACATACAAACTAAACCTCAGAGAATACAAAATCAGTGAAATCAAAGTGACCAAACCAGCTGCGAGAATAAGATAGAACGTTTTATAAAGCGCTTGAGTAACAAAGAAAAGAATCAGAAGAATATAATAGGATTTGGGGTTGTTTTCGAAAGAACCGTTACTCTGATTCATTGTTTTTATCTATTTTTATGTAGATTCGTTGTTCTCTTGGTTCAAACTTCAAAGTGCCTAGGGAACTATAACTGGAAGCCGAATATGGAAAGTGGGCATGGGTATTGAAAATAAATTTAAAAAAATTAATAAAAAATAAAAAAAATGAAAGAATATTGCAAGGGATGCACCACTTGGCAAAATTGCTCTTCAATTAAAATTCAATTTAAAATCTAATTGAATTTATATTCTTTGATTTTTGCACCTAATAATTTACTTGACACAAAAAATTAAAAATTAGATGAGACATGTGGCGCAAAATTAGACTCCAATTTAGAATTTATTTGGATTTTCTTTCTATTTTACCTATTAATATATATAGACACACACATATAGATTGGCAAAAATAGCACGAAATTGAGACATATAATTTGGGTTTGACAAAGCCATATAAGCAGATTAAAACCAAGCACATTTGACAAAATAATAGTATTTTTTCTACCCGTAACATGTGAATCAAACTCCATTGCCTAAGAAAAACATCCTTCTTGATGTAGAACAAAATTTACAATTTGAGTTTTGTAATTTATTAATTTTAATATTTTTATGTATTTTTTTTATTTTAAATTTAAGGTATTTATTTCTTTGATTCTAAATAAGTTTAATGTTTTTTAGGTTAAATTAGGTTCCTATTATGGTCTAGTATTTATTAAGATTTATTTTAAAAAATAATTTTTTGTTTGTCAAGTTTTACAGATTCCTTAAATAGGCATCCAAGTTAAATTTTAGAATTATTCTCTCAATCTTCTTGTGGGTTTCAGACCCCCTTTTCTTGTGGATTCAAGGACTACTAGTCGCAAACCCGTACTATGCACGGGAACCTACTTGTTTGTGTGATAGACTAAAATAATTATATAAAATTTAAAATTGATTATGAAACTATACTATTTCATGAATTT
>JAOWBE010000074.1:14450647-14460696 GCA_028566155.1 Quercus phellos
TTGTTTTTTTTTTTTTTTTTTTTTTGCATAATTGTTATGTGCATATGGAAAGTTTGCTTATTTAGAAATATATTAATTATATAAATTAATATACCTATTAAGGAATAGTTATTACATCCCTTTTAGAGATGAATAATTATTCCTCGTTTTAAAGAATAATTATTCGTAAGAAATTATTATTCCTTATAATAAAAATATAATCAAACTACTGAATAGTTAAACTAAATGAATAATTATTATATTACAGTTTACCAAACATACTCTTAATATTTTATTTTGAGAAAGTGAAACAAAAACTTAAATTTAGGAATTAATTGACACATGACAGATTTTGATTTGTGGTACAAAGAAGGTGGTATATAAGATTTTAATTCAATAAAAATGAGCCACTTAGTGCGAAAATTTACTTATTTTACATGAGTTTCTCATCATTATTTTTTATTTATTTATAAATTTTAAGGAAGTTGTGTCTTAGGCCTAGCCATTGGCCAAACTATTTCGCTCCTAGCCTATGAGACACCTTGGAAATTCCATGGACCAATAGTATAGTGGATGAAACTTGAAATCTTCAAGCTTATAGCACATCCTTCAAGTTCAATGAGCTCATCACTTGGGTTTCCCTCAAGGGATGAGTTTTTTAGTATATATGTTGAAATATTCACATGTGAGTAATGATGTGAATAGGTCGGGTTGAGGGGTTTTTTCAACCTAACCTACCATTGTGAGTTAAAAAAAATCCAACCCAACCCACGTGGATTGCGTTGGACCCATGGGTTGGACAATTTTTTTAATTACTAATTATTATTTTTAAATTGAGAATTAGAATAACACCACCACAAATAAAAGCAAATTTATAGACAAATAATCCTATGCATAACACCAAACCAACATAAACTATATGAGGAGAACTTAAGGTTTGCTTTTTATTTAGGAAGAGAGGCAAAAAAGTAAAGAAGAAAATTGTATAATATATTTTTAAATATATATTTTAAAATTTAAATATATATTAAATATAGGTAGGTCATGTGGGGTTAAATGGATTTGTGAATCTTATTGCCCAAACCAACCCAACTCACTATAATAATAATAAAAATTTCACAACCCAACTCAACCCACTAACCCCTAAAAACCGACCTAACCCGACGATTTAGGTTAGATTGGGTTGGTTTTGGCAGGTTGGCGGCACACCCCTACATGTAATTGGTGCAGTTAGTTAAGTAATAAAGTCACATGAAGAGACTTGTAGCTCAATGGCATTGTCTACTCACCTCTATAAAGAGAATCATGATTCAAATCCCCCCCCCCCAAATTATTGTAACTAACAAATTATAAATAAATAAAAATTAGTAAAGTTTTACATTTGAATAAAAATGACAATAGTGAGTGTTTAGTATAACATAATTGGGCACAAACTTTTTGAATTAAGGTTTTTATTATTTATTTTTAATCAGTATTGTTTTTGAGTTAAGTGGTACCCTTATATGTTATATTAAATCCCCACTTGGAGTCTTCTTATGATATAATCTCCCTAACAAGTGGTATTAGAATTGAAGGTATAACTTTGCAAGTATTAGTTAGTGGCTCTCACCAAGTTGAATAAGGAAGGTTCCCATATCAGTTCCATCAATTGTTTCATAAGATTCTACTAGTAGTGAGTTAAGGTGATTGTGCATGTTAGTGACTCTTATGCACGGAAGACTCTTATATTCACTCCACCCATAATTGAGTAAAAACATTTTATTGGTAATGGTAACGCATAATACTAATTGTAAAAAAGAAGAGAAAAGAAGAAGCTTTTATTTAATGGTAAGAATAATTTAACTATCACAAGTGAGACTGGTACACATGAAAGTGGGAGATTTGTTGGAATATTCACATGTGTGTGGCTTGGTGAGTTAAGAAGTGAAATTACAGATTAAATAATAATGACAAAAGTGAAGGATTAATTGAGGATAATTAGGCACAAATTCATTGGCTTAAACTTTGAAATCAAGTAATGTCCCCACATTTTATATTAACTCCTTAATTGTCTATTAAAAAAAAAAGAAAAAGAACTCCTTAATTAGAGTTTCCTCAAGATGTTATCTCCATATCATTGTATCATATTTTAGTATTAGGAGTTTTGTTTTTATTGGTATGGAATACTGCATCTACTTTAGGAGTACTTAATAATTAAACAACCTATGTTAAGTATGATTATGCTTCCATTGATTTCCTGCAGGGTGGCGGAGATGTAGAAGTTTATGGATCACCAACAGAAAAGGCCATTCTGCGTTGGGGATTGAAGGTTCATTTTCTGGATCAACAACAGATAAATTTATCTTTCTAGAGTAATATAAGTCAGTGGAATTTTTCTTCACAGTTGGGGATGAATTTTGAGGCCAACAGATCTGAATCTTCAGTGATTCATCTCTTCCCAATCAACTCAGAGAAAAAACGAGGTGGAGTTGCTCTACAACTGGTAATGTGAATGCGTACTCACTTTTAAATATTTTTCAATCGTGGCAGCAACTAGATCGAATGATAGTTGATTATGCATCTTCTATTTTCATATCTTACTATGAATTTTGCCAAACCTGCACACCATATGCATCACATGTACTATAGCCTGCTTGATGGCTAGGGACGAAATTAAAATTTCAGCTTTGGAGGTTGAATGTATGAAAAAAAATATACTAAGGTTGAAACCAAAGAAGATAGTTTTTATCATCCAATGTGACACGAATAGGGTGATAAATCTCATTTTGAGTCATTTTAGATACTTTAAATGCAAAAACAAACTAAAATTATGGAATTAGCACAAAAATTTGAGTAGGAAATACCAACCTGGTAAAAGTCAAACGGTCAACATGCTGATGTGGTAGTTGCTGACTGACAAACTCTGCTAATGTCACTGATGTGGCAACCCTTGATTATGACACGTGTCCTCAGGCATGTGTTGGTATGTAGAGGAGATGCCTGAAGCTTTCGTTAGTACGTGGCGGCGGGAATGAAGACTGATCACCGTGATTCTTCCAGCGGTGAGCAGATTAGTTAGAGAGCTACAATTGTGTGGTTGGCGAGTTGATCGGAGTCTCGAAGACAATGGCCCAGCGGTGATAGACCTACGATGGCGAAGCAAACCTGAAACTTTTTTATTTTTCTTTCCCTTATAAGTAATAAACTTCATTGATAGAAAAACCAAGCACACGGGACATGTACAAAGAACAGCAAGGGAATAAACAAAGTTTAAGAAGCATAAAGCTACATCTATCAAGAAAATAAGATAAAAAATTAAAAATGAAAACAGCCGACGCATTTGTCCACCCAAACAAAGTCTAGAAGAAAGAAGTAAGTCTTGAATTGATCTTTCGTTTCCTACAAAATCCTGAAACTACTGACGATATCGGAGGGATCTTAGAGAGTCCAGATGGTGATGGAGGAAGGCCGAAGAAGACTGAAGTAGCGGAGGAACACCAAGGAAGATAGGGGTTGTACTTGACCCTCTAGAAGAACAAAGTTGTAACTTTAATACACTATGTGAGATTGCTCAAAAATCGTCAGTGGGTAGATTGTTCACATGCACAGTAATTGAGGTACTTGAAGAACCAAAAAAAAAAACCCACAAAGAGCATCAGTGAGGTGGCAGCTGAAAACACTCTAAAGAATAAGTCAGTGATAGAAAAATCTCTAATAACTTAAAAGTGTAAGAGCTTGGGAATTGCACCTACCTTGGACAAGTGCAGACTTGGTTTTATATAGTGGTGTAGAGTTGACCAAGATCTCATGAATGTAGGACATTTCCTTGTAGGGAAGATATAGAGTTAATGTTCCAAGATCTTAGGTTTTATTTCCCATACTGGGAGGATACAAATATATAGGAGGATTTTTGGACATGGTGTGCAAGTTCGAGATGCATGAGTGGAGAACACGCAAACAGTGCGAGACTAAGTGTACTCCACTGTCGGTATAGGGTAAACCTGACAGATGATGGAAGACGTAGCTATTGAATCTGAAGGAAACCTTCTACCTGAAGGGTGATTTTATACCGAAGGGTAATTCTATACCCGACGGTAGAGATGGGTGAAAAGACGGAAGGTTCCTTTGTTTATGTTGGACCTGATGAGCATTCTTATCCCGAAGGACCTAAGTAACCCGAAGGATAAAAAGAGTTAGAAAAATTCTTAGTAAAAATATTCCTTATCACTATGTTTGGAGTTGGTGGCTATTGTAGAGGTAAATGTGGTAGATCAGAGGGGGAGATTAAGTTGATGGTGGTGGTAGGTTGAGGTTGAGGTTGAGGTTGAGGTTGTGGTGGTGGTGGTGGGGAGATGATACACAAAGTAACTCATGCTCTCTTTGGCCATTGAGTTAAATTTTTTTTTTATTTTTCCCACCATACTTTATAGTAATATCAATGCCACCAAAAAGGAGATAATAAAAATAAAAGTAAAAGGATATTTTTTTGCTTAATGCATGTTCTCTCATCAAAACCTTAATAATTGTCAAGTAGCAACTAATATTAAATATTTAAAGGTGCATTCACTACTTACATCAACTGAAATTTTAAATAATGTGACAATTTGTTTACTGTTATATCCAAGAAATAAAAACTTTACTATGAAATTGATATTCTAAATTTCAAGATAAATGGGGAAGATTCCAATATTGTTCATATTGGATTTGAATTTATAATCAAAATTAATATATATATATATATATAAGAATTTATTATTAAAAAGTACAACAGTCTTCATTTATGATGGAAGTGTATGTAATCAACAACAATAATAACAATCAAGCATTAGCCCCAAAATACTCATCAAATAAATCAACATCAATGTGTTTTTTTTTTTTTTTTTCATAATTCTATTCTATTGTAAGTCATACCTTTTATTAACTCTGTAATATCCACAATTCAGCATGTAAACAATGTGTTTTAGGTCTATAACAATTCTTTTTTGAAAATCCATAACAAAATTTGGTGATTAAGGAAATCATTAAGTGGAATTTTAGAAGTGCTAGTATAGAAATATCTTGGCATTTATTCTATATATCCTTGATTGAGTTAAAATATAAAGTCTTAATGGAGAATTCTCTTCTCTATCCCCTTCAGTCAACTAGCTTCTTTTTTTTTTTTTTGAAATCAGTCAACTAATGGCATATACAAATATGTTAGTTCTAAATATTTAGGAATAAGTGTTTAGGTTCTAATTTTATGTAAGTTGACAAACTGAGAACAAAAATATGTCTAGGTTAAGTGTTAGACATTATTCATGTTGGTTCAAGTTAAGAATTAAGAACGGTCAAGCTACAGAAAAAAGAATTCATGATCTACAAGGCTTGACAAATTGAAAGTAAGGCTCAACCAATCGAAGATCATATTCTGTAGATTTAAAACTAGGCCCAAAGCTTGCAAAAACATTTAAAGTTTGTGTCCAACACAACCTAGTATAAAAGGAAACCCTAAATACGTTTCATAGGTTCCTGGAAGTCTTGTGAGTTACTCCTGTGAGATTTGTGAAGTTTCTATTGGAAAGAAGATCTATATTCAAGAATTGGTGGATTAAGTTGCTATATACAGGGTCACACATAACTGATGATTTCAAGTTTTGAATGAGATTTCAAAGTCACAAACGTGGGTGTTTGTGTGCGACATATTCAAATAGAAGAGTCATGGATTCAGAGTTATGTGTGATCACGTGAGTAAGTACTACAAGAAGTAGATTTAGATTTAGGGAAAAATTTATTATAAAACTTTCATTCTATCATAGTGAATTTGTTACATTGAGGATAAATTAGGTTAAATCTTCACTAGGTTTTTTACCATAAAACTGTAGTCTCATTGGTTTTCCTGGATCTTTATATTGTTTGCCTTCTTACTATTTCACACTAAATAATATGATTGTATTAGTTTAACTTAGATCTGAATAATAAATCTAAGCTTCATCTTGGTTAATTAATTAATCTAAGTACAGGGGTCTGAACAAAACAAACAAAATGCACAGAAAATATACAAAATATACTCCAGTTTATTCATCCAATCTCTGTTTGTCTTTTCTCTTTATTTTTACTGTCAACAAAAGAAATTTTGTTGGTTTGGCAGCTAAGACGAAATATTATTACTAATTCTCTCTCTTTTTTTGATATTTACTGCCAGTTCTCGATTTCATTTTAACTGGAAAAGGGGCTGCTGACTAAATGTTATCAATTGACTTTTCATGTTCTTTGCTATGTTTGCAGCCCGACTCTCAAGTTCATATTCACTGGAAAGGCGCTGCCGAAATAGTTTTAGCTTTATGCACGAGGTACCTTGATGCCACTGATCAGTTAGTCGCAATGGATGAAGATAAGGTTTGAATGCGCAATTGATTTTTTTAGATATCCGTTTGATTGTCGATGAAGCTTCCATTTTGACACTATTTGGGTTCCGTTATGATACATCTACGGGCTACGGCCACATGTCAATTTTTGAAAAATCAGGATAACATAGAATAAAGAAACCATAATAATAATAATAATTGGATAATTATAATGTGGAAGGGGATTGAACCTTGGATGTTTTCCTTAGAGACATTAAGAAGTGCCTAGTTATAAATTTATGGTTAAACTATTAAACTGTTAGGCATTTTGCATGACACTGGTGAAATTTATCGTGGCTTGCAGGAGAGAATTTTCAAGAAAGCTATTGAAGATATGGCTGGTGGTGGTTTGCGTTGTATTGCAATTGCATATAGAACATATATAATGCAAAATGTTCCATCTAGTGAATCGGAACTCGCTCAATGGGCCATACCTGAGGATGACCTTGTGCTGCTGGCTATTGTTGGTATAAAGGTATATGCTTCCGTGGAATCCTTTAACGAAAATTTATATCTTGTACGAGGCCTATCATCTGTATTTACCAGTTTCTGCAAGATTGCGAGTGTGTTTTACTTAGCGTGTCATTGCTGTAATTGGCTTAATTGCTGTTTCATTGAAAAATTTAGTTACATCCTTGCAAGTTGCAATACCCAGATTATGTAATTTATATTAATGGGCGGGTGTTTGATGAGCCCCACATAGAATGTTTACAAAATCGAAGAACTGGATTCTATTTTTGAGTACTAGGAACCCCAACTGTGACTTTGGGGCATCTTCTAAAATTTTTCTAGAAGATTTTACTTAAATTGTGTTACTTACAACATCAACTGTTGAATGTCAATTCCTATATTAGTGCTTTAGCTTATGTAGATAGTGCAATACAGGATCCTTGTCGACCTGGTGTCAAAGATGCTGTGCAACTGTGTCAGAACGCTGGGGTTAAGGTATATTTTGTGCGTTAAAATTTTTAGATTCCTGTGATGTTGAAGACTTGGTTCTTTCATCTATCATGTTTGTTGAACTATTATTGCCAACCACAAGAGTTCTTGTGGGATAAAGATTTGTTTGCAAATACATGTTGAATGAGTACCAATGTCATTTCGACTTTGGCTGCTCATTATTCAATTGACTGATGTTTCTATATTGTGACTACCGTGCAAAAGAATCAAACATGTCACATTTCATTTCATTTGGGATTCTATGTTATTTAAATTTGTGTGTAAATGTCCTCATGATATTGCTTGCAGATTAAATCAACTGTTCATGTCATTTCCCATTAACAAATGGAAATTTCTTTGATTGGGTTAATTATGTTCCATTTCAATGCAGTACGGGGCCAATGAATTTTTTTTTTTTTTGGGTTTAAATTTTTTACTGAATGCTGTTTATAAATATAGCAACTAAACAATTGCGTTACTTTCTCGTATTTTCAAGTTGAGGTAGGATGCTGGATGCCCTATGTTGGTAACATGAGTAATTTATAAAGCCACCGACTAGACTACCCATGCAGACTCAGTATAATGGTCTAACATGTATGTGAAGTTTCAGTAAAAATGAGAAAATACTTCTAGTTTTATCAATTAAATAATTATTTCTTGTTGCACAATTTAAAGAGAATCATTAAAGTCCTTTTATTTTTTTCCCTTTCATAGGTGTTTTTTTAGTTTCATTTTCTTTATAGTAATATGTTGATCATGGAGCAATGCAGTGTGCGAGATATTTCTTGAATTAATTAATTAATTTATTCTTAAATGTGATACAAATTATTAAAAGGAGTATCTCCAATTTCCGGCCATAGGTGCGCATGATTACTGGTGACAATGTCCAAACTGCAAAAACAATAGCTGTGGAGTGTGGAATATTAGATTCGGATGCAGATGCTGCGGTTCCGAATCTCATTGATGGAAGAGCATTTCGTGCCTTATCAGATTTACAAAGAGAACAAATTGTGGAACGGATATCTGTATGATCTGCTACAATTGTCTCATCCTTGGTTTATTTATTCTTTTTTGTTAGAAAAAAAAATGTGTACACTTAAGTTCTCTAATTAAATTATTGTAGCTAATTTGGTAGAAAGATTAACCTTATTTGTCCAATTTATAGGTGATGGCACGGTCTTCTCCCAATGACAAGCTTTTGCTTGTAAAAGCATTGAAAAAGAGAGGACATGTTGTTGCTGTAGCTAGTGATGGGGCTAATGATGCTCCTGCTCTGCGTGAGGTTTGACAACATCTCCTACTTCTTCCTTTTCTTAAAAATAAAATAAAATTAAGGATATTATTAGCATGTAATGGTTGTTACAATGTAATAAAATCAGTATTACAAGAAATATAGGAAGCAATTAGATGTTATGCGTCTATTTTGGATAAATAATGGTCGAGCTATTTATTCAAATATATTAGTTTGGATTATGATTAGTTTTATTGATATATGATAGGAAAGAATTTATCTTTATCTAGATGAAATTCTGTTTTGAATAAATTTAGATGTTGATAAAAGAAAAAAAAAAGAAAAAAAAAATATAAATGCACTTTTCGTCCTTACATTTTGTCTTGATTTTCGTGTTAGTTTATACTTTTTATTTTTACAACATTTAGTCCTTATTTTGAAAAAATTCATTGGTTTCAGTTTTTACGTCAGTTCCCTAACAAAAATATCCTACGTGACCAATAGATAGACTATTGACAATTAGAACGCCTATATGGCCATTAAAATAATAATAATAATAATAATAATAAATTTTAATTTGACATTTAAATAATACTACATCAGCATTTTAATATTTAAAAAAGTCATGTCATTCTTTTTAATTTTCTTTAATTATTTTAAAGTAAAATAAAATTTTCTTTTCTTTTTCTTTCTTTTCATTGTTTTGTTGGAAGATCATGTGTTTATATTCTCTGCGTTCTTCCTGAAATTAGTAAATTAATTATTTTTCTTTCCTTTTCTTTGCCTTTCTAGTACTTTCTTTATAACCATACACCAACCAAAATCCAGAAATCAACATACACCTACCAATATTCAAAACCCAGAAATCAACATACACGAACCAAAATCGAACCCAGAAATCAAACCTAGAAACTGATCTGCATACCCAGAAATTTGAACCCACAAACCCACTGATCTCCACCATCCTTTAGATCCCACTCATCTGAATCACAACCCACAAACCCACCAATCCACCACAAAAAGCCACAAACCCAAATCATCAAAATACATGACCATCTATCTCAACCATGATCTCCACCACCGAGCTGAGAGATAGAGAGATGAAAGAGAAAGACCCACCAATTTGAGAGAGAAAAACACTGATCTAAGAGAGAGAAAGACCAATTTGTGAGATAGAATCTAGAGAGGATAAACTTGAGCCATTTGAGTATGAGTTTGAGAGAATCGAGAGATGTAGAGAAGAGGGACGGTCTGAGAAAGAAAAGAAAGAACCATCGCCAATTGTGGTGGTGGCGGTGATGATGAGTGAAGGAGGCTGGCCATGGAGTTCGAAAGATATTTGTGAGAGTTTTGGAAGAGAGAAAGGAATGTTTAAGAATGTTTTGAAAGGATAGGGGAACCAGTTTGATAAGGAAGTGTTGTGGTTTGAAGTTTTATCTCTAAGAGAGATAGAGAGAGAGAGAGAGAGAGAGAGAGAGAGAGAGAGAGAGAGAGAGAGAGAGAGAGAGTGTGTGTGCTGTCTCTTATAAACAACTGAC
>JAOWBE010000074.1:14460796-14471791 GCA_028566155.1 Quercus phellos
GAGAGAGAGAGAGAGAGAGAGAGAGAGAGAGAGAGAGTGTGTGTGTGTGTGTGTGAGAATTTTCTGGGTTTGTGAATGAGAATTTGTTTGGTTACCAAGAAAATACTTAATAAAATAATGAAAAGCAAAAAAAATAAAAATAAATAAAAGGCAAGAAAATAAGGATTAATTTGCAAAGAATATAAGTCATGTATTGGGGAAGAATACAAAGAACATGACGATGTTCTTCAAAAAAATTAATGAATGGAATAAAAAATGATTTAATTATCTTATTTTATTTTTATGTCTAATGTGTTTTTTATAAAATAATTAAATAATAACTAAAATTTTATTTTGTTTTAAAATAATTTAAGAAAAGTAAAAAGAATAATGTGGCTTTTTTTAATATTAAAATGCTGATGTTGCGTTATTTAAATGCCAGACTAAAATTTTTATTATTATTTTAATAGTCACGTAGACATTCTAAGTACTAACAATGCACTTCGTTAGTCATGTAGAATATTTCTGCTAGGAAACTGACGATAGGGATTGAAACAGATGACGTTTTTCAAAATAGAGACTAAATGTGGTAAAAATAAAAAGTAAGAACTAAAATGGGAATCGGGTCAAAATGTAGGGACGAAAAGTGCATTTCCGTTTTTTCAAAAAAAAATTGTCATGAAGTATTAAGTTACAAATTGTTAATTAACTAGTCTAACGTGGAGATCTAAACTCATTCAAAGTAATCTATTTATCAATTTGGAGATCTTAATTCCCTTAAAGCAACACATATAAAAGTTGGGTCCACAACAAATGAATGACATAATGATCCCAATTCATTTTTTTGGAAAAAATCTCAAGGAATAGATCAAAGTATCAATCTATATCTTGTTTATTTTAATTAACAAGTGTTTGTCAGTCGTCTTAATTTTTTTTCCCATGAATAAGAACAATAAAAATTTTGATAAATACTTTTCGAATGCATGGGTGCAAAGTATAATAAAAATCTTAGTTTATGGTACAAAATATGCATTTAAAAAGTTTGTGATGCAAAATATAATTTGGGATATAGTTTAGGCTTTAGGGTTGTAAAATGTAATTTTACCAAATTTATTAGACATAAAATGTGAGTAAATTTTAAAAATAATTTTTCTATTTTCTTGGTATTGATTGGTATTCTTTTATTTTGGAGTTTAGGCAGACATCGGTCTTGCAATGGGTCTTTCAGGGACAGAGGTTGCTAAAGAGAGCTCGGATATCATTATCTTGGACGACAGTTTTGCTTCTGTCGTAAAGGTTAAACTTTTATCTTACACAGGTGCCTTCTTTTTTATTTTTTATTATTTTTCTTCATTATTTTTAATAATTATATGTATAGAAAGAAAAGTTCGGTCCTAGAATCATGGTTGCACCAATTAGTGCTATCTTATTTATAGAAGGCTGATTCTCAAATATATATATATATATATATATATATATAGAAGGCTATAAACTCCTTGCATTAAGTAGACATCCATTATTAAAGAATTTAGTAAGCTATAAATTGCTTTCTTTTTCTTTTCTTTTTTTTTTTGATAAGTTAAATTGCTTTATTAAGTCACCATGACATGAAGTTGTTTCTTAAAATAAATTTTAAAAAAAAAAATCATCATGAACTTTAATCTTAAAAAATTTTACATTATACAGGCTCATCCCCAAATTATATTATTATATGATTATATACTAATATAATTAGCGTTGTTATGTGCTTATGTAAACAAAGTGCATGCTTTTCCTTTTTCCTTTTTCATTTTTTTCCTCATGTCAGAGGGCATACTCTTAGGTATATTAAAATTACTAACATAGTTGTTCTAAGTAAACTTCTTCTCAAAAAAAAAAAAAAAAAAAAAAAAAAAAGATTAAACTTTATCACCAACATTTCAAAATGTTTTTTAAAAACCTACTCTAATTAAAATTCTACTACCAAGTGTTTCAGGAAATTTAAGAGAAGTCTCAAGATTTATTTTACATTATTTTACAATTTACCATCCCTTTGTTTTTATAGTATATTTGGATTATACACATCATGCTTTGGTGTAACTATTACAAGTTGCACGCCAAAATTAATCTCCTCCTTTCACTTATTTTATTTTAAGTACATTAAAATTATTAACATAATTTACATTAAGTGAAACTTTATTATCAAATATAAAATAAATAAATAAAAAACTAAAATACTGTTAAAATTTAAAAGAAATTATATTATTTATTTTTAATTATTTAATTAATATAACGTAATTATAGTTCTTTATTTTTATTATTAATATAATTAGGTTATTGATAGTATCTTTAATTTATAATGATTTTTTTTTATTAAATTATTGATCGTACGACATAATATTAGTGGTTAAATTTTTTTGTTTGTTTGTTTTGATCTTGTGAAAGTAGGTTGTCATGTGGGGCCGATCTGTATATGCAAATATCGGAAAGATCAATCAGTTCCAACGTACCTCAACGGTGGCGACGATAGTAATTCTGATTATTTTGACTTTCACCTCCGGTAGTCCATTAAATCCCATACAGGTTTGTGCTCTCTGTTTCTCTCTCTTTGTACATGGGTGTATGTGCAAAATGCTGGTGGTTCAACATTTCTTGCTCGTTTTATAGCTTTTCTGGGTTTATCTTGTCATGCGTATTATTGGAACTCTAGCATTGGCTACCGAACCACCAACTGATCAGCTGATGCATAGCCCCCCAGTTAACCGAAGGTAATAATTTTTGGCTTTGGACATGGGAGCTGTAAATTTGTGCAACTTATATTTGAAAATATATTACGTACTATTTTACTTCAATTTAGTGTCATGCTATGTCAATCTAAACATTTTGGAAAAGCTATGCATTCCACCAGATTGAGAAACGATTTTGAAATCTCACAAATCTCCAAGCTTTTATCAACCTCATTTCCACTTGGGAATAAATTTATCTTTGATAAAATCCACATCATCTGACTCTTACTGGCACATCCATCAGGTTATTCTCCTGTCAAAAAAGTCATTTAAATTCTTAGTGAGTCTGATGAAGATATACTTATGACAAGTATCTTGTCATAATAATAATAATAATAATAAGTATTGTTGAGTGCCATGGCTGTAAGTTACTTAAATTGGATATTTCACTGCTCAATAGCTAGGCGTGGAAAGAATGCACACCCATGAAGTGAGGTAGAGATGAAATATACTGATGGTTATTGTATGTTTTCAGTGAACCTCTTACAACAAATATCATATGGAGGAACGTGCTAATACAGGTACGTGCTTTAATGCTTATGCTATTGATGAGCAGGGGCGGCGCTACACTTTCTTCGGGGGTTCGTGCACCCCCTGGAGAAATTGTAGCGCCACTGTTGATGAGGAAAATTCAGGTAGCAGAAAGTGTTTCAGTTGCTTTCGTTTTAGTTGTCATTATAATCATTGTAATCCTATTTTATGAGTCAAGTGCATTCCAATAAAGATTGACCCCCCACAAATGAGTAAAGCCTAAATAAAAGGAGTCAAAAACCAATTTCGTAAAATAATTCAGTGGCTAACAAATTAATGTCAATTACAGAATAATTAATAACACAAAATATCTTGACATAATCCATAATACCGAGTAAAATCACAAAATATAAGTTCCCCGTAAGATCAAAATAACACTACAGGGTAATATTTTGCAGATCACGAGGATCATCCTAATGTACCGATTACACACCACCCCAGAGCTGTTCTCCATACTAGCTATTCCTCAGAATTTGAAAATGTAGGGAGGGAAGATTGTGCTTAGAATCTCTATAAGGAACTAGTAACCTCAAGATCAAGCATATAATAAGAAAAATAAACAAAAACTATTTTAAATAGGATAATTGTAGATAACCTACCTTTGGCTTGGGAAGGTTTCACTTTGCTTATGCAGTTATGTGTGGATCAAAAAGTGGCACTTTGCCCAACTAAGCTTGTCTCATCTTTTGCTAAGCTGACTCATGGACTAGACCTTAGCAAATTGAAATAATATATTCTTTCTCCTCTGCTCTCTTGAACTCAACCTCTCTCGTTCTTCTTCTCTCTCTCTCTTCTTTTTAACTTTCTCTGTTTTTCTTCTTCTCTTACGTGGGCGTAGTAGATATAGACGGTGGTTGTTTTAATTTGTATTTCTAGAAATGTGAAGGAAATTGAAAGACGGTGAAATTGGAGTGTGGTGGTCAGAAAGTTGAAAATGTTGATAAAAAGATTGAGTTGAATGCAAAGGTGATAGATAGGAGAGATGGTTCATTGAATTTTTTATTTTTACCTTTTCAAATCCTTCAATCTCACCACCGCACCATTTGGGGGAATAGGTACCTTCCAAGGCACCAGGTGCTTGGGGGAAAAGGGAGAGGACATGGGCATGGATCAAGTTGTTGGGGAAGTATATTTAATATATAAGTATTTCTAATCATTTTCCAAAAAAAAAAAAAAAGAGGCACACACACACAATATATATATATATATATATATATATATATATATATATATATCCTTCTTTCTCCCTTTGATAGCACTAAGTATCTTCTATGTGCACTCTATGGAGCCTTTGGAGGACTCGTTATTGTATGAGCAGTCAAATATAACAGAAGTATAAACGAGTATAAAGGAGGACTAGTTATGAGAAAAATGCCCTAACATTCCTTAAACTTTGAGGAGTTACACTTACACTCCCTAAATTTTTATTTTAGTAAATTTAATACATAAAATTTGATATTGTGGTAAATAGACCTCCTTAACTTTTTTGTTTGCCAATTTTGTACATAAATTTGATATCATAGAAATAAAAACCCTTAAATGTTTTTTCCCCTCGTCAATTTAACCTCTTTTTGCACCAAATCGTTAGAAAAAAAAAAAGGGCTCTTACTGCAACAACATAAAAGTTTAGGAGGTCTATTTGTTACGGGACCAAAGTTTATGTACTAAATTATATAAAATAAAAGTTTAAGAGGTCTATTTGTTATAGTACAAAGTTTATTTACTAAATTGGCTAAAAGTTCTGGGGGTGTAAGTATAGCTAACTAAAACTTCAGGAGGTGTCAAAGAATTTTTATCCACTAGTTGTTAGCCTTCAAGCTTTTTAAGTTTTATTAACCCCACAACCCAAAGCTAGATGCATTCTTTTAATCAACCATTTCACCTGTTTGTCGTTTGATAAGATTTCGAAGAGTAAAGCTGTTTACCAAATGAAAATAATTTTAAAAAATTTGTGTCATTTCATCAAAAAATTAATTCCTTTTTCTTTTTCTCGTTCTCTTTCCAACATTTAATCAAAATTATTAAATAATAATTTTCATTAACCAAGGGAATAGGTTAATAGTTCCAGCCAAATTTACAATTCAAGATTACTACATCTTAAAGTCAATCTAATAGGTCTAGAGTTTTGTAGCTTAATTGACACATCTAGTTGTTTCTAACAAAAATGTCTAGAATTTAAATCATTTTTTTTTACCATTTATAACTATCAAATTATCAAAAAAAAAAAAAAAAATTCAATCTAATACAATCCAATTGATAAATCCATTTACTAATCCAAACCTGGCAACTAACCCAATTTATACATATTTAAACTAATATGAATTTATTCCTTAAAGAAAGCCTCAATGTTTTTGTTATTTTTTATTTATTTATTTTATATATATAGTAAATTAACAAAAAAAGAATAAAAAGAGAGCCTCATGGTGAAAGTACAAATATTACACATTCTAGACCAATCTAATAGGAGATAGCGTCTATTATCTTGGGTCCATTTAGTTAGGTGTTTTGAAAAATTAGAAGGGCATTTTTAAAACCCAAAACTCTTTTGCAATCACAACTCCTCATAACTTTTTTACGAATGCTTATTTTAAACTCAAAAGACAATTTTCCAACAACTTATACAAAAACACCTCGTCTTAGTAAATGAGCTACAGGCCTTTCACGAACCTACATGTGTAGAGCCACAAGAGTAAGCCACACATCACCGACCATTCTTGTTTTTTTGTTTTTTTCTTTAATTATTTTTTATATATAAATTCAACTATTGCACTATGCAATTGTAATTTAAGGATTGAGATTAAAAGTTAAAAAGTTCACTTTGAATCCCAGCCGTTAATAAAAAAAAATTAAAATCTTTTTAATTTTTCTCTCATATCAATGGGCAATTGCATAGTATCATAGCCCTAACCATTACATTGGATCCAAATCTTATTTTTGTGAACTTTAGATTAAAAATACCCCCTCCCACTTAACTTGTCCTGCCCCACTTTGTCTAGCGCGGGTTTTCCCCACATGTATTCTTTTATTGGGCCACATTGTGGTTCGAATCCCATCTCCTTCTTCCCCACTACCTATCTATCTCAAAACAAATCCAAAATATTCTAAAACCCTAGACTATGTTTTGCAAAATATTAAACAATTTCAATAGTAGTTCTTACCATAAGAAATTAAAATGAATGGCTTTTGCACCACAGATTTAACATTTGTTGAAGGCTACTTTTGTTATAAGCTCTACATGCCCGCACAACTCAAGGTCTAACTCCTTTTGGGCCCATTCTTTATTTGTAGCATTCTATTTTCATACGTGGTCCAAGTCCATGTATTTTATTTAGGGAATTGAAGGAGCTAGTATGCGTGGTTGAAAGGTAAAGAGTGTGCCTATTTGAGTTTCCCCATGGACCGAAGTTTGGACTTTACATAGTAAGTTGGGAATACTTGTAAAAGCTAAAATTCTATGAGGAAGACCATGTGTTGGCTACAAACACATATAAAAACACTAATATGCATGTGATATGTTTGCCATAAAATCCAAAAATGGAATTAAATTTGTAACAATCACCTTATGCTAAGATAAGTAGGCTAGCCGCATTTATGTAATCTAATCAATTCCTACAAATTTAGCAGGTTCTTTATGGGGTGTTTCCCTTCAACAAATACAGAAAAGTGAGAATGGTCAGTAAAGTACTCAAATTTATCATTAAATCAACTAATCTTATTAACAACCAAACGATTTGATTCTTATGAGGAGATGGATAATAGGTGCCTCTCAATCTATTATAAATATAAAAAACATGGAACCAAAGACTCTCAACTCTTGAATCTAACTCATAACCATATTCACTACTCTTAACTGGGGTAAACACAGCAAAGTTGAGAATTAGTGTTTGTGTGGGTGGTGGTATGAGTAGTGTCTACTCTCTCCTTTATCACCTCTCTCATTCTCCTCACGTTGTTATGTAGCATTAAAGGCAATTATTTGTATCAATTATTTGATACTTCAATAGATACTTTCTTTCTTTTCATTATGAGCTTGAGTCCTCACATTTTCTTCTTTATTTTGCACTACTAACCTCTATTTAATACTAGAACTAGAATGAGTTTTAGGCTTGATTCCATTTTATATGAACCCATGTTGGTATTAAAGTAGAATGAGTTTTAGGCTTGATTCCATTTTATTTGGACCCATGTTGATAGGTCCAATTTACAAAGACCTAAAAACATTCAATCTTCTTTACTTGAGACCTTTAAGAGATCCTCTCTTTAGAAATCTCTATGAATGTACACATCAATGGAGGCATCAATGTATCAAATTTAGTATGTACCTAAATACTAATTTCAACAATTTTGTTCTATAAAACTACACTTTGTTTACCTAATAATATCATTAATTCTTTTAAGAGAAATGTTATAGTCATAAGTTTTTCTACAATATTTTTACAAAATGTTGAGGTAGCAAATTCTTATTCATTTGCATCTAAACCCACCACTTACATCACTTTTTATTTACCAATAATCACTCACACCAAAAGTAATTTGTAAACAAAATTGTAGCCCTAGCATTTTTCCTCTTTTAAAAGGCCATAAATTTTTTTATAGATATAAAATTTAAAACAAAATATACAAGCCCAAAATGTTACACCCAATCAACCTATTTTACCCAAAACAAAAAATCTAGCTCTTTAAAAAAAAATTAAACAAAATAATTTTCCTTATCCAGCAATAGACGCACGCAACAAAGGCACAAAAATAAAAATAAAAACCCGTAGTAGTTGAGCAATCACAGGCCGGAGCCATTATAGCAACCAATAGCAGAGCCACTACCCCTAAATCCAAATGCTAGTTTTGTCCCTGAATGTACATTAGTTTGATACGTCTTTAAACTTACTAGAAAATTTAACCTAATTTTCCTTAAAAAAGCGCCTTGAAAGTAAGCAGATTCCTTATTAACCTCATAAAAAATAAATTCTTTATTATGTTATAGATATGCTGCTAATCTTGGGTTGGAAATCTCAGGCTATATATCAGGTTAGCGTGCTGCTTGTCCTCAAATTCAAAGGTAGGAGTTTACTGAATTTGGAGCCTGACACGGTTAAACAATCTGACCACGTTTTTTCGAGAGACAGATCGAACCAAGTTGAGACTATGATATTTAACTCCTTCATACTTTGTCAGGTAATTTATTTACTCATCAAATTAAAAGAAAAAGATTATTACACAATTAATGTTGAATTTCTTTTGACTTGTTAAAAGACTATTAAACAGAAGTCTCTATTGTTCTATAAATATATTTGATTTTCATAAGATGAAGTCGAAAATGACCCAAGAAAAAACGTCTAGCTACATTTACATTCTACCTTATATAAAATGACTAATCCAATATAAAGTTAAGCGTATCCCAAAACTCCATATTAATTAAAGGAGTGGAGATGTTGCATGCGGAGTGGAGTAAAGATTTGGTGATTGGGCTCCATCCCAATCTTCAAGACAGAAGGGCAAAGATCGAGCCACATTTTGTGGCATTTGAGAGTGATGCGCATGACTTGAACCCATTGAGGGTAATGGTCTCCATCAAGGATGACTTGAATGGGATGAGTGACCTCATGTTGAGTCGGCTATTACGTCATCTCAAATGCAAAAAATAAACTTAAATAAATGAAATCAGCACGCTTAAATTAGCTAAGAAGCACATGAACTGAAAATGTAAACCCTTTTTAAAATGTCAACGGTCAAAGAATATATGGAAGTCATAGTGGCTCAGTCAATGGGTCAAAGTAGCTTGGTCAATGCGAGTCAATGACAATCAACGGTCTAGTTAAACGGGTCAGTGGATCTAGGTCGGGTTCATTGATTCTAGCAAGCCAGTGGCATATCAATGGAAAACTTTTGACTGAAAATATTGTAAATAAAATTAAAAGCGATCTGAAATAGTACAATAAGATTTATAAATAGTATCAAAAAATATAATGGAATTTATAAATAGTAACAAAAATAAGCTAAATAGTAAAAAAAAAATTGTCTGTTTCAACCAATACCAAATGCAGCCTTAGTTTGGCTTGGCCCAATGTCCATGGAGAAAAGCCTTGATGGTCCCTTTTTAAAAATAAAAAAAAAATTATTTTTACGTTAATGTTTTTTGAAAAATGAGTCATTTTTTAAAAAGTATATTTTGAAAAACTACCTCATTTTCCTATATTTGATAATAACCTTAAAATAAGATAAAGTTGTTTTCAATAATTTCCTTATTGATTATTAACTTTTTTTATTTAGCGTGGCATAAAATGAAATTGTTTTCTTGAAAATTTTATTAGAAACCAATCCGTAAAAATGAAGTCATATTTTTAATAGGAATTTTTGTTGATCAAAAATAATTTCTTTTTATCTAAATTTTTATGTTGCTATCGAACACAGGAAAACACAAAATAACTACCTTCATAAAAAGATTTCTATCGAAACAAACATAATGATTTTCATTATAATTTCCATTATAATTTCAATCCTACGGTTACCATGAACCCTTAGAAGGGTTTATATTGAAATTAGGAGTTAAAATTAAGTATGCATGGGCTAACAATGTAATTGGGGTCTTGGGCCTACACATAAACCTAAAATCTCTAGTTTTTCATTGCGTGATTCATTTGTGCCCGGTCGTAAAGTTAACCTGCCAAGTGCCAAGCTAATGTCAATTTTCATGACTGATATGTGTCAGAGATTCAGCATGTGAACTGTGAAGGATCTAATTATTCCAATTTCAGATTTTCGATGCATTTAATGCTCGGAAGCCAGATGAATTTAACGTATTCAGAGGAATTACCAAAAACTATCATTTCATGGGGATAGTGGGAGTAACTGTTCTGCTTCAGGTGAGACTTGTGTCACATTTTCTACTTCTTTTTATTGTTGCTTTTTTAAAGGATCTTGCTTGGACAATAAAATTTCTTGCTGTTTCTTAGGTTGTTATCATCAATTTTCTTGGGGAGTATGCCTCCACAGTGAGGTTGAATTGGTCACAATGGCTGATCTCCGTGGTTATCGGTTTCATAAGGTCAGTTGTTCAAAGTGAACTTGGAAGCTCTTAGCAGCTATTGTGAAAAAAAA
The DNA here is from genome assembly GCA_028566155.1 of Quercus phellos. NCBI lineage: Eukaryota > Viridiplantae > Streptophyta > Magnoliopsida > Fagales > Fagaceae > Quercus > Quercus phellos. The sequence continues at coordinate 14,471,167 of JAOWBE010000074.1, forward strand.
AAAAAAAAACAAAAAAACTGGGGTCATAGCTTTTGTATTGTATTACATTGTTTTACACAACTTTAAGTGAAAAAAAAAAAAAAAAAAAAAAAAAAAAAATAAAATTTTATAAACCAGTGAAAATGATTAACCACCATTCAAGAGTTAACCAGTTATCAAGTTATCTTAAAGATTGTTAGCAAATGGTGTGATAAAAAGACTCGTCAATGTGAAAAACATATACATGTATTATATTATAGTTTCTAGAGAATATCCACATTTTTTTTCATCTTTAACTATTGTAACTCTCTCTCTCTCTCTCTCTCTCTCTCTCTCTATTCAGTTGGCCCCTTGCTGTTCTTGGAAAACTGATACCTGTTCCAAAAACTCACTTCTGTACGTTAATCAGAAGATTATTTAAACGAACTCCAAAAAGTTCTTCACCAGATTGTCCCGTTGATGATGTGATGGAACAAGCTCTGGAAGAAGTGCTTTTCTAAGTAAGAAATGTATTTTAATTTGAAATTTCATTTCTTTAGGGTGCAGCTATGAAGCACGGGTGCGTTTCGGGACTCGGGTACGGGTGCGGGTGCGGGTGCGGGACTCGGCAATTTTTGAAAAAGGTGGGTGCGGGTGTGGCAGGACT
>JAOWBE010000074.1:14471891-14488301 GCA_028566155.1 Quercus phellos
GGACGCGGGTGCGCTCGCCTGGGAGCCGCGTCCGTGCATCCCAGGGGTGCAGTCAAACTTCTACATATGGCTTCTAATATTTGGTTAACATGCTCTTTCTTGTCTTACAAGGGGTAGCTAGGGTCGGGGACTTGGAGCAGTGACATTTCTATATTATAGTTATTAATTGTCATTTATTATTATGATGTTTACGTATGGAACTATATATTCTAACATTACACATTTATTGTATGGAAGATTTCTTTTTCTTTTTCTTTTTTTTTCATTTATGTAATATGTTTCTATGGCAATTTTTTTTTTTTTAGATGTCTATCTACAACTGCTTTTAATGCTCTTTTGTTGATTGAATGTTATTTTCTTAATCCTTCTAAGTTAAGGGTTTTTTTTTTTTTTTTTTAATCTGATCTACTTTGGTCAGGTTGAAAAAAATCCAACTCAACCCAACCCACTATAGGAGTCTAATCCAACTTACTTGACTCAGGTTGGACTCATGAGTTGGATAGTTTTTTTTTTTTTTTTTATTTATTTTTTTTTTTTACTAATTAAGCATTAGAACAATACTAACACAAAGAAGAGAAAATTTATAACCTAATAAATCTCAACATAGCACTAACCAACACAAGCTATTTTATTAGTGCTTCAAAGTTCAAACCAACACAAATAATCAAACCAAATGGCATTGAATTTGGTTAGTAAGATATCAAATAATTCTATCTCAACTAAGTTTGAGAAACAAAATAAACATAAATTAGTTTTATTTTTCTATTGTTAGTAGGGTATTATATAGTTCTATCCCAACTCAATTGATAAACAAATCTATTGACCAACACCTAACCCAACCCACCATTAAAAAAAGTTTTGAAAATCCAACATAACTCACCAACCCCTAACAACCAACCCAACCTAGCAGAATGGGTTGGACCAAGTTGGTTTGGGCTAATGGGGGATTGGCTGCACATTCTTAATTTAGGGTATCTTCCACGCAATACTTGGCTTCAATATAATTCTTTGCATCAATAGGTAAACCTTTAATTACCTTGTTAGCTCCAGCTAAAAAAAAAAAAAAATCAAGTTACACTTTCTTTTTACACCATAAATCCCTGTGAGATCTAATGGTTAAAAAAACACTAACAAATATTAATTACTTCCAACCTCATTTACATAGTTAGTTGCATTTTTTCTCTCTCCTTGCTTATTTCTATCCATTTTTTTCTTTTAAAAACACTATTACTTTCACTACTGTGTATCCTTGCCATGATGGTCACTCTACAAGTATTTTGTACTTATGGGATAGGAGGCAATGATGTCATGGAAGTCTGAAGCAAGGAAGTGAATCTTGTACCGTATTGACTGGTATGGCTAGTATTTGCCGCACGAGTGCCTTGGCCAATATAGAAACACTAACATTTCGTGCTAGTTCAAATACCAAGCATACCAGGTCTATTTCGGCCATTCTAGAGTAAATTCTAGATTCTGGCCGATTAGTGAATGCCGGACTGGTACTTCTCCTCACACCATACTAAGCTTTTGTCTCTCTCTGCCTCCTTCTCCTTCTCACACCAATGATGACTACCAATTGGTGGTGAAGAGAGGCGTCAGTGATTCATACATTGAAAATCGGGTTGAAGTTAAGAGAAAAAGATACTAGAATGATGTTGAAAGAGATAGAGTGGTGTGATACTATGAGAGAGAGAAATAGATTTGTAACTAATGGGGAAGAAATGAAGTTGAAGAGTGAAGACAAAATAAACTTGAAAGAGGAAGAGATAACATGTGGTTGTGAAGAGATTACGTGAGAAGTTATGATGTGTTGGAACTTGGAAATAGGAATGATAGGTTGGTACTTAGGCAACTAGCTTCAAGCGTGCAACAGTAGAAGAAAGAAATGAAAGAATGGGTGCGGCTTCTATCTAGTGCCTCCAATGCACTAGACTCGCTATGATCATGATACATGTCCATTTTCGGACACATGTCATGATCGCAACGGATCCAGTGTTACAGGGCACTGGACAAAAACCACATCTTGAAAGAATAAAATAAATGTTGCGACTAGGGAGAAAAAACGGTGCGAAGAGAAAACTAGAATAAGAAAAGTGTTGAGCTTTTTTTCTTCTTTTTCTATAAAAGGCAAAGAATTGGCTTGAGCTAATATTATGCATGGTGTGAAAAGAAATAAACATGAAATTAAATTAATTAGTCCAATAATAATTAAAAAGATATAGAAAGATTGTTTTTTAAAGATATGTGGTATGTGCTATTAAAATTATTATTTCTATATGTTGATAAAAATAAATAACTATCATTACATATAACACACACACATATATATATAGCGGTAATCTTAAAACGATACATCGGTATTGTCCAGTACCGAAATATATCATTTTCCTGATCAAACCGAAATGACCTCTAATACGAAATTGACTCATTTGGTCTGAAGAAAGTACACACAATGCTTTCTTCTATGAAACAGAAACTAAACTGTTAGTTTTCTTGTAGTAAACCTCAAATTCACGAGAGGTTTCTTTAATTCACAAGGTGATAAGATTGGAATCTACTAGAGAAAGAAATTAACTGTATTTTATCGATAATAATCTACGACAAACTTTTAAAGACTTAGAGACCTATTTAAGGGCTTTGTAAAACTTCACAGACAAGAAAATATATTTAGAAATAAGTCCTAATTAATACCTAACTATAACATGAACCAAATTTGATCTAAAAAGAATAAAAAGCACCTAAAAACAAGGAAATAAATGCCCTAAACCTAAAATAACGAAAATTACATAAAAATACCAAATATAACAAATTACATAAATTAATTTGAAGATTTTGTCCTACATCAGGTAATGATCGAGGTTCAAGACTCCAAGAGGGAGCTTCATACATATGTACATTTAGATTAAGTTAGAGTAAAATTTCTATCTTATATAAATAAATAAATAAAATAAAATAAAATAAAAAACTATTAAAGGGTCAACCTGCCATAGCCAAAACCTCCGACTTCAACTATTTTCCTGTGTTTTTTAATCTTTTTTTTTTAAAAAAAAATATTAAGTATTTTAACACACACACACACAAAAGAAAGATGGAAGAATGTCCTAAATAAATTGACAACAGTGTATATCTAAACACACACACACTCTTGGATACACAATACAGACTTTAAACCTCTTTAACTTACACTCATTTTCCGATATAAGATTAACCTACTATTTCTTTTGAGAATACTAAGGGGATGTTTGGTATATAAGTTCAAACACACTTTTGAGCATTTTAAATAACATTATACACATTTTCATACATTTTTTCACCTACACGTATATAAAAAATACTCAAATAACATTACTCAAACTCCTCTATCAAACATCCCCTAAGTATTTTAACTCACACTCATTTTCGTATGTATTTTTTAATCTATATATACTAAAACTGAAGCCTTCTACATTTTTCTTTTTCTTTTTTTTTTTTAATTAGCCTCATGAGAGCTTGCCACATAGGATTTGAAACTCTCGCAAATTTCCACATCATTCTTCTTTTCTTCTTAAATTTTTAATGCCCTTAATTTTAAAACCTAACCATTCGACAATTCCTTCTCTCTCTCTCTCTCTCTCTCTTCCGTCTCATTTAATCACAAGCCTCTCACTAAACAGTCTTTGAAAGTTGAAAAATCATCTATGCTTAAACCCTAGAATAGTAGAACCGATGTGCTCTCCCTTCCCTTCCCTTTGAAAGACACAGTTGTGTAGTTTCTGCTCTTTGGACTTTCAAGTTTCAACTGTAACATCATCTACGCTTCACCTCAACTCATGCCTCTAAAGCTGGATATGTCCCTTTTGTTTTTCTAAATCAACATCAAAACAGAAATAATTAGAATAGCTAATGCATGTCTTTAATATTAACGCAGCCTCCCTATTTTCTTAGTCTCTTCATGCCCTCTCCCTCTTTGCTCGCATTGGTAATGCACATTCTAGCCAAGTAAGTTTTATATTCCAAATCCAAATTTGCTTAGGATTAGAAACCTTATATTATAAATAGTATCTTCTGTTTTGAATTTATCTACGTTATTTGTTGCATTATTGTTTCGTTATTGTTGTTGCATTATACAGTCATATTCGTTGGGCTCAGAATCACTGCAAGGTATGACTTTGAATTGTGGGTTCTATATTTTATTTTGAGAATTGGAATGTTTCACTTCAATTAAGACAATATAACAAGTGCTTTCTTATGATATAAAAGCCATGGAAGAGTTGGGTTTTTGACTTTCCACCGTTGATGGAATAATTTAATTAGTTATATGGTTCCGTATGTTTGATACTCTTTGGTTTGTTTGTTCAATGAGTTTGAATTTGATAAAGACAGAGAGTAAAACCTTTGTTTTATGCATCCAATAATAGATTGCCACATTAGCCTTTCACTTAATATGAAATAAGTCCTACCACACCAAATAATATCTTAATTAACTCACACTTTCATCAACGTCTTTAATTTGAAAAGAAACTAAAACCCAAATCTCATCCATTCCTATGCCAAAAAGAAGAAGAATTTTTTTTTTTTTTTTTTGAAATCTCATCGTTTCCTGCATTGTTTGCTCAAGTTTTAATTTTTCAAATTTGAAATCTCATCAATTCAACAGGTTTGCCCAAATTTTAATTTTTCTTGATTTCATCTTTTTCCCAAATGGATTTCGAGCTTTCTCAATCATTCCAATCGTTGGCTCAAGCGAATGCTACTGAGATTTTTTTCGTATAAACTGATACTAATTGAATTACATCATTAAGCCTATTCAATTACACATTGGAAATTCGTAAAAGACAAGATCCTATGTTAACAGCAACTATCAATATTTCAAAATATGGAACAAAAAACAAGATTCTGGCGACTATCAATAAAAGGCAGGATTCTATGGAACAAAAAACACACTTTCATCACCTACTTTGTTAACTATGGAACAAAAAACAAAATTTTATGTTACTGTGCAAACCCATACAGTCAAGATATCCAAACACACTTTCATCACCTAGTAAAATCCAATAAAAAGTATAGCAAAACAGACCTTGAAGTAGCGACTCTGGCGAATTGATGTGGTGGAGAACGGAGGTCCGGCGAGGTTTGCAATGGGAGATAGAGGAGTTGAGGAGGGATATGAGATTTTAGGGATTCTTTTTCACATCAAGTATGAAAATTTGAAATAAGTTTTTTGTTAAAGATGTTATTAAGGCTTCGTTTGGGAAGAGGGAATGGAATGGAATAAAAGAAATATTTTTAGAATATTCTTCCCTCTTCTTGTTTGAGAGTTTTAACAGAGGGAATGTAAGGTCCATTCCCTTGTTTGGGAGTTTAAGTGGGAGGGAATTGAACGGTTAGGAGGGAATGCTCATTCCTCCATTTTCCTTCTAAACCTCAAATTTTTGTTCCCCTCTAAATTGGGAGGAATGGGAGGGAATTATGAATTTAGGTTTAATGAAATTTTTGTTAAAACTCCTAAAATACCCCTTTAGTTCTCATTGATTATTTTTTATGTTCTTTAAAATGAGGGGTATAATAGTAATGTTATTATAAAATGATTCTATTCCATTCCTTCCAATGTCACTTCCAAACAGTGTTACTTACATTCCATTCCTTTCCATTCCTTTATTTTATAACATCCAAACAAGATTTTTAAATTACATTCCATTCCTTTCTCTACTAAATCCATTCCATTCCATTCAATTACATTCCATTCCATTCCTTTAATGATCATTTCATTCCATTCTATTACATTCCTTTATAAACTCCCAAACGGACCCTAATTGTATTAGGATGTATTGATTTTACAATAAGTCTTAAGTAAAAAGCTGATGTGACATGTTCATATTGGCTGGTATAAACCAAAGGGTTTACACCCCATTCTTATTGAATTTAGTCTCTTGTTCCATTTGTTTTCTATTAAGCTCTTTAATTTATTAGATACTGTTGAAATCTTCAGGATCATATTTTTAGAAACACGAAGTATCTAATATTAAATCACAATCCTAAAACTAATGGAAATTGTATTACTCTCTTTATTTGTTTGGGTCAGTTGAGAAATTCTGACGGTGGGTTTTGTTGGTGAGAATTTAAATTTGATTTTTTTTTTTTTTTTTTTCATCTTCTTTTAGATTCAGATTTTTGTTGTTTCAAGGGCCAGTTTTCTTCGTTGCTCTCTTTCTTTTGTTTTGTTTTTAAATCTCCATTACCTCTCAAGTCATCAAGTGTTTTATTTTTCAAGGCTAGACTCAGTTCTATATATATATATATATATGACTTTTCTAGGGCAGACCCCAAGTATCTAATATTAAACTACAGTCTTGAAACTAATGAAATTTGTTTTGATCTCTTTATTTGTTTAGGTTGGTTGAGAAATTCTGATGGTGGGTTTTTTGGTGTGAATTTAAATTTTATGTTTCAAGTGTTTTATTTCAAGAATATGCTCCATTATATGGGGTTTTACACAATGTATCTCCATTTCTACTTTTATACAATCTGTTAGATTTAGCTCTAGCTCTTGATTGCTATGTTTTTGTTTCTCTTTGAGAGTGCCCATCATCGATCAATGAACACGATGATTTTTTATATCAATAAAATTATTATTACTTATATTTATTATTAAAAAAAAAAAAAAAAAAAAGAGGGTATGCTCCATTATATGTAAATGGTTTTTCTTGTATATAAATAAATAATCAATAATTTGTATATGGGAATCTACGAGTTATGGATTATGAATTATGGATTTTAATCAAATTTCTCAAATCAAATGATAGTGTGATTAAACAATAAATTTAGCAAAATAAAAAAAAAATTAATCCATTGAATTCCTTTTTTATTAATTTTAGTTCTAGGTTAGATCAAAAGTTGCACTTATCAATTTTTTTAACAAAAATAAATTTTTTTTTTTTTTAATGTTCCATAAGTTTTTTTATTCATTGTAAATAATAATAATAATTGAACAAGACATTATTATTTTTTCTTCATTCTACAATATATAAGTGTTAATATATATTTTAGCTTTACAAATTCAATTTCTATGATTGTAGTAAAATAAACCAAGATTAAATCATATATCATATTCAATATTTTTCCAGTGTATCACACATGTTAGCAACTAGTTATAAATAATATCTAGCCAAGAAGACAAAGAGTATTTTTGTGCTTTGCCAATTTGGGTCATGATTGTCACAATAAGGGTCATTGTTTATAAAATGGTGGCCAACTAGAAGAGGATTGGGTAGCTCCCAAGCATCCACATGTGGCAATTGCTGGTGATAGACTTCTAGAGTACTTGGACCTGATTCATTCGAATTTTCAATTCTTGTGTTGAGAGTTTATGTCCACCTGAGTGCTTTCTAGCCACATGACCAAGAGGGGTTCACATGCACATGGAGAGAATCATTTGGATTAGTGAGCCAATGGACTTCTGGCGGGTGGAAGATTCCTTCTGCTTGAACATCATTTTTTTAATTATACTTGACAATCATGGATCCTACAGTAATTTTGTGATTTGGATGAATTGCAGTGGTATATTGTTTCCAATTTCCATTATGAGCATCATTTTTTAGGATTTCAAACCAAAATTTTTCAAAATATTTATTATTGTTTGGGAAAAGGAGCTTGTAAAATCCTTGTTCAAAATGAATGCATAAATAATACTCATTGAGCAAATGCTACATGTAAAGGTAATGGAAAACAGTACAATTAGATATCCAAAAGACAAAAGGTGTTTTCCATGGCTGGTCAGGGTCAGGATAGATGGCAAGAAAATGGTTGTAATGTTGTTTAAGGTAATCACGGAGGACTCTAATGATTCTTTTGGATCTGGCTTCGAGGGTCAGGTTTTTTATGTGGTCTTTCATATATGAGGGATGGCTTTCTATCGTATTAGTTGTGGAATATGATTGTGAGGATGAGGATGGGTCTGTGATAGGGTATAAACACAAAGGTGAAGGAATGACTGTGGTACTCATAGTTGGGGATTTCTAAATAGATAGTCAATGATGAAACTATCTTTTCCTTTGATATGCTTGACTTGGAAAGACCACTGTGAAAACCAATTTGACCATCTGAGCAACTGGGGATGAGGGAGCATCTTCCTTCTGAACTGAAGCATTTTTGGAAAGGAAGACATGTCCATTTCAACTAGAAAATTATGCCCAAGGAGATGAAATTGGAACTTTTCAATTCCATTCTTTACTGCAAGTATTTCTTTAAACATGGAATGGTAATGAAGTTCTAAGGTCTTGAATGAACCACTTTTATATCCACAAATATTCCTCTTTCCATCAATCTCTTCAAAAAGAGTTGCAGCTCAATATTCATCACTGGCATCTGTCTGTAGTATTCGCTTGCCTGGTCCTGGAATTCGCAGTGAAGGAAGCCTTTCTGCTAATTTTTTCAATTGTTGTACCACTTTCATGTGAAGCGAATCCCATTCTGGGGGAGTTCTTCAAAAGTTGAGCTAGACAATTTTTGTACTTGGAAATCTTTGGTATAGAATCAGACATATAATTAACAATTCCAAGAAACTCTTGTTTGACACTAGAAAGCTTGTTTGGAAACTCTTTGAAAGATGTAGCAATATGTGGCTGTAGAGTATGCTTTCCATCTGAGATAGTCATTCCCAAAAACTTTATTGATGTTTGCCCAATTACCTTTTGTTTTTCTCTAAGAGCATAATCCCTTGAGATTTCACTAAATTGTAAAATTCAATTACCAATTTTTCATGGGAATCTGCATCTTTTGAGAAGATGAGGATATCATCTACATAGATCAATGCATTTGCTAGGAGAGATTGAAACAAGGTTACCATTGTCATTTGGAACTAAGATTGAGCATTTTTTAGTCCAAAGGGCATAACTGTCCACTGGTAATGATGATCTAGGATACAAAATGTTGTTTTGTATCTGTCTTCTGGATAAATTCCTAGCTGCCAAAATCCTGCTTTAAGATCAAACTTTGAGAATACTTTTGCATATGAAAGATGCTGGAAGAGAGCACTTTTGTTTGGCAAAGGAAACTTGTCATTTGCTAGAAAATGATTGAGATATTGGTAGTTGATTACACCAATCTGAGTTTTTCTCAAATTTGCTCAGCATTCTTGTTAACATAAAAGGCTTCACAAGCCCACGAGGAAGAAGTGGGTTCAATAAGACCTTCAGTGAGGAGTGCGGAAATCTCTTGTTTGGCTAGAGCTAAATGTTCTGGATTCATTCCTCTGTGGCTGGCTTTTGTAGGATTGACATCTTCATTCTTTTTGAAGGGAAGGTGTATGAAAAAGTCTGGGTTCATCCGCAAAGGATTTGGATTTTTTAGTAAGAACTCAGAGTGGCTATTTGCACAACAATCATTAATGATCTGGAATCTTAAGGAATCATAAGGATCAACAACAAACAAGTAAGGGACTTAGGCCCAGGTAAGGAGGTGTTGTTTATGTGAAAATCCTTTTGATGAGCATCTAAGGTTAGGTATTTGGTGAAGGATATCAAAACCTATAAGAAGGTCTCTACCAATGAGAGGGGATCCAAGGACTTGTTGTTTTATAGTGACGGTTGGGAAAATTTTGATGAGTATGGGTTTGCTTTTTTATTTTTTATTTTTATTTATTTATTATTATTATTATTATTATTTTTGGTAATTAGGAATGTTTCTCCATTTGCTACATGGAACATCTAGTAATGAGGTAACCAAAATTCTTCAGGTAATATTTTGGGATGAATGATTGTTGCTGTTGCTCCAGTATCAAAAAGGGCAATAACTGGGGTAGGTTTGGAATAAGAGTCAAGGAGAATGTGAACTTGGGCAATAGGAATGGGGCTTGCCAAAGAGATTAAAGTAGGCTGAGAAGTATAAATGGCTTGAATTTTTGGATTTGAGGTCACTGATTCAGAATCTGGGTCTTCTTCTATTGTAGAATATCCCATGACTACTAGTACTTGAGGAGAGTATTCCTCATCTAACGAATAAAGTGATTCTACATCAGAGAAGGGAGTGTCTTCTGGGCTTGCTCAAGGAGCTTTGCTGCCTTTTCTCTCTTTGGGCAATTTTTTGCAAAATGTCTTAGTTTTCTGCATATAAAGCAGACTTTGGAAGTCTTTCCTCTAAATTGCTTTTTCTTAAGGAATCTCCATTTCTTTTTCCCTCAAAAACCTTTTCTTTGGTTCTGCATGGTATTTCTTTTTCAAAGAATACTTCCTAAAATGGCTTCTCTTTTTTATCAAACAATCACAACTTTTTTCATGGCATTTTCTCTACAAATCTTTCCTCTTGCAGTTGTTCTTGAGTTTATTGTGAATCCTCTCCATTTCTAAAAGGAATTTCCTTTGCTTGCAGAGCTTTTCAAGGGCAATAAGCATGTGTTGATAAATTTCTCCCCATGAGGCTTGGTTTAGAGTTATTCTTTGGATGTTCATCATTCGAAGGGTTTCGTCTCCCAATGGTTCGGGAAGAGAATTGAGAAAAGTCCGCTTGATATTCACATCATCCATGCCATTGATAGTATAAAATCGCCTTGACATTTGATCAAAATGTCTTTTTAAATCTCTCCTTTCAAATGAATAGCATTTCATGGCAAGAAATTTTTCTCACGCAACCTCTGTATAATGTGTTGGTGCTCCAAGGGATTCATTATGGATAATTGTAAAGAAATCTTCTAGTGTTTGAGATTGGGCCGCATGCCTTTGCCGAAATTCTCCTAAGGAAATCCACCATTCTTGTATTCTTCCTGTAAGCCTTACAATGAATTTAGAAATTGCTAGGCAACTATGGAATTTGGAATATGGAGTTCAGCAGTGCACCATGAGTACATGTCAAAAAAATTTTCATGCCACTTGGAAGGAGGAGCATCATCAATGGTGAATAAATGCTTCAAATCTATCATTGATGAATAGGTGAGACGAGTTTAGTTGTCAGGGACAAAAGGTGGAGGTGGAAAGATGGGTGGTGGAGGTGGAGGATGAAGAACATCATCTTCTTCTACTATTGGCTGGTCATCTTGTTGATACATAAATATACCTTCAAGATCAAGATTAGAAAGATCCAAATCATTATCAGCAATGATTGGGAGCACAGGTGGATTATATGAGTCTTCTAAAGTGATGGCTTTTAAGAAAAATGAAATTGGGTTCAAAGGATCAGGATCTATAGTCAACATGTTCATATCTTGAGGTTTTGAGGATGCACCAACGATTGGATCTGACGGTTGGGATAGTGGGTATTTATCAAGGGAAGGTTTATTTTGTGATTGGCTTTGAGACTCAGTTTTGGATTGTAGTGGATATGTTATGGCTGGAAGGATTCCACTGCTCTTGAGAGGGTTATGATTAGGATGTATTGTGGTTAGGGGCTAGAAGTTTTGATTTGTGGAGTTGGATAAAAATGGAGAGATTAAGGGTATAGACAGATCTTTGTACAATGACTATCTGGATTGGTGAGGGGTATAGACAAACATTGGGCAAGCTGGTGTTTCCGTCTTCTGCGATTTCTCTATAAACTGGAGTTGTGTCAACATATTTTTTCTTTCGTTTTCTTTCTGTCCCAAAAAGGGGAAGGAAACTAACATATCTTTGACTGTGGATGCAATTGTTGCAAGCTCTTGTTCTACTTTCTTGATTTTCTTCTTCAAATCATTGGTAAGAGATTCGGATGATGAAAATGTCTATGTTATTGCTTCTACCAATTTTTTTTGATTATCAAGAATCTTTAAATGAGCTTGGGTTTTGGGCCACATCATTTTCTGCTTGCTAATTTAAAACTGCTTCTACTGATGAAACTTTTTTTTGGGTTCCATCTGAATTGGTACCAATAGGAGTTTTGATTTTCCAAACATGTTTTGTGTTGGCCTGGGAGTGGTCAAAGTTTTCTAGTGGGGGTAAATCTTGAGCATAAGAGGGTGAAGTTTTGTCAAATGTGTAGCAAGGTAAAGGTTTTTGTGTTTGGGTTTGTGTGAAAGCAGTAGGATGATATTTATGTAATTAGGAGAGAATATTCTAGTAGTATGGAATCAATGGAGGTTTAGGCTCATGGTTAGTATCTTGTTTAGGCTTAGGTTCTTTGCATGTAGAAGGAGGGGACTGAGGTTTTTGCTTCCTAGTTCTGGGATAAAGGACATAATAGTCAAATTTTCCAAAAAGTTCTCCCAAGAGATCTACTTTAGGATCACTTACTTCATATTTCTCTTTCAAGCTTTGCTAGAGCGATTTTTTCTTTCTTCTTCTTGGTTGATCATCATCTTCTTCTTTGCATTCATCGCAAACACAAATATCCCACCATATATGGCTAGTAGGTGACTTTCCTTCATAACAAGGTTTTCCATCTTCACAAAATGCTTTAATTACTAGACTTTTTTCAACAACATATGGTACAAGTTGCTGCATTGCCATCTGGGTTGGAAAAACTGTTACATCCTTCTTTCTGGTGGAACATTCAAGAATCTTGTTTCTACTTCTCCATTTTCTTCCCTGATAAAGTAAGAATTGTTAGACTGGGTCGGCTAGACTGCTTGGTGAAGTAACTCGTACTTCGTGATCTATGATTTCGAGAAAAGGGAAATCATCTGATCCCTTGTAAGCTGTCTAGGGACAAATGTACACATTAGAGTTAGTCCTGAATCAACTTGAATAAGCAATGCATCATCAATTTGAGCCATTTCTAGAATTGCCACATCAAAGGCATGATTTTGGAGCCTATAAGCAAGCTGGTAATGGAGTGTGGCTACATAAGTATCTTGTGCTTGAGAAGCTCTAGTAATTTGGACATGAACTTTGAGAGCATCACAAAGATGGGGATCTTTTAAAGGTATATTAAAATTTAGGAAGAATGTGATAAAAACAGTTTTAGCATTCAGAGTTGTCTGGACAGTTCCTATAACTGCATGTTGATACTCCAAAAATCTAGAGTCAAGGAGTGCCATTCTAGAGATTGCAGGGAGTTTCTTTCTTCCATGGAAGGTTAATGCCAACCTTATAGCACCATAGTGAAGATGAGTGTACCCTTGCTTTTGCCATAGGTTGACAAATTTCCTAGGGAGGGAAAGAGTAATGAAGTTTTCACCCTCATTTGCTAGAATACTGAACTGGTCAAACTTAGAAGCCTAAACATATTCTTTTATAGCAGAAGGTTGAGAAGGGCCAATATATTTTTTTATGGTTTTATTGAAAGAAGATTGGGGTTTATTAAATATAGTATAAGGATTTACAATGGGGAAGTCAGTAATAGGAATTTTACTGTATTCAGGGACATGAGAGATTTCATATAAATGGTCTAGTCTGTTTGCTGTAGAATCTACGAAGGGACTGATCAAAAGGGAATTTAGAGGTATCAATCTTTGTAGAAGATGTATTAGCCATAATGGTTCTCGATAGAAAGAGTTGTTTTCCACAAACCTAACAGGACAACACTACCAACTTTGGCTAAAGGGTCCACAAGGTTACTATGGAAAACTAGCTTCATTGGTTCACTAGAAACAGACTCTTTAGTGTTCAACTTGATTATATAGTCTAGTGTTCTAATGTGATTAGTACAGAGGATCCACGTATTATGACAACTGTAAATCACAAAACATGCTAATCAAGAAAATAATCTAAGTATACTAATCAAAGGAGATGAGAACGTTATATGGCTTTGATACCAAATATAGGAAACACATAGGAAAACAAGAGACACAAAGAGTCAAAGGGAGTGTAAGATGATTATTATGGGAGTTGGTTAAGAATGTGAGCAGCTAACAATACATAAAATATTACTAGAAAATGTGGAATAGAACAGGAAATTAAATATAACAAACTGACTGATATTATTAGATTGAAAAGGGTTGTTACATATGATATGAGGATTTTACGTAAGGACAAAGGGAGGAGTTCTGAAACTCTAAGGTGACCAAAATTGAAGTTCCATTGTTCCAATGGTGGCATGTTTAATGTGATACTATATTGGTGTATCCATTGATATAGTTCATATTCTACTTTATAAATTTGATATTTCTTTCCTTCTTTTTTGTGTTTGTTTGTTTCTTAAATATATATAAAAAATAAAATAAAATAAAATAAAATAAAAGATTTGGTATTCCTAACTCTTTTTTCTATTTTATGAGATTTCTTTATAATAAACTATTGGGCAGCATATAAGATCTTTTGTCTCATAGTTTATATTTTCTTTATTTGTAAGTGGTTAATTCAAGTATTTGTATGCATTAAATTGAAAGAAAAAAGTCTGATTTGGTTCTCACTGTAAGTAGTTAATCATTTATCCCTAATCAAATGCTCAGTAAAATGCCACATGTATATATCTCTAGGGTTTCTTAGGTTCTTCCATCTTGGGCTCCTCTTTCTTTTCAGGCTTTTTCTCTTCTGGCTTCTTATCGCCGCCGCCGTCTTTTTTGGACTGAGGAGAAACCAGCTCAACTTTCTTCTTGATTTTTTTCTTCCTATTTCTCTTTGTTTGCCATGGGATCCATGTTGGTACCTTGTACCGTCAATCTGTTGGCAGCACAATCTATCTTCACCTCTTCCACTCCTACGTTATGTGTGTCATCATCACACAAAAAAGTGTCTCCAAAACTGTATACCATTTTCCTTAATCTAACAAACATGCCCAAATCTTATCCAAACACCCATTAAGAATATCCCTCAAAAATTTTCTTAATTCAAATTCGAAATTTCTGAAAGTGATTAACGAGAAACGCGGATCCCAAATTCCTTAGTTTAGTAAAACACATCGGTTTTATATGTGAATATTATCATCGAAATGACGAACAACTCTTTTGACTTTCTTCACTGAGGAGTGAAGTTTGAAGAGAGACTGAGAGAAAGAGGATGCCGAAATAGTGAGAAACCAAATCAGTTTATGAGATAGTGAATATGAGATCAGTTTATGAGATAGTGAGAGTCACATGGGTTTAAATTCTGTTTAAATTAACAATTAACTCGGTTTAAATTCTGTCTAAATTAACAATTAACTAATGAAACCACCGTGCACCCTTGGTGCAATGGTCACTGCACAAATATAAGTGTTTGTGGAATGTGGGGGGTAAGGGCCGCAATTCAAGTCCCCAAGAGAGAACTTCACACACATATACACTTAGATTAGGTTAGAGTAGAATTTTATCTTGTAAAAAAAAAAAAAAAAAAAAAACTAACGGAGGGTGTAAAGTATGCAAGGAATAATAGTTTACCAACTAGGTTCAAATTCCATCTAAATTAACAATTAACTTGTGACAAGGTGCAAAGTGTGAAAGGATAATAGTTTTAGAAGTCTGCATGTGGTGTTAAATAATACTATGTTAGTAGTATCAAAATTTAATAAGTATACTATTATACATCCTTGATGCGATGATCATTCTACAAATATAAGTATTTGTGGGGCGTGGGGGGCAAGAGCTGAGATTCAAGTTTTCAAGAAAAAACTTCACACATATATACACTTAGCTTAGGCTATAATAGAATTTCTATCTTGTATAAAAAAATTTTTTAAAAAAATTTCAATAAGTGCTAGACATGTTAACAAAAAATAACCAACCTACTAATTATTGAAATAAATGTGTTAGTAGGTAGTTATTTTTGCACACATGTCACTCATCTATTGAATTTTGATATAAATAATATTGTATTATTTGATACGAAATACTTTTTCAATGTGTGACATATTGATTAGAAGTCAACATGTGACAAAAGCAAAGCAATCAGATTTAGCTTTTGGGCAATGATAAATATTAAGCAAAGCCGTAGAGGATTTCTACCAGCTTTCATCCATTTATCCGTAAGAGTAAGATACCCACTTTCCATACTGTAGAGAAACATACCCCTCCGTACGGTTGCTCAAAGATAACAAAATAACATAGGGTTTGAGAAAAATACATATATATCCTTTGAAAAACGAAGGATATGGTTGCCAATATCTTGCACCACAGTTGCCGTGGTGTACATATAACGGAATCGCAAGTATAACTGGATACTATTGGCATTGATAAGGATCTTCAACATTATGACCAAATTATTAATAAGGATCTTCAACATTATGACTAAATTAATAGCCACACGCAATGGTTCTCACCTTAAGTAGTTAATCATTTATCTCTAATCCAATGCTCAGTAAAATGCCATGTGTATATATCTCTAGGGTTTCTTAGGCTCTTCCATTTTGGGCTCCGCTTTCCTTTCCGGCTTTTTCTCTTTCGGTTTCTTATTGCCACTGCCATCTTTTTCAGGTCTTACGCTTTATTTTTATTCCTTTATATATATATATATATATATATATATATTATTCTTTTATTATTTTTTATGTGAGAGAGAGTCCTTTTACTTTATGGCCTGTTTGGATGGAGGGGGGAAGGAGGGAGAGTGGAGGGAAGTAGAGTAGTGTAAGCTAAAAATATGCGAATTTTGTACTAAATCTATTCTACTC
>JAOWBE010000074.1:14538639-14551224 GCA_028566155.1 Quercus phellos
ATCTCTTTAATTCTAAGCTTCTTTTACTTCTCCATGAGGTCCAGCTGCCTTCTTATATATAGATTGGTTGTAGATTAATGCTGCATTTCAATGCACAGTATGTTGGTGCCCAATTCATTACAGGACAAATAAGAGTTAGATAGAAATGTACGTCGCTTTGGGTGGCGAGGGGCATTTCAAGTTTTGGAAATAATAATTTTAGAGCAATGTATAAGTGAGTGTGTGCAATAAAATTTTCCAATAATTTTAGGATACCTTTTATTTTTATTGGTATATAAGATGTTACTTCTTACTTAAGTTGCGTCGAAAACTATTTTCATGATTACTAAAAGAGTAATATTGCAGTTACAAATTTTAAAACCCGGTCTTCATTAGCATGTAAAACCCCAAGTCAGCAATAAATAAGAGTTTTTCTCTCTGGAACTTGTCTACTCAGTTACAAGAAACACAAAAAAACCAAGTCAGCAATAATTTTTTCTAACAAAAATGGTTAGGTAAAGGGGTAAAAGTAAGGGTAGAACCCTAAGAGAGTAGAATATCATATAAAATTCTAAGTATCCATAATATTTTCCTAAAGGTACCCCATACCTGCTGTAAAAGAGTAGAATAGCATATTATAAGTTTAAAACTTTGGAAAATTATTTAGTATTCGTTGAGATACTATTTAATTTCACATGAATAGTTAATCCCATAGTGAATTTAATTATAAATATCACGTGTCGCACATCCAACTAAAAATGAAAAGAAACCAAAGAAAATTATTTCTCACCATTAAATACTAGTTTAGAGAAGAAAAAAAATTAAACTCTTTCTATATCTATTTATTGGATATGAATTTTGAAAATCTGACTGTTGAATTGCATGCTCTTATTATATCTTTCGTGCTAGGAAAATTTTAAGAATATCAAATATCAATAGTTATGTTATGAATCAAATGTTTAAATATCAAATTTTTGTGAATATAATCTGAAATATGATAGAACTTTTGCCCTTTTTATGTAATTTCCTTTAATAATATATTACTAATAACAACAATAACAACAACTAGGTGCATTCTATAAATAAGGTATTAAGAGTAATATTGTTATAAAATGATTCATTTACGCTCCTTCTAAAACCTCAAACAAAGTCAACTATTGTTTTCATTTCTTTCTATTCATTTCTTTTTAAATATCCAAATAAGATAGATTAGTTTTCTGGGAGGGAAAATCCAACTATGAAAACAAATGGTCCCAAGCCCAAAAGGGCCCACTAAGGTAAGGGTAAAAGATCAAGCCTAAACCAAACAGAGTAGGCCTAGACAAAACATACCCCGAGCCACATTCCTAAAGATCAGGACAAAAAGAAAAAGTATGAGCCGCCACTCCCAATTCGATAAGAACCGCCCGAGGACCATCCATTCCTTAGGAAATATCCGAGGAGGGGTTCAAGTTACACCTGATGTAACTCTAAGTAATGTTATACCACCCAATAACTTATTAATGAATTTATATTTTTAAAATCCCACCGTTGAATTATATGTTCTATATGTTCTAAACATGCATGCCAATTTTCATACCAATTGGATGTTATTTACCATTTCATCCATAAACTCATTTTTTATGCATTATTTTAAAATACACAAACTTAATTGAATTTATACAATTGATAGATGACATGGCTGTTGATCTTTGAACACATTGAAATTTTGCAAACATGGAGAATATACGAAGATAATGTAATCCAATGATTGATTTGTCAAAATTCACATCCAATTAAAAAATTTTGAGTGATGTAACAATATTTAGAGTTATCAGTATATGTGAAACTAGGTATTAAAAATAAATAAATTAAAGCTTACATAAACATTAGATTTGTTTAAAAATTATTAGTGTATAAATTTTTATCTGTTTTGTTATTAGTATCCATTTTATTATTTACATTATTTTTCATTTCAATTTTGTCTTTCAAAATTGTAGTCTTGGCTCTATCACTACATTTCAACATGAATTAATTAGTTAGATCCACTATTATACCAGAGAATAAAGAAATATCACATTGTTATATTTTCATGCACTATGTTTTTATGAATTGCAAAAAGTGATCTACGTACACCGTTGATAAAATCCTACCTACTTCTCAAAATAGAAAATGAAGCAACACCTTCCTTTATTTTGCTTATGATTCTTAACGTTCACATTCATAATGTGTGGAATACACATTATAAGAGAGAGAAAAAGATAACTTCATTAAAGGATTAAAAAACCAACTAGATTTCTCAATCTAAGAAAGTTTAGTATACCTAACACTAGTGGTGAAAAGTGAAAACATGAAATAGATCAAACGCGTTTTTTCAATAATAGTTATATTATAATATAATGTCTGCAATTCGCTAATTGTAAATTTGCGGTATACCTCTGAAGATCTAGTCAAGCTATAATTTGATCTTTTCATAATTACATATATAATTTAGTTCAATTTATTAAACACTTGAAATGGAAGTAGCTAGGACTTAACACACGCCCACAAAATATACTTATCAACTTTGATATGATTGACTTTTTTCTTGAATCGACAAACCCATCAAGGGCTCAAGACCTTTCAACATACTAAGACTTGACTTTCTTCTTTCAACCAACGCTTGCTACTGCCAATGCTTCCTAGTTCATTCCTTATTCTTATCTCAAAAAATTATGAATCAAACATAAAAGATTTTAACTTCAAAGGAAATATGAGAAATGAAAAATGAATCTCAATTAGAAACTAAAGTGAAATGAAAAATCATCACAGCACAAATGCATATCCTATGAGACTAATATCTATCATGTGGCCTAGGATATCCGTGTAATCGCTTCTCAAGTTTTTCTTCTAGAACAACAAAAAAGTTTTTCAATAAGTTTCAATATTAATTTAAGAAATAGTTAATTATCAAGAAAGAGAAGAAAAAAAATTGGGGTAAATTATCGTTTTAGTCCATGAAGTTTATGCTATATGTGTCAATTAATATAATGTGCTTAAACTAATCAATTAATTAATACTTAGTGGTCATCTCTCAAAACAAAAATACAATTGAATATTAAGACACTATGTATAGTCAAAATTTCAGTAGGTATGATTTAGAATAAAGTAATATAAATATCAAATCATTCAAAGGGGGGGAAAATAAAAAAAATGCATCTTAGAATTCTGTTGTCCCAAGAAATAATTAGTCATGTAGAACACGTCCCATGGGGGACACCATGGTAATTAAGAACATATCTTATGGGATGCATTTTCCACATTTGTATATGTGATTTAGGATAAGTCTCAAGTAAAGAAACTATTACACATCACTTCTATTTTTCAATGCTCACTAGTATTCTCATGTGGTTGGTATAACAATTATAGCACAATGAGTAGGGTGCCACTATGGTAATGATCATGTAGAAAAGTCACTCTAATCACTTTTCACATTTGTATTTTGTGATCTAGGATAAGTCTGTTGTTCAATGTTCACTAGTATTCTCATATGGTTGGTGTCGTATATATAAGTATATACAAGGATAGGTTGTAATAATGATAAAAGGTTGGAGAATATTCATTTGTAAAATGAATAAAATGGTATTTCTAGATCTGGAATTTTCTTTGTGAAAATTCAAGTTTCAAGATGTTCGATCAATCAAAGCTTTTGTTTGATCAATCGAATTGATTAAGAAAATTGATCTGAAGCTTCTGCTTGACTCGATTGATGCTCAATTGTTCGATCGATCAAAAAGAGCCTTCGATTGATGCTCAATTCCTCTCGATCGATCAAGCATTGTAAAAACCGTTTTTGCAAAATTGTGTTAACCATTTTAAACGTTGGGAAATGTTTTAAATCTTGTAAACGGTTTTTTAAGGCATCGTAACTCTCCATACATACCTTTTGAAAGGTTATAACCCTATGGGTATAAATAGAGGTTAATGTTCACTTGAAAATTATAACCCTGTGGGTATTCTCTAAAATTGCTATTTGTATAACCCAATAAACTTGATTGTATCCTGGGGACAAGTTTATAGAAACCCTTTAGCAACTTGCGTATGGGGACAAATGTCTAGGGATAATATTCAATTGTGCCTCCAAGTCAATCACTAAAATCTAATTACTTGATGTGTTCATTTATTATTTCATTATTACTCCTTGATTTGGTGAAATCCCTAACAATCTTAGACAATATTTGCTACAAGACAAGGAGTAAATGATGGTACAACTTTGAAGATGTTGAACCATGGTTTGGTGAAATTGGCTTGGATTTGAAGAGTTTTTCAAATAATGAATCAATCATAATGAAGATTCAATGGAACAAGGCTTAAAAAAACAAGTTTCTTTGTTGGCAAGACAAGGTGATGATTCTTTCACATTGTAAACGCATTAAAAGCCACATTCATAGTTTGAACATTAAAGGTACAAATTTCTTGTTCATGGACAATTTGAATTTCAAATTGATTGATGAGTTTCTTTGTTAGAATATTTGCATGTGTTGCAAATTTATTTGAATTGAGATATAAGAATGAAATTTTGACATGTTCAAATGATATAAAATGAAGCAGAAAATCTAAAGGATGGGAACTTAAACTCTTAAAGTGATAGAGTATGTGAATATTTTCCTAAGTGATTTTTTAAACTATGTGAAAACATTAAATAACATGTCAGAAGATCTCACTTTAGATCAATTTAGACAACATCATTGAATAGAAGAGGAAAGTCTGGTTAGAGGTGTAACTAACACCAATTATAAAGTGAATGTGAACAATGTTAAAATTGGAAGTTCTAGTAAGACCAATAAACACTTGAATGTGAATAAGAGTATGAATGGTTTTAGAAGAACAACTCCAAGGATCCCAATAATGACAAGTAGAATTTGTCATGTTTCCTTTGTGAAAAGAAAGACCATTACATTTGAGAATGTAAGTTCTTAAAGAATAAGAAGGATAAAGATGGAAATGCCAATGAAGCAATTGTCATTAAGGACATTATTGCTATGGTGAATGATGTATGTAATAAAAATCACCATATTTCATATGGCAATAATTACAAATCTTTTCAATTGGTGTTTTGATACAGGTGCAATGTTACATGTGTGCAACTACAAGGCACAATTCAAGACTTATGAGAAGTCTTCTATAGAACTAAAGGTGCTTGTGGGCACCCACAGTAAGGCAAAGGTTCATGGAAAGTGCATTGTTGAAGTGAAATTGAGTTTTGGCAAGAAGTTCTCTTAACCAATGATTTTCATGTATCTGATATCAAGAAAAGCCAATTTTTTATTTAAGGATAGTCTTGTCCAAGAATGGGATATTAGTAGGCAATAGATATGTTACTGTCTGAGTGTTATTTATCAATATATTTTGGTTGAGCTTATATTGTTGATTTTTTATTTGTGACATGCTAGATTGGGACTTTTAAATTTCAAATTCTTGAAATTAATGTCAAAGTATGATATAATTTATATAAGCATGATGATTTGCGTTGTATTGTGTATTAACTAGAGATGGTGAATATTTCTAAATGTACATTCTTCTTTGTGAGGAACATGCCATAATACACCAAAGTGCAATCCCTAATACACCATAATGAAATGGTTTGGTCAAAAGAAAAGGGAAGAGAACTCTATTTGATATGGTGAATGCCATAAACTTGAGTGCAATTAGCTAAGTTCCTATCTAATCAATGGGAAGAACCTTTGCTTAGTGTATGCTATGTGCATAATAGAATTTCATCTCAAAGGTATTTCATATGTGTTATGAAATGAAAAAGTGACCAAATGCTTATCATTTTAAATTATGGGAGTGTTTAACCTTTTGTATAATGATAGACCAAAGAGGACTAATTAATCAAAGAGCTATACAACGTGTATATGTAGGTTGTGGGAGACCAGAGTGTCTACATAGGTTTTGAGTAAATTTGAGGGTATGTAATTTATTAGACTTAATGTTTAATATAAGAGTAAAATCAAAGGATATTGAATTTATTGAGTGTTTAAATTCAAAGCTGATTTCAAGGATACCTCGATACCTACTTAAACATGAGTAAATGACTCTAATATTAAATATCACATTAAGTGATATTAAAGATTTAAATGCGGTTCACCAAGTGAACAAAGGTGGAGTCGAAGTGTAAGAAATAAATGGGATCTTAATCCAAATTTTATTTCATCTGAAGCTCTTGTTTACCTCGTTAAAGTTAATAAAAGTGTAGTCCTAATTAAATACCCATAATACTTTTTGAGGGAAGTGATCCTAAAGTTTGAGAAAACTTTATGCTTGTAAAAGATGTAGCTTTCTATTGTAAAAGCTATTAATGAAAAGATAGACTCGATGTTATTTAATAATAATTGGGTCTTAGTGGATCTATTTTTAGTTTCAAAACTA
Source organism: Quercus phellos (assembly GCA_028566155.1). Taxonomy (NCBI): domain Eukaryota; kingdom Viridiplantae; phylum Streptophyta; class Magnoliopsida; order Fagales; family Fagaceae; genus Quercus; species Quercus phellos. Next base: position 14,545,009 of record JAOWBE010000074.1, read on the forward strand.
ATCGGTTGTGAGTGGGTATTAGAATAAGATATAAAATATTTTGGTTTAAGGTTAGTAAAAGGTTTGAAACAAAGGGAAAAGATAGAATTTTAATATCTATACACTAGTAACTATTTGTGTTATTAGTTTGTATCGTTAAAACCATTCATATAATGTTAAAGAAATTCACTATGTCTAATTATTACATTTTGATATATGTAATTACAATATGTGTATATATGTGAATTTTGGATTGGTTGAGAACCCAAATTGTGGGGTTTAGAAACTCAAATTGTGGAATTATGATATCCAAGAAGTGTGGGGGTATAACCCTTAAACGAGTCATGGACTCATAAGAATGCTAATGTGCATCAAAGATGTGCTTGTTAAAGGTATTGAGAATTAACATTTAGAGATTTTAAATTTATTGTGATTAAATTCTGCCATGTATGGTAGATGTCTCAATTCTAAACAAGCACATACGATGATTCTATTTGAAAGTATCTCTTTGTGAAATAAAGAGAGTACAAGTGAGTTCATTAATTTAACATTCAAAGATCAATAATGAAATATTGGATTGTGTCTCCACATATAATTTGAGTACACATCATATAGATGTGAAGTGACTTTCTTAAAAAAGTGATATTGGTAAGGAAGTTTGCTTGAAAGACCTGTGGATTTGTACTTCCTTAATTAATTAAATGAAAATATTTTATGAATGAGAATCAAGTAAAGAAATATAGTGGAGATGCGCACTATATTAATCTCATTTTGTTGAGATTTGAGTAATCTCATTGTGTTGAGATTAGTGATTTCTCAATCTATTGGGAATTGTGTTATCTCATTGTGTTGAGATTAATGTTGAGAACTTGCTTCTTAGATTTTAATTATCTTTAAAGAGGCAAATACAATCTGATTCCAATAATAAATAAAGAAATTACTAGAAGGGTGGATGCACAGCTTGAGTTTGCTAGTGAATTCAGTACATGTTGTGTATCATGTATGGAACTAAACTAGACATTGCCTTCACAGTATGTAGATTTTCAAATTTTCTAAAACTTGAGGTTGATCACTAGAAAGTACTTAATTGTGATGATATGGAATATTCAAGTTTAATGCTATTATTGATGTGAGTGATAATATCTATGTCTAGTTAGATAATCACTACATGTGAGGGTGCTATGTGTAAGCATTAAAGAAATAAGGTATATTTCTTACTCTACTATAGATTTAAATTGAGAGCATTGATTATAATGGTAACGGGCAAGGAAAGAAATTGGCTAAGGTTTTGATTAAGTGTCATGGCCATGACCATAGTAAGCCATTCCTTGTACTATTGTTGTAAAACCACAATGCGTATGGTATGCATAAGTTGTATACAAAGTACATAGACTTAAAAGTCTAAGACAAGAATACATAAGGCAAGTCAAATGTGATTGGACTAGTCCATTGTCTATGTAATTCTATATATAAAATAGGTCATTTACCGAAGTGTGTCTCGAGACTCGGTAAGGATAACATTCATTGGAATAAGTCTAAAACCCTTCTTTTAAGAGAATCGTCAATAGTGGGAACCCAACCTCAAACTGATTATATCTAAAAGGTTTAAAGGGTAACAACAAGTATTGATACGTGGTTAGTAAGAGCTCTAAATTTGTGTCTCATTCAGGGTGGATTAGTGCAAAGTGTTACAATGAAATTGTGGATGAGTTTTAAACTCTTAATGAAGTTCATAAATCATAAATGTCTGTGTAATAGGGACATAAGAAAGAACTTCGCCTTTATGAACATAGGAATAGTGCCGCTTCTAGCAAGAGTAAAAGGTTTTTTCTTGTACATGTTCACTAAACCGAGAAGAGCATAAAATCATAATAGTACTAACAACTTGGATTTATAAATGTGTTATGGATATTCTCATGTGTATGTTGTTTCCGATTTCAACACATAAGAGTTTTGGTTTAAGCACTAAGCCACCATTAGCTTTGTTGATTTCTTGAGCAACTACATTAAAGAGAGGTTTAAGTTGAAAGACACCTTCCATTATGCATGATAAAATATCAATCAAGTGAGACATATATTATTACAACCTAGTGGGGGATTATTGTATATATAGATACATACAAGGATAGGTTGTAACAATGATAAAAGGTTGGAGAGTATTCATTTGTAAAATGAATAAAATGGAATTTCAAGATCTGGAATTTTCTTTGTGAAAATTCAAGTTTCAAGATGTTCGATCGGTCAAAACTTTTGTTCGATCAATCGAATTGATCAAGAAAATTGATCTGAAGCTTCTGCCTGACTCGATTGATGCTCGATTCCTGTTCGATCGATTGAAAAGAGCCTTTAATTGATGCTCGATTCTTCTCGATCGATCGAGCATCGTAAAAACTGTTTTTGTAGGATTTTCTGCAAAATTGTGGTAACCATTCTAAATGTTGGGGAAGGTTTTAAATCTTGTAAACGGTTTTTTAAGGCATCGTTACTCTCCAAACGTACCTTTTGAAGGGTTATAAATCTATGGGTATAAATAGAGATTAATGTTCACTTGAAAATTATAACCCCGTAGATATTCTCCAAAATTGCTATTTGTAGAACCCAGTAAACTTGATTGTATCCTAGAAACAAGTTTGTAAAAACCCTTTAGTAACTTGCGTATAGGGACAAATATTGTTTTATGATAACATTCAATTGTGCCTCCAAGTCAATCACTAATTTCTAATTACTTGATATGTTCATTTGTTCTTTCATTATTACTCCTTAATTTGGTGAAATCTCCAATAGTTGGTATAACACTTATAGCATAATGAATAGGGTGCTACTATGATAATGCTCATGTAGAAAATACACTCTAATCACTTTCCACATTTGTATCATGTGATCTAGGATAAGTTTCAAGTAGAGAAACTATTACACCACTTCTATTATTCAGTGTTCACTAGTATTCACATGTCATTGGTATAACAATTATTGCACAATAAGTAGGATATTACTATGGTAATGCTTAGGTAGAAAAGTCACTTTAATCCCCCTCTCTTACCTATTTTTTCCACGCGCACACACACACACACACAAAGAAAAAAAAAACTATTACTTAGGAAATTTGGAAAGTTTGGATAATTTGGATATTTAAAAAAAATTTTGGATCAGGCTAAAGTCTAGACAAATTGGGTTGCATTTTAGGCTTAGTTTATTTATTTTCTATAATTTCCATGGGCTTGGTGACTGTGTGAATCGTACTGGGCCTGGGTATTTACAAATTAGGTTTGGGACCTTTGGGTATTGCTATTTTGGGTTCGGGCCTCTTTTTATATTTATTAATTTTGGGATTAGGATCAAGTTTACCTGTTAAGTGAACTTGCTTGGGCCTAAATATACGTGTATAGGTGTTACTCGGGTTGGCCCTAGAGGAATCAGTCTGGTAAGGGTCACGGAATAGTCCATTAAAATATTATAGAAAATTTTCTTAGGAGAACTCCCTGACAACTAAAATAATTAAAGTGATTGTGTTAAACTTAATTTACTAAATATATTTTTTTATTGTAGTCTAGCTATTTGAATTAGCCATTTGACTTTTTTTTATATTATTAGTTTTGCAATGATACATATTTTTGCATTACATTTTTTATAAGCCTGACTTAACCTAGCCCAACCTTCTTGTGGATCTAATTCATATATTATATTATATTTTATTCTTTTTGAGCATAGCCCAAGCCTATGTAACATATTAGGGAAATTAAGGAAGTGTGATTTGGAGGGTATGTTTAGGTTTCTTTTGAAGCATTTGCATGAGCCTAGTTCATGCATGCTACCAAGTCGGCAAGGGACACTAGTAGCACCTCAAGCTCATGGAGGAGGTCTTGTACCTGAAATTTTTACCCCAAATGAACTTTTATGCTCTACCTAACTGTGACCGAAAGTTTCTACCATAATCCATTTTTGTCTTTAAAACATAGTTAGCTCTTATTGGCCAACTCTAACTGCTAGCCCTCACTTAGGTGAGCCCCCCAAGAGTCCGAAACTACTATAAATGAGGAGCCAATGAAGGCTTAGTCAAATCTTTTCCAAATTATATATTCATAAAGCAAGTTAACTCTTTATCCAACTAAAGCAAATCTGAACCAAACATAAATTTAGCTCTTAAAAGGTCCATAGCTTCATCTTTAGCCTAAAAACCAGCCAAAAAGGACACTTAAAGGCTGCTATAAAACTTTGCCTTCAGCTCAAAACAAAGCTAACCATGTTTTACGCACATAGTTGAAACTTTAGAGCAAAAACCAATTCAGCTAGCTAATATTCTCACAATTTTGAAGCTAAGGGGTGGAAATATTGATACAAGGGAGCCTTCCCTCTATTCCTCACGATCTCTCTTAATTTCCTCTTCTCGCTGACTGTGAGTTGAAGTTTAAGGACCTATTGTTTTTATGCACTTTTGTTATTAAACTTTAGAGGAAAAGCCCATTAAACCAGGATGCATTCTCGCAATTTTGAAGTTAGGGGCTGGAAATATGGGAACAAGAGAGTCTTCCCTCTCTTCCTCACAACCTTTCTCAATTTCTAATTACAAAGATTTATAAAGAGAAAGATATTTATGAGTAGGCACCATTGTTGGTCTTCAACCGTCAAAAATATGGCCGCCCCCTACCGTTATACATCTCGAACAGCTACAGGTAAATGTTTTATTTATTTATTTATTTTTAAATTTCGCCAAAACTACGATTTATGTTTGGTCATTTGGTTGGATAGGTTTCAATTTAGGCATTTGGATTTGATTATGATTACTAGGTTAGAATTGGTTTCTATTTAAAGTATTTGTTTTGATTTGGATTTGTTTTAGATTGGTTTTGGGTAATTTTTTCACAAGGAGTATTTTTGAATTATTGTCTTTTGGAAATCGAAATTCTGATATGCGATTTTTTTTTTTTTTAATAATAATTCCTGATTCAAGATCCTGATTTCTCTGTTTATGTTTTCCATGACCAGTATGAAGATTTATTGAGTTTTTTTATATCTCTTAGAAGTGTTAAATATCCACGTGCTTCACCATATTGTCTAAATATATGCACATTCTCATGAATTCCTTAATGTCCTATAAAACTTTGAAATAAATAGCAATGCAACGGTTGTCATTAAACATTCCACTTGACAGAAGGCAATTAATCGATCTCCTCCATGAAGAATAGATGATCATTGTACAAATACATATGATAATTTCCCAAAGTATGAATTTCGGATGGCTGTAGTAATATTTTGAATATTATAATCCGCCTCTAATCTTATGTAATGAAATTTATCGAAATGTGGCATAATTTACATATACACATGTCGACACAAATAGATTTATACATATAAAAATGATATGCGATTAGGGCACATAAAAAAACCCACTATGGTCGGTGACAATTATAAAAAAAATCTGTTTCTTTCATGTCATTTTTTAGGCATTATGATACGTTGATCATGGAAAATTTTTGGCACATTGTTCTCTGCTTTCCTTCTCTAACATGGGATATGCCATGAGGCTTAGTCTAACTAAGGGGAATTTATTATATTAATCCCCGGAATACTTTAGAAGAAACACCTGTATGGGGCCTCGTTGTCATTATTGAAGAAGAGTTGCTTTTCTAAAATGAAAAGGGATGGGGTATATTTCTAATCAATTAGTTATAGGAAAACAGGTTTCTGATTAATTCTTTCTAGTTTAAGGGATTTCATTGTTATCTTTTTCGATTCAACTTTGTTTATAGTTTGTGAAATATCTATTGATAAAGATTTAGATGGTAGTAATATTCTTTTTTTTTTTTTGAGGAAGATGGTAGTAATATTATGGTAGTAATATTCTTGTCTAATCACTTTGACTTTTGATATGACTTACGCTTTTGGCTCTAATATCACATGAGCTACTAAAATAATAATTTATGTATTGCTATAATGTTGCTATTATAATAAGGCAACTAACTTGCAAAGGTTCCCCCTTAAAAATATATATATATATATATATATATATATAATAATAATAATAATAATAATAATAATTTGCAAAGGAAAGAACTTGCCATTTAGGTTCTTCATATTTTGTAGAATGCCTGAAAAGCCATCTATTTGGAAGCTCTCTTTAAAGAGTTTTTCCACACTCATATCTATCAAAAAAAAAAGATTTTTCCAAAATTCATTGAGGATGGTCCTCTAGTAAATATATATATGCGGTTCTAGAACACAACTTCTTACTTTAGTATG
>JAOWBE010000074.1:14588817-14603739 GCA_028566155.1 Quercus phellos
GCTTACTTCCTTCTTCTTGTACACCGGTCTTGTGACCTTATTTACATACATTGTGCTTATATTTGAGATATATATATATATATATATATATGTGGTGATGTATGTCTTCTTCACCTACCTCTACATGTGTTGTTTCTTTTCTATCTTTATACACATGTCTTTTCTTATATGCAATCTATTATTTCTGTTTCATACAAAGATGTCTTGATGAGTTTTGTTTAAAGTATTTCAGAAATACAAGTTGTCAAAGTCTTCTTGTCATAAACTCTCTTCTTGCAAAGTTTTTCAAGAGTTTATGTTAGGATAGATTTTATTGTATTCAACAAATGAATATAAGTTAAGTGATTTATGACTTTTCTCATATGTGCATTTGTTTGTTGTGGTTTTGTCACAGATTGCCAAAGGGAGAGATTATTAAAACATATGTGATTCAATGTTAGGAACATATGTCACTATTTTGTGTAATTGACTAATCCTTTAACAAAACACACTTTACTTGTAATTGGGTAGATCTAGGATGTGTTTAATATTTCAAAGAACAAGAATTCAAGTCTAATATTGAAACCATGCAAATCTTTCCAAGAAACAACTGAAGAAGTGCTGATTTTTTAAAACTCGATAGTTGCTCAACACCTCTTGACAGCTAAGCTATCTACTGAGCTCTTCAACTTCTTTTTATTGCAATCTCGATACCTCTCGATAGCTAAATCGATCAATCAAGAAACTTTTTGTCCTCTCGATAGCTTCTCGACACCTCTCGATTGATCGAGCAACAGGCTCAATAGATAGCTATCTATTAAGGTATCTATCGAGAATTACGGAAATCAGTTTTTCAGATCTAATTTTTGGCCCATGCTTATGTATTTGTGTAGGGTTTCTTTTCTCACAACCCTAAACATGTATAAGGTTTATTTTAGAGGCCGTCACATAAGAGAATACAAGGAGAACATATGAAAATAGTGACCGATGCTTTATTCTCTCTGAAAGAAGCTACTGCATTTTTACGCCTTAGGGTTTTGTAACCAAGTGCTTTTTGATCTTCATTGTTGATGAAGTGGAGAACTTTGCAGCCAACATCTTCTTCAAGTTGGTGAGTTAGTTACGCACTAGAAGTCGTGCATCATTGGTTAGTCACGTATTGGGATCCGTGCCTCAAAAGGGTGGTGTTCATATATTGAAAAGTTTAGAGGTTCTGAAGCGGTAGAAGGTTTTTGTTGTAAGTTTATCTACGGGGATATATTGTAGAGTCTAGGGGCAAAGGTTTTGTACTGGATTTAAAACTTCTCTTTACTATAGTGGATTGCTTTTTGAGAAGGTTTCCCCCCAGATTTTTTACTGTAAAACTAGTTTGTTTCGTTGGTTTTCCTGGGTCATCATATCTTGTCTTATTTAATTTTCTGTTGTGCATGATATTGACATGATATTGATGTTTTGTTTGTTTTAATAAACTTTTCAATAATAAATCTAATTAACAACTTGGGTTTAATACTTGTTAATTCTATTAACCGGGGTCTAAATTTTCCAACATACTGAAAATATAAGTAAAAGTACGATTCAAATAATTAAAAAATTGCTTAAAGCTTATGATAGTCCCTATTAATGAACGGATGAGAAGCAAATCATGTGTAGAGGAGAGCAATTAATGCACAAATTAGAAAGAGTGGGTTAATTCAAGTCGAGAGAATAATAAAAAGAATAAAAGAATATCTAAATTAATATTATTAAAAGTAATAAAAAAATTGTAATCAAATTAAAGAGATTATAAAGAATATGATTTCAGAAAAATAATAGAATGATAGAAAATAATATTTGTTGCCGACAATAATTAGGTTTTGAAAAATCTATACTATATCCTGAAATTTCGAGACTAAGACTTAATTGGATTATACCATTTGAGCAATTAATTAATTTCTAATTGGAGCCATACGTGGCCTAGAGAATTTAGACCATTTGCATCTCCATATCAATAGTTCATGCATTCTCATGCTGCATTATCAGTTTCCAATCAAGCACAAAATTAAAGAACCACCATGTACGTAATTCAATCTTGTTACGATCATAAGTATATAAGAATATACCCTATAAATTAATTATTGTCTATGTGAATTTCATGAACTCTATCATGTCTTTATTTTGCTCGTACGATTTTCCTTCGTTTAATCTGCATATATATACCGTCAAACCATCTCAACAACAAAAAAGAAAAATAAAATAACTTGACACATAAGTAAAGGATTTACGACTATGTAAAACACGTATTTCCTTTGTTTACTCATTTTTTTATTGTCGTAATTAATCGTATAGCATTTGGTCAAGCCATCCATCATATTCAAAATCTTGACTTAATGTGTAATGCAAGATCTTCGGTTTTACTTTGCTTAAAAAGATACCAAAAAAGTTGTTCTTGAAACTCTTTTGAGGGTTGAATCAATTCTATGCATATCCCCGCTCTTTACCGACACTGGATTTGGCCCCAAAAGTAAACTAAAGCATGCATCATACTAGAAAACCCATCGTCCCCACCAACACCACCCATCATCAACAATTGGGAATTCTATGCATATCTTTGAACTTTACCACGAGAAAACACATCCACTTCACTTTGGTTCAAAAAGGTGTATATATATGACAGGCCGTCTTACTTTGACAATACCAAAAAACTTTGATGTATTTCTGTGTAAGGACTAAGGTGTACCTCTTTAACTTCTTTTTGTGGCCACTTTTTGGTCTCACAATTCAAAAAAAGATTTTGTTCATTACTTTTGAATGGATTCTGTTAATAAGTGTTCTTAAAACTTTGATGTATTTCTGTGTAAGGACTAAGGTATATATACATCTTTAACTTCTTTTTCTGGCCACTTTTTGCTCTCACAATTCAAAAAAAGATTTTGTTCATTACTTTTGAATGGGTTCTGATAATGGGTGTTCTTAAAGCATTTGTTTATAGATCATTTGAAGAAAGTTTTGATGTCACTTTTATGAAAAACATAAAAAATAGTTTTAAAAAAATCAATTAATTGTTTCTTCTTTCATAAAAAGATTTTAAAACTATTTCTTAAACCAATATTCTTAGCATTTGTCAAATTTTCCCCCTTTTTATTTTATTTTATTTTAATTTTTCCTCTTTCTTCATTCTTTTTGCATTGACTCCATAAAGTGTAGGGTCAAAAGTTCAATTCCCGATTAAATTATAAAATCAAGCAGTGTTCTCTCTAATTGATTGATAGTAAGTAATTTTGCCTCTACACTCAAAAAATTCAGTCAATTTCAAACTTTTAACAGAAAATTCAAATGTCTTGAAATGCATGGCCTATTCAATTATATTTCAATTAATTAAACTTGAAATGTCAATTTTACTCTTCAAGTAAAAAATTCATAAATTTAAAAGGAGGGAAAAAGCTAACATTTAATTCTTATACCAAAAATAAATAATTATGAAATAAGCAAAATAACTCACATATCAAGAAAAATAATTCATATATCACCATATGAAATTAACAATAAGTAAAAACAAACAAACCATTTCAATCAAATTACAATAATAGAAGCAGATTCCTTGCATCCTTGAGAGAATCCTCTATTAGGTAGTGGCGGTTCCATGATTTTTTTTTTCTAGGAGGTCAATATATAGTGTTGTAATTTTTGTGTGCTAAAAGTGATAATTTTTTACTAATGAATAAGAAAAATGCAAGGAAAAGTAATTTTATTCTGCGGCCAATCGCAATGCAAGCCAGATTCCAGAGAGAAGGTTTATTTATTTGTAAAAACGAAGTAGCAATTTTAAGAGTAGAGATACTGACACAACACTTTCACAACAAAATCTAGGTGGCAAGTTGTTAAAGATATGTAAAAAAGTGATGTTATTTGTGGGTTTAGATAAAAACCTATTAAAACTTGCCACTTAACCTTTATTGTAAAATTATTGTGAAATAGCATTAAATGATCATATTCAAGCTTATTTCAATTGGGATTAAAGAAAATTTAGGATTAGGGTGTTCAGAATTTTATTTTAGGGTTCAAAATAAAAAAAATAAATTTTATATGTAATTTTTGTTTTTTGGCCAGGTCAAGGGGTTCATTTGAACCCTCTGGGCTGGCTATAGAGCTACCCCTACTATTAGGATTGAATGATGAGCACTAAATATATATATTAATTAGTTGGAAAAGGTTTCTCTTCAAATTAGTTTAGAAAGATATTCTTCAAATTCCTCATATATCTTTTTATTAAATTTGAATTTTGAAAATCTAACCGTTAGATTACATATTTTTAATATATCCTTCACGCATATGCTTGCAAAATTTCAAGAAGATAAAAAATTAATAGATTTTATCAATTAAATATTTACATTTCAAGTTTTTGTGGTCTAAAATTATGCATAAAAGATAAGTTTATTTATCAAATAGTAAATAACGTCTAATATGAACAAAATTTGACATGCATGTTTAGAACATAAACAACATGCAATCCAGTTATTAGCCCTATGCCATTTCCTTGGTGGGCATGGGTGGTATTGGCAAATCAAATCGTCCAACTAGTCTATAATCATCATTAAGTGAAGGCTCATTTTGACAAAAGAATTTGGGTTTGTATTTTTTAACCTTTTGATCAATGTAATGTTGCCAAAGCAATCATTCAAGCATTTGGAGGTGTTGATCCCAACATTACTGAATTGCAAAGTTTATTGGAAAAAAATTGTGAATTGATTGGGGGAAAGAAGTACCTTCTAATCTTGGATGATGTGTGGATTGAAGATGACAGAAATTGGGTGCCAATCAAAGAAGCATTCAAATATGGTTCCCAAGGTAGTAGAATTTTAGCAACCACACGTAATAAAAGAGTTGCTGATAAGATAGGAAGTGTAGAGATCATCAATTTGGAAGTTTTGTCTGAGGAAGATTGTTGGTTTATGTTTAGGAAAATAGCTTCTTCTTCTTCTTCTTCTTCTTCTTCTTCTTATTATTATTATTATTATTATTTTTTTTTTTTTTTTAAGGATCCAACTCTATGTGAACAACTAGAAGACCTTGGCTAGAAAATAGCAGAGAAACGCAAAGGCTTGCCACTTGCTGCAAAGACTTTAGGAAATCTAATGCACTTCAAGAATAGTAAAGAAAAATGGAAGAGTATTTTGGATAGAAGCTTGTGGGAATTAGAAGATGATGAAATAAAAAGTCTTTTTGCACCTTTGTTATTGAGTTATTATGATTTTCCCTCACCATTAAAATAGAGTCTTTGATATTGTGCTATCTTTGCAACAGATTATGTCTTTTTTAGGAATGAGTTGGTATTTATGTGGATGGCACAATGATATATCATGTCAAACACAAATATGGAGATGGAAATTATGACACAAGATTATTTTGAAAAATTAGTCATATGCTCTCTCTTCCAAGATATTGAGAAAGATGGGGATGGTGGCAAGATAAAAAATTGTAAAATGCATGACATAGTGCATGACTTGCACAATTAATGTCAAAAAATGAATGCTTCGCAATCAATTCTGATGTAGAGTTGCTATTAGATTATAAAAATGTCTACCACTTGCATTTAGAAATTTATGAAGAAACCCAATTTCTTGAGTCAATCCGTTTATTGTGCAAAAAATCTATGCACTCTCATTTTTATTATAACTTAACTAAGTTATTCCAGCATTTTAGATATTTACAGACATTAACTTTGAATTGTGTATATGGTGATATGTTAATAGAACTTCCAAATATAGTGGAAAATTTCATACATTTGAGGTAACTAAAATTAGTTAACCATCGTAGAGAAGTATTGTTTGAAATCATTTATAATTTATGCAATTTACAAGTTTTGAATATTATAATTCATAGTGGCAATTTCACAAAATTGCCTCAAGGGATGGCTAACTAATTAACCTAAGACATTTTATTTTTGATTCTAAAGACTTTATGTCAAATGTAAAGTTTCCAAGAGGATTTGGGAGATTGACTTCTCTTAGAACATAAATTCACTATAAGTGGCAAGGATGATAACAAAAGATATTGAAAGCTCAAGAGTAAAACTATTATAGCTTGTTTAGACCTAAAATTTTAAAATTACTTCTTAATTGCTTTAATCTACTCAACTGAGTGCGGAATCACAGTAAACAAAGCACAATTAACCAGGGCTACTTCCTAGTGCGTGGATATACATAATTAACAATTAAATGTAAAGTGCAATGAGTAAAGGAAAAGAGATGCAAATACGGGATAACATGATGATGTATTATCGAAGAGGAAAACCAAAGAACTCGACGTGAAAACCACTCCGCGGCTCTCCAAGCCAAATCAATCCACTAGTGAATAAGTTGGAGTACAAAGATTATAATATAGACCCTCCAAGCCTAGATTACCCTTTGTACTTAGACTCTCTGAGTCCCAGCTACCAACAAGCTTCACCAAGACTTATCTTCACTAGCTTTCCAGATCCCACAATTAGCTCTAATTGCATCCACCCAAGAATGGCTTCATCCAATGCTTCCTATAAGCACCAAAACAACTCACAACACTCAGAATTGATGAGGTATGTGTTTGGGCTTAAAACCTCTAAAAGGATATGTAATTAGAGAGGTAGAAATAGAGGAAAAGTAAGAGAAATGTGTAGAGGATTATGGGTGTACAATCTCTAACTCTCAAATGGATTTTTAAGGTTTTCTCACTGAATTTCTCTTTACAATTTCGTGGGTAATGTGAGTTTATATAATGTGGGTAAAGAAATGAGGAAAAACACACAAACAGTCTGGTAGTGCTTCTCGCGAGTTAGGTCACAAGTTGGCAAAGTCGCGAGCCACTCGTGAGATGCCATCAAGCACTTAAAGTCTTCAACTTTGGTTCCTTGAATCATTACACATAGAGAACGGGAAGTATTTGAAAAAGATGAGGGATGAATTTTTGGGAATAGAAGAATCCAAAATGGAGAAGAAAGACAACAAAATAATACTAGCATTTTCCAAATTTGAAATCTCTCATATTTGGAAATTTGATTGTGTGGGAAGACTGTAATATTATTATAATGCCACATCTTCAAGAGTTGAGCATTAACGCTTAACCAAAGTTAAAGTTGCTGCCAAACTTCTTTCGTACAACTCCGTTACAGAATTTGAACATTAGTGTCCAATTCTCAAGGAACGTTGCCAAAGAGAGATAGGAGAGGACTGGTCCTAGATTTTCCAAATCCCTAACATCCTGATTGATAACAACATTGTTCAAATAGATAGTTGAGAATTTAACCCAGAGATAACTTCTTCTATTTTTTGTTCTCCTTTGGATTCTTCTTTTACTTTGCAAAAATTTATAGAAAAAACATTGTTGATGAATTTATCTAGCTCTCAGTAATTTGAATTAGGCGATTTATATTGTATATTGTTGTACATATACACATAACTAGTATGCATAGGATGTTGTTGCTTAACTGCTTCATTAGTTCAATAGATATCCTTAAAAATCTCATTCATTTGCAAATGTGTAGAGAGAAAACAACTCCAACTCCAATCAATGTCTACCTAAGTCTTTCTAATTCAGTTACAGTATCTTTTATTTATATGGGCCTTGCTCATTTTATTGATTTTTAAGGCTATGGATATAAGACTAATCTCAAATAACTCATATGGTTTTCTTTTGGTAGAAAGACAAGGAAGAAAAATGGTTCTTGTGATCTCTATGTTTTTGGGTTCATGAATTTGAGCTCCAAGTAGAGATTTTTGGATGATGATGGTGAAAGATGATTTTTGTTAGTGTGTCTGTTGGCAAAGTTCATTCTTGGCTTGATTTAGTGTTGCAAGTCTAATCTAGTGGCATCTTCATTTATTTTACTAAATATATCAATTGAATATTCTAATTGATTGCCAAGTAGTCCCACAGATTAAACATTATTATTAGATTCTCAATAATTTGAATTAGGAAATTTGAATTTACCATGATGACGAGAAATTTTTGAAAAATTATAACATAAAACGGTCAGTACGACACCAGTATGACACCTGATACGGCACTCTAAATGAAGTGTTCGTGCTTTCTAGTAAATAACAACTTTTGATTACACTCCATTTAAAAGATTTTAACATTTCTCCTGTCAATTATAAAATCAATGACCTTTTTATATAGAAATAACTACAAATGGGTCCTTCTAAGTAAATTCTTAATGTCTTTATTGCTTTAATAGGATATCTTAATCTCCATAAATGTGTTGAGTGACTCTATAAACTAATTGAGGTTCTGTCCACATTGATCGGACTTCAACAAAGAGAAACCTAACATTTTGAAACATTTAGTTCCGTAATTGTTAATTCTCAGCTCATTTAAATTTTGAAGCAGTACTACTGTCTTGTGTCCTACGGAATAACAATTTATGTTTTCCACTGGTAAACCTCAAGCTCTAGTTTTTGGCCCATTGTCCATGGATTTGAGTCTAGACTCTAGAACAGTTTAAAAGATTCATTATGATTTGCATAGAATTGATAATCAAGCTAGTGGCATGATTATTTTCATGATGTTAGTTAATTTCCTCTACTGGTGAAAGACCCATTAGGAAATGTTGATGTGGTACCATTTGTTTAATATTATTTACTGATCCTATGCAATGCATATTGAGGTTGCAGTTTTCTAGTTCCCCAATGAGCGTCACTGGTTGAAAGGTGTTGGTCTCTTCACTCACAGTAATTGTCATTGTGAGTTTATTTACAAGTAATCAATTTCAAGCAAAATATTATGATATTGATTTATAGTTTTTTTTTTTTTTTTGGGTATAAAAGACAAGAAATTCCCCCTTTCAGGATTCATAAATTTAGATACAAGTTCAAATTTTTGGATGATGATGGTGAAAAGTTATTTGCGCTTGTGTGTGTCAGCAAAGTTCAGCATCAGCTTGATTCGGCGTTGCAATTCTGATCTAGTCATGGGTAACACCTTCTTCATCATCTTCTTTTATTTCACCAAAATTTCAATTAATGATCCTACTCAAATCTCAAAAATTCCCTCAAAAAGATAATAATCACAACTTTGGTAGATTAATTTAATAGATTTTGACCAAACTAACTAAGACACTAACACGAAAGGTTCAATCTTGTTTGCCCTTTATATGCAACTTTACCAGAATGTGTGAATGTGTTGAAGATTCTCTATTTGAAAAGAAAAGAAAAAAATAATACCTGAATGAATGTTACTCAAATTTTAACTTAACATATTGGCTTTCTTTTGTATTCAATCTAAGTTGGCGACACATAAAAGAAATCTACATAATGCTAGGCTTAAGAAGAAAGAAAGGGACCCTCAAGGCTTTAAAATGCTTTTGTTAATTATCAAGTACGAAAGTTATAGGGTTAGGTAATAGCTATTTATCAAGTTATAAAGCAATATCATATGCTTAATTCTTGTTGTAGAGCCTGAAGTACTTCTTTACATGAAAAAGTCTAAGTACAAGAGGCCCGTTCCCAACTGGAAAGAAGAAGAAACTACATATAACTTGGATTTGTTAGTTGAATCATTTACTCCTCCACTGTGAGGTATATCTCGATATTTTCTTCTTAATCATTTGTCTGTTTAACCTTATCATTTTGTCCATCTTTGATAATCTTATGCTAAGTATTTGATTCTTTTTGGCCTCATTTGAACCAAACATCTAATTCTAATATCTAGGGATGTACATTTTGTGATGAATCAAATTTTCACACGTGGACGCACATTTGAAAAAAGGCCACAGAAGCAGGTCCTCTATCATTTCATAATTGAAGCAAGGATGTGCATCATGGAACATATCATGTGCAATCCATATTATTTGGTAGCAGATGAAAGGTGAGCTAGGTAATTGACCAGTTTTCATCTCATGTAATTTTTGGAATCATGTTTTAGGGTTTGAAATTTGTTTGCTAATTTTCATGGTGTAGTGTTATACATTTAGGAGATTAATGAATACAAAGGCATGTGGATTTCTTGTCTTAGTTAGTGGAGGGGATGAGATGATAAATTCTTGCTTTTCTTTTTACCATTGGTAGTCGCCCAATTTGGAATGACATTCAAAAATGGAAATACCTGAATTAGTCACCAATATTTTAATGGAAAAAAGAACGCAATGAAGCCATATTACTGGCTCTAGGCAGTTCAATTCTGATTCACTTATAGGTAACTTTATATTCTTTTTCTAATGCTATTGTTTTTGCTTTTTAATCCATGGTCAACGAATTTTATTTCCAACCCTTAAGGGCCTAGGAATGTTTTGGTCTGATTTAATCAGAACATCATGCAAAATCTTCTTTCCTCATTAGGTCTGACTCAATCTTAGCATCAGGCAAAAGGAAACCCCATTACTTATAAAAAAAGGGTGCAAAAGACCTGTTGCTACTTATAATCTATACATTTGAAACCTGTGTTAAACAGTACTCTTCTCTGTGGGAAATTCGGAGTACCTTCAAAAGCTTTTGCGGCTAGACCTCCTAAAATCATTGACAATGTCATATCTAGCTCATCCCCTAGTATAATCTATGTTTAATTCTCAAAATAATCTTCTTCTGTTTGTCATTCATTTTTTCAGATCTTAGACAAAGTCCTATAGTAGTTACAAATAGCATTCGACCAACAGATTAACATATACCTTGTGGGCAGTTATTTCTGACGGATGAGGAAGATAAGATCAATCTCAAAGAGGAAACCCCTTCAGGGAAGTCAAGGATTCAGTTGAGGAAGGAAATGAGCATGATCTTGACACCACCACTCACAAAGGAAATTGAGGAAGATAACTTCCGTTTTGTTTGTTTGACTGTCAAATCCATACTCATTTCTGCTTCTCATTTGAATAGTCTTTAATAGCTCTGTTTTGTTGTAGGAATTAGGATTATATTTTCTGGGTCATTTTTTTGCTCCTCCTCTTGCTTATAAGTTAAATAAGTTGCGAGGCATAGTAGTGAAGTTTACTGCAGGACTTAGCATTCAGCTGCTGGATATAGTCTGTCCTAATAGTCACCTTTTTTTATTTTAAAAAAAAAAATCATTCTGACTACTATTTTGATTGCTCGTGTATAGCTCATGATGCTCATCCCTTGTTTAATGTATAGACTTTGAAATTCTTCTTAACATGTTATAGCTCCTTGAAATTAAGGTTAGGCTACTATATATATTCACTTTAGATTATTACATTGATGTCCATTGTGATTAAAAGTATCATAAATCTAATCATTAAAAAAATTATGCCTTCTTTGTGAACTTCTTACTTCTGATGATGCTGGTTGCCCTGAATAAGTTCTAAATCCCAGCCACTAGAAGACATTCCTTGCTTTACAATAGACCTCTAAGGACATAAAAAGGATGTTCAGTGAGCACTTGGGGATGCGAGCATGGATTTTGGACTGCCAAGGGAAGTAAGTTTTTCCTTTTTACATACTAATATTGCCAATGACCAAATCTTCTCGAATTTGTCCTTCATTATTCCTCTGCTGGCTTTATAGGTTCTCTGCCTGGCTGCAACTATTTAGTTTCTTATATCTTTCTCTACATTAATCTGTTGGGTATGGTTGTCACTCATGATTCAGATCACAGATGAAGCTCATTAAGCTAGTAGCCAGTGAGTGTTTGAAGTTATAAGCATGAAGAATGGTGTAGTGCGGTACAGTGTTGAGTTTAATAGTGATGAGAATCTGAAAGATTGACCTCAGATTTCGTCTATTTAGAGCTTAATGTCATCAATTTTCGCATCAACATCAGGCTTACATTGAAGGTTTGCATTTTTATTTCCCTTTTTTTTAACTTCTCATAATTAAGGTGCTTTTCTGTTAGCCTTTTTAGTTATCTAACAGGTATAACTCTTTGTGTGCAATCATCATTATGAAGTTCTATATAATTCCAATAAAATTGCTCAATATCATTCCTCCATGTGGTTATCTAAGTTTTAAATCATAGTCAACAAATTGGAAGTTACTGGGGATTAAGAGGTCTAGTCAAAGCTAACATTTTCCATATTGTTTTTCAATTTCTGATTTATCTCAGTCGTGCACAGTATGGAATTTTGCTAAACATTTTTGGTTTTCCTTTGGCATCAATTAAATATAAATTAAATATAATGCTACAATGCAATAATGGTCACGTCCAGCACACACAGAAATTTACTATGATATTCAGTATGGTGTACTACTTATTGAGAATTTGTGGCTGGGGAATCAAAATTCCGTATCAACCTTGGGATGGGTTTGAGCTTAAGACTTTAATTACCCTTTTCTAAAAACAAGGGAATAGAAGTGAAGTTTACTGAATATTTTCAATTGATAGTATCATTTTCATGTTATAGTGCCCCCAAAAAAAAAATTTGTTGGATTTGCAGTAATATACCTGTTGTTGAATTTTTTTATTTCTTAAGCTTTGCTTTTGTATTTTCTGCCCTTTGCCCTGAAGCTACAACCTTCTTTGTTGAACTTATGCAGTCTAAACTTATTGGAGAAGCGTAGCTTATGCTATTGAAAATCATTAAGCAAGGATGCACCTCATATAGCCATGTCTTACATTCTGGTGCGAGATAGCTAATTGAAAAGGCTCCACATGCAGAATAGCAAAGTTTTATACATCAAAACAACAAAACTCTCTTTCTCCCCCCCAAACTTGTTTACAAAGCCCTATACTCAACTCATGGACACAAAAGGGCTTATATATGAGGCTCTAATCAACATCCTGAATCTAACATGTCATGGATGTCAAGAAGAAACAATGGCAAGCAGTGCCAAATGATGAATAGGAAACAATTGGCTTTATGTAAATCTGTAAATTCTTCTTTCCATGTCCTTTTGTTGTTTGAATGTGAATGACTGGTTATCAAACTTTTCATTATAGGGAAGTGATTTCAAAAGTACGTAGATTGCTTTTGTTAGGAGGAAAATTTTATCTGTACAAGCAATATTTCTTTTAAATTTTGGGTTTCTGATCATTAACAACCAAAGATAAACTTTTGCAGCTGAAAGATGCAGTGGAGTCTTAATAATCTTGAATCACCCAGTTTGCTAAAGGTCAAATCAACAATTTGGATTTAGAAGCAAGTTGTTTATATATTTAATTGTTTGCGTGTGCACTTTTGTGTGGATCAGTAATCAAATAATCAAAAAGCCTATGCCTTGAAGTTGATTTGTATAAGTATTTGTGACATGATCCTTTTGACATCTTAGGATTTGTATAAGTATTTTCCAGTTACCTTTTTTTATTTTCTGTATTTCATTAGCAGAAGTAAACTCTTTTTTCATTATGCGTTAGAGATTTGGGGAATGAGAACCAGGTTGGTGTTGCACCATTCCCAGGAGATGGCGCCTGTTAAGAAAATGACTTAAAATTCATTAGGTTTCTAGGTAGGTTTATGTGTATCTCGGGAAAATGGAAACAGTAATTTCCACGCTACATTTCCTAGGTCCCTATCCAAAATGTTCCTTAATGTATTGAGCCAATTCCAACCAACTATCAGATCAAGTAAATTTTGGTCCACTAAAACACACCCAAATCTAAAGGTTCACAATCATTCCAACAGCCTTCCAAAGCATAGGCTCTAATTTGTAAAATGAGTTTATTCATATGTAGCCATTAATTTTAGTGAAGAGTTTTATGATTTCCATTAGTAAGCGCCAGATTGGGTTCAAATGTCTCTTTCCAGGGTCCCATATTATGGAGGACAAAGAAAAAGAAATTACAAAATAAAAATGTTCACGACCTTGCAGTAAGTGAAGAAATTCATTATTCTTGTAAGTGGGTAGATTAGTGTGAACTGTGAATTGATTAAATCCAACAATTCGATGCACATGACCATCTCACCAATCTTACATAGGACCTTGAACTTAACAACTATGGTGCGAATTCATAATGTACCATGTGAACTTTATTGACAAGAGTGGTTCCTTAAACTTAAGATAGTGGATTACAGTGAATAACATGGGGCTAACTTTGAAAAAAAAAATTGGTTACAATTATGGCGCCTTTGCCTTTTCCACTATTTGGTGTTGATTTTGCTTTTGAGTAAGGTTAGGGATACCATTTTTTTTTCTTCATATATATGTGATTTTACACCCATTTTTTTAACAAAAAGTAGAATCCTATAATTCTTGATTCAATATACAATCCAATCCATGTGACCATCTCATCAATCCTATGTAGGATCTTGATCTTGATCATAATTGGCCCTTAAGTTTAAGATAGTGAATAACATTAGATCAACATGGGGCCCAATTATGGAGACTTTTCCTTTTCCCCTAATTGGTGCTTATTTTGTTGTTGAGTAACATAGGAATACCATTTTTTTTTCATATGATAAGCAACATCATGTTCACAAGGTACCATTAATATCTGATAATAGCTTAATTTTGCATATTTATATCATTATTAGAAAGCATTATCATACTTATTTTGAGTTAATTCATACATTTTATATTTGGTTTTAGAATAAAGTGAATAATCAATTTTGTGCTTAATTGAATTTTAATATGTGAATTTGTCTTTGTAGGAGAATGGAATTAAATAGGTGGATTTGTGCAAAGAAGAAGGCTAATGAATTTTACTTTTACAAGGGCCATAATGAAGTTAAAGAATGACAACCCAACTAAATTTGAGTCAAATTGGAGTAAGGAATCAAAGGAAATTTGCACCAAATTCAAGTCCAATTCGGACTAGGATTCCAACTTGCGCACCAGTTAGTATTTTGGGTATAACTTTCAGTTCAGATGTCCAATCGAGATGATTCAAGTTGGAATGCAAATTTAACTTAAAGGGCTACAACTTTGCAGTTTACCAAAAGTCCGAATTATAAAGTTAAATAGGCTAAAAAAGTCAGTTAAATGAAGCCTAAAAACCTAGAATTTTCTCCAAATGGAAATTCAGCTTATAATAGGATTCCTTAACCTATTTAAAGGCTCTATACGGTAAAATTCAGAGGGAGCTGCAGTAGAAAGTAATTCAGGTTTTCTT
>JAOWBE010000074.1:14647031-14662865 GCA_028566155.1 Quercus phellos
GTTTTTCCCCTAATAAAAGAAGCAAAAGAAAAGACAATCAAGGTCTCCGAAATTTAATTATAAGGATCTGTTCAAAGTCTCTCTCTCTAGGAAGCTTCATCCATAGACTAATTGCTTTAGTTTAACTACTATGATTATACCATTGTACCAAGGTGGTGCGATTGTCACTCCACAAGTACCTTGGTACGATAGTCATTCTACAAGTATAAATGCTTGTAGTGTGTGGGAGGTAAGAACTGGAGTTCAAGTCTTTAGGAGGGAGTTTCGCACACATATACACTTAGATTAGGTTAGAGTAGAATTCTATCTTGTAAAAAAAAAAAAAAAAAAAACCTACCATGATTATGACTACTCGTTTAGTAATATCTACACACTATACCCAAGAGTTGTTTCACAATTGAAGGTAAGAAATGAGTGTAATATCATACTTGGTCACGTTGGTTTTGATCCATGGATTGCTACTATCACCCTTAAGTTACAAGGCCAACATCGTTCAAGCTGCTTCTGTGTTACCCAACAGTTTTTATTATAAATTGAAGGTAGTATCTCACGGGTTCTGATCCTTAAAAGTTCGGGACATGTTGTCTACATTTTCCAAGTCCATCGCGGCAGAGGGAGGCTGTTAAACATATTCAATTATTGAAAGGTAATTAAATTTAAATAATCAGACCATGATGTTGGACTTGCTGTTTCATGATCCAGGTTTGATATAGTTGTTCAGGATTTTTGAATATCATAGCTAAATTGTGGGGGGTAGCATAACATTAAAAATAAATACAACCTGATTTTGATTGCATGAAACTTAGTAAAGGGAGGAGTGTCGATCAATGAAGTAATTTGTACGTTAGTTAAAAAAAATTATTGATGTAATAATTTTTTTGTAGATTACGCTTTGATGATGCTGTTGAGTCCTTGACCACCCTATTCTAATTGAGTTGCATAAAGGCTGAAGTTCCTTTTTCTTTATGTTAAGGACCAAATTCATAATTTACCCCAAAAAAAAAAAAGAAAATTATATAGCCACCATTTGACTTTAATAGTTAAATCCATATTCCTAGACGTCTCTCTCTCTCTGTCTATCTAGGAAGCTTCGTCCATGGACTAATTGATTTAGAACCCAACCTACACGTTTCAGCTTATCAATTGTCTCAAAGACCATCGATCTAGCATCTACAAGTATAAAAGCATACCCAAACACCGTTACACAATATAGGCAGTAAGAAATGAGAGTCCTATCATGTTTGCTCACTTTGGTTTTGATCCATGGACTACTACTATCACATTTTAGTTACATGGGCGATGCCTCTCATGATTTTTCTCATAAACTTAAGGTCGTATCCCATAAGGCTAGTGCTTCTCCACCCCCACCACCTGGACTCAATCGGGGTCAAATTCCTTATCATCCACCATATCGTAAACCGAAGTCACCACCACCAGGTCCATCCTCCAACGGCTAGTTCCAATGTCGTTGAGTTATTTCAAAATTCCTCATCAACACAACGAATACTGTCATCATCAACACCAACACGGTCTCGACAACCATGTCATCATCAATTCATCACGGTCTCGATCAACATGATTGTGCCTACTACCTTTACTTGATTATAAGGGTTATGGCTAAAATTCCTACTTTCTTTGCTTACTCTCCATGTCAAGAATCTAATACTAGAAGCTCTCTCTCTCTCTCTCTCTCTCTCTCTCTCTCTCTCGGGGGCAGGGTTTTATATTTATTGATTTAATAAATTAAGCTCCCATATGCATAACAACCAAGTTCATATATAGTTTAACTCAAGACTTTCTTTGAATCAATTTATCAATAATTACCTGTCATTAATCTTCTAGAGAATGAAATCCTGATAGTTGGAAAGAAGTTAAAAGGTCATCATTTTATAGGTTTTTCTTTTTATATTTTTATAGCGTTTGGACTTTGGCGTTTGTAAAAAGGGTTTGGGGAAAATCCGAAAAAAACAGCCAATTAGTTTTACACCTGTAAGACTGACAAATACACACTTGCGTGGTGTCCGTTTACCATTCCACCATGTTAAATTCTATGCGAGAGCTCTAACACACACTAAAAAAAATAAAAATAAAAAAAAAGAAAAAGAAAAAAAGAAAAAAGAAAAAAAACGAAGAAGCAATATGTTTCAATCCACATGGCTCATCGTTTATTTCTTTAAATTTGAGAGGGGGAGACCTTCACAAAAAGGCAAAAATTCATCAAGAAATCATTCTCTCCAACAAAAAAAGCCACCACTATTTCAGAAAAAAAAAAAAAAAAAAAATCAGTGCTTCTTTGCTAAGTTATGAAAACCGTTTTGGCATTCATTTCCATTTGTTATCATAATATTTTGAAACCAATTTATTTATTTATAATAAACTTATTATTTTTTTTATACAAGATAAAAATTCTATTCTAGCATAATCTATGTGTATATGTGTGTGAATCTCCCTTCTGAAAATTTGAACCCTGACCCTTACTCTTTACACTCTACAAACACTTATATTTGTAGAGTTTTTACTTTCAATCAATTTTCTAATAAACTGATTTTTTTTTTCCAATAAATTGATCAGATTACTAACATTAGTTAATTAAAAGCAAAAATAATTTGGTTTTGTTTTGGGCAAATAATAGAGATGTGCTGCATTTCTAACATAGGATACTTCCAAGAAGTATCCCACGTTTCCCATGAACCCACGTGATTACTTATCACTTTTTCTTTTCAAAGTCTAGCACTCTCCTCTCCGTGTCTCTTCTTTCAGCATACCCTCCAAGAGGGGTATTTTTGGCATTTAGCATCCATTTTTTCTAACAATTTTATTAGTTGTCAAGTTTTTGAAACTATTTTGTAAATTAGCATTTCGAGTCTTAGAGATTTGAATTTGGTGACAAAACTTGACCATTTTAGGCTTGAGTTCCAATACTGGCACACAACAAACATGGAACAATGTTTCCATGTGAGATGCAAGTTTTATAGAAGTAGAAGAAGACGTGGAAAATGGTTGGAACTTGAGTTTTAGATACTCGAGTTCTCCGTGGATTTTTTCTTCCACACCATATTACCACAACTTGAAACTCAAGTTTTAGAGACATGAGTTTCGTATCGAACTCGAGTTTCAAAGCCTCGAGATGCTACTTTGCCAATAGTTTGCAAACTTGACAACTTATTAAAATGTTCCAAAAAATAATGCTAAATGCCAAAAAAATCCTCCAAGAGGACCAAGACCAGCCCGCTCAAGCTCACTTTCTCTTTGGTCATTGGGAGTACTGACAGTAGCTCTTGCTTTTATTTCCCCCTCTCTCACTCTCTTTCACCCACAATAGGTCATTTAAAATACAAAAAAATAAATAAAATAAAACCACCTTAATAGGTCATTTAAAATACAAAAAAAAAAAAAAAACTAATTTCAAACCTAAAGTAGCGGTTTTAAAACACCGTAATAGCTTTACCTATTTTGGCAATTTTTTAAAGCGCCACAATAGGATATCTATAGTAGCGGTTTAAAAAACATCTGCTTCAAATTGCCATAATAGGTCAACCTATTGTGGCAGTTTCTAAAAACTCTATTTTAGGTCTCCTATAATAGTGGTTTTCAAATCTGTTAGAGAAAAAAAAAAAAAACACGGCTTTAGAACTAGTTTTTTGTAGTGTCAAAATCTCAATCTCTCTCTCTCTCTCTCTCTCATATTCAGACCCATAATGTCAAATTCTAACACTGACTGAATCTTCTACTTTGGCTGAAATTAATTGACACGTCCTAGAAGGTTGTAACGCTCAAAACACACTAGAATGGGCCGAAATTCTATTCGAGGTGGATCAAAGGATATTAATGTTCCAAGTTGCATACTAGTACGAGATTTTCCTATTGAAACAAAACAGAATTAAGAACATTACCTTTTTGTATATATAACTATGTATTGGTGTCGAATTTCTCTCTCTTTGGATAAAATTTAACGGAATGAAAATGGGAGGTTTTTATTATCATATTAATGAAAATGTGGGGTTCAAATGGTCACGATTAAAAGTATAAGGTTTGATTAATTACTAGAAGTATGTATAACGCTATAGTCTGTCCGGAATAGAGGGAGCTGGAGGGAAAGGAGAAGGGAATCTATACATTCAGTATAAATTTTTTTTTTTTGAAGGATTTTTAATGAGGAGATAGGTCTTAAGTTTAGATTTCATAAATTTCCATTAATTAAAAAGAAATATTAATATAAGATAAATATTACTGGATGTCGGATAAATTTCCATAAATTTCCTGCCACCAGCTTCTTTTCCATTTTTTTTTTTCCTGCTACCCCATTCTTTTCCAAAATTTTGGGGCCCTCCTTCCACCTAGGGCTTAGGCAATTGCCTAATTAACCTAGTGGAAGGGCCGGCCCTGAGCTATGGAGCCACCACTTTTGACTTAAATCCATATTTCTAAAACCAATCACCATGATATTTCCTCTCACTCTCTCTCTCTCTCTCTCTGAACCTTCATCCCCTGACTAATTGACCTATATAATGTCCAATCTACACGTTTCAGGATATCAATGGTCTCAACTCTCAAGGACCATCCATATCTAGCATCTACAAGACTACAACCATAAAAAGCATACCCAAACCCCTTTCCACAATATAGGGAGTCAGAAATGGGAGTCATATCATATTTGCTCACTTTGGTTTTGATCTATGGGCTACTAGTATCAAATTTTGGTTACATGGGCGATGCCTCTCGTGATGCTTCTATGTTATCCAGCTGGGATAAAGTTATCACCCATGATTTTTCTCATAAACTTAAGGTTGTATCACATAGGGTTAGTGCATCTCCACCCCCACGACCAAAACCCAATCTGCCTAGAATTCCTAGGAGGGGACCAGTCGAACCACCTCCATGTTGCTAGTCAACAATGAATACCGGCATGAACGTTAACACCATCACAGTCTCGGCACGAAGATACCCAAGAATTGTTTCACAATTGAAGGTAAGAAATGGGTGTCATATCATTCTTGCTCAAGTTGGTTTTGATTTATGGATTGCTACTGTCACAGTTTAGATACCGAGGCCAACATCGTTCAAGCTGCTTCTGTGTTATCCAACGATTTTAATTATAAATTGAAGATATTGTCGACTCTAATCGGAAATCTGTTGATGCACCACCACCTCCTTATCAAGATAAGAAGAAATTAGAGAGATGTGAGGCTTATCAAGAAGACGAGCAGCAATGCTTCTATACCAGAGACAAAACGACAGTAGCTTCCCTTGGTGAATTGGCTATACAACTTGTAGTTCTGCTATTGTTGTTTCTGTTAGTAGTTCTACACGTGTGTATGTTAATTAGGATTAGTATAGCACGTGAGTGAGTTAGTGAGTTTACTCGATCTGTTTCCTTCTTTGCACAGCTTATGTATACATACAGGAAAGCCTTGTAATCAGTTAGTGAACAAATTTAATGAAATCAGTTTTACCAAATTTCTGATACTGCTATCAATATTCCTACTCATTTCAAATGTCCTCTTCCTCGACCAGTGACACCACCGTCAACGTACATCTTCAGGAATGATATCACCATCACCATCACTGTAGCACACTCTTACTATATATATCTTTAGTTGACTATAAAGAATATAGTTTAGTTCGGAAGTTCCCATGTTCCTCTATTCCATTCGTGTTTCTCTCTCTCTCTCTCAAATAGGGATTTAAGTTTAACCCTATTAAGTGTTCAACCTTTGATAACAATATTGGTGTCAAAACATGCTTTGATCATCTTTTACTCTTACCATTTTATTAAATTTTTATTTTTATTTTTAATTATTTCTTTATTAATAGAAGAAAAAGAAAGTAATAAAATAGTCCTAAAATTTTTTAGCATATTAACCGTATCGGGGGTGTTGCTATGTTGAAGTCGGGGAGTTCAAATGAACCCCTGACCCCAAAAAAAAAAAAAAAAATACATATATAATATTTGTGTTAAAAAATTTTGTTTTGAAACCCCTACAATAAAATTTTGCACACCTTGAAAGCCCAATTGAATTCAGCTTCAAACTCCAAAAAAAAAAGAAAAAAAAAAGAAGTCCAACAGAAAATTTTTGGTCTTTAATCTTAGAAAAAAGCCTATAAATCAAATTTAACAAATCAGAAAAAAAAAAAAAAGGGGTCAAACCAAACTTAAGAGAGAAATTTAGTCCTCTCCCACTATCCCTCTTCACTTTCCAAATCCAAAGAAAAAAGGTAGTCATTTTACCCACAAACAATCTGTCACCATCTAACCTAGATTTGCCGTCGCATCGCCAACACTTGAACTATCCTTGATTTGTTGCCATTGCCGCTTGATTTGGTATTTTCATCTCTCTTTCTCTCTTTCCCTCTTTCTTTCATTGTGAGAGTGTGTTTAAAGTGTTTTGATAGACTTCTTTGTGTGTTTTTTTGGGGTGTTTTTAGTATTTTGATAGACTTCTTGAGTTCTTTCATTGAATCACGGGGTGTGTGTGGGGTTATAGTATTTTAATATGGGTCCGGTTAATGTGTGCCCTTAGGGCACACATTAACAAATCCATTTTTGGAAAAATTTTATTGGGAATTGAAAAAGTTGTCAAAACTTTTTCAATTCCCAATAAACTTTTTCCAAAATTGGTTTACTATTGTGTGCCCTAAGGGCACACATTAGTAAAATCCTTTTAATATTTTATTTTTGAGTATCGAGTCTTTGACCAGTTGACTCCTTCCATGTGTCTGTACTATTAAGTTTTTGTAATGTTTGATATACAGTATTGAGTTATGAGTTTTGTCTTTTGCACTTTTTGAGACTTTGATTGAAGTGAGTGCGAGTGGTTGTTGCAGGGTGGGTGGGTTAGTACCTCAAAAATAAAAGATAATAAAAATATGAAACATTTATTTAAAGAATTGTAAATTTATAAATTAAAGAATTGCAAACCAATAAACATTTATTGTAAACATTTTTTTTTTCCTGAATATATTTTATTGTAAACACTTAATCGGCGGGATAGAAACTAACAAATTAATTTAAAGAGTTGAAAGAAAATATAAAAGAATTTATAAAAATGTCTTGTAAATTCAATAAAAAATTTGTAAAAGAGTAAAAAAAACTAATAAATTAAAGTATTCTAAGTAATAATAATTAAAGTTCATTTAACAACAATTATTAATATATTATTGTGTTAGAAAAAATATATATATTATTGTGTTACAAAAAAAAAAAAAATGTCAAATGAACTTGTAGTTTATATATATATATATTAGATTTTATATAATTTATATTTCTTATTGACCCCTTTGAACTAAAATTTTAGAGCCGCCATTAAATCGTACCCTCATAAAAGTAGAATATTATTATAACATGTGCCAATTTTTTTTAGCATTTGACACATCTAATGTTATTGTTTTTTTTTAATTATATTTATTTGGTGTGCTAAATACTAAAAATTTAGTATTTAGCACATCTAATGCTAGTTCTCTTAAAGCATTCACATAAAAGATCTTAGAAATTTTAGCATTTAGCATCTAAGAAACCAACTTTATAACATATAACACATCACTTTACAATATACCTTACATCAAAACTTCTATTTTTTTTAACACTTCATTTAAATATTCTTTCTTTATCATTTTTTATTTTTCCTCTCTCTCTCTCTGTTTTTCTCTTTCTCAACCCAACTATTCTCAGCACCGCCGGCCACCACATCCACCCACCCATACCACATTCACCCACCATCGCCACCACCAACCACCAGCTAGATCCACAGCAATCACAAACAACAGTAGAAAAAAAAACCCTTTACATCCACATCCACTCATATGACAACCACCACATCCACCCACCATCGCCGCCACCAGCCACTAGCCAGATTCACCGCAACCACAAACAACAACTAAAAAAAAAAAAAAAAAAACAAACAAACAAACATCTACATCCACTCATCACATCCACCACATCCACATCCACCCATACCATAACCACCACATACACCCACCATTGTCACCAGGCAGGGTTCTTTGCTATCCCCACCACTTTTCTCAATACCAAGTCTCCTGGAGCCAATGGCCTAGACTTCACCCCCTTATCATACCCTTGCTTAAGTTTCAGTTGGTAGTACGCCATTTTTACCGTTGCCACCTCTCTTATTTCCTCGGCCACATCCAGGCTGTCTAGGAACAAACAATTGTTCTTTTCAACATTAAATTGATCAGTTCTCAGAGTTAGGAATCCAGACTCAATGGGGATTACTGCCTTTTCCCCATAAGTCATTGAAAAAAGAGTCTCCCTTGTTGATCTTCGAGGTGTGGTACGATAGGTCCACAACTCGTGGGGTAGTTCATCCACCCATTTTCCTTTATCGTCATCCAACCTTTTCTTCAGCCCAAACACTACAACCTTATTAGTGGCTTTGCCTTGCCCATTCCTTTGAGGATAAGCAGGCAGAATACCTGTTCCTAATCCCTAACTCCTTACAATATCTTCGGAAGGCTTTATTGTCAAATTGAAGACCATTATCCAAGATTAGAGTGTGAGGAACTCCAAACCTGGTGACAATATTCCTCCAGACAAACCTCTTAGCATCCACATCCCTGATATTAGCAAGGGGCTTAGCTTCCACCCACTTGGTAAAGTAGTCTGTGCCGACGAGGAGCCATTTTCGGTTCCCTATAGCTCGAGGAAATGGGCCCACTATATCCAAGCCCCACTGAGTGAACGACCAAGGGCTAGATAATGGATTAGGACTCCCTTGGGA
Source organism: Quercus phellos (assembly GCA_028566155.1). Lineage (NCBI taxonomy): Eukaryota > Viridiplantae > Streptophyta > Magnoliopsida > Fagales > Fagaceae > Quercus > Quercus phellos. Next base: position 14,655,767 of record JAOWBE010000074.1, read on the forward strand.
AGATGAATATTTGGGGCATATCTTTGACATTGGTCACACTTCTTCGCATAATCTTGAGAGGTTCTTTGCATGCTAGGCCACCAGTACCCCTGAGAGAGGGCCTATGCGCTAAAGACCTACCCCCTGTATGACTCCCACATATGCCCTCATGTAACTCTTCCAACAAGGGCTCCACTGCTTCTGGATGCACGCACAATAAATATGGTCCTGAGTAAGAGCGCTTGTACAACTTTTGCTCTTTAGATAGCCAATAGCGAGGGACACTTCTATTTACCTTCTCTGCCTCACACTTGTCCTTAGGCAACAATCCCTGCTTCAAAAAGTTTACTATAGGGTTTATCTAGCTCGGCCCCACAAGGAGGCTGTACACCCTTATCGAGGATACCCTTGTAAGACTAGAGCTATCCATATCCTCAACAATAACAACCTTAGGAAGACTTGATCCCAGAGAAGTGGCTAGCATTGCTAGAGAATCTGCATAAGAGTTCTATCCCCTAGGGATTTGCTTAAATACAAAACCCTTAAACTGATCCCGAGCGCTTTGTACCTTGGTAAAATACCCTTGCATCCTCTAATCCCGAGCTTTGAAGTCTCCATTGACTTGGCCCACGATCGGTAACAAAATCCCTATTCCTGCTCCTTTTCGGTTAGATGCTCCATCCGTATAAACCTTCCATAGGGGAACAACAATGGCCGACATGACCAATTCCCCCAAAACTGCTTCCTCATTCTCGGGGGTACTCTCAGTGAACTCTGCCATAAAGTCTACCAGGATCTGTCCTTTTATGGAGGTCCGAGGCATGTACTTGACATCATAGGTTCCCAGCCTAGTTCCCTATTTAGCAATCCTGCCAGTATAATCTGACTTCCTCAAAAGAGCATGTAAAGGGAGATGGGTGAGCACTACATCAGTGTGGGCTTGAAAGTAATGAGGAAGCTTCCTAGTGGCATGTACTATAGCCAACACTGCCTTCTCCAAAGGTAGATAGTGTGTCTCGGCCTTCTGTAAAGATTTGCTGACATGTTAGACGGGCCTTTGAATTCTGTCCTCGTTTCTGACCAGGACGAGGCTAACAGCATTGTCTGTGATTGCTAAATATGCATACAACACTTCTTCTTGGGCCTGGAAAGTATAGGAGGATTGGAAAAATAGTGTTTGAGTTCCTCGAAGGCTGTTACACACTCTTAGGTCCACTGACCTATGGAGGAGTTAAAAAAAGGGACGATACCTGTTCGCTTACTAAGAGATGAACCTATTCAAATTTGTGGCCATTCCAGTTAATTTATGCACCTCCTTGGGGTTTTGAGGAGGATGCAAGTTATTAATAGCCTTAATTAGTTCGGTTGACCTCAATCCCGTGGTGAGTGATCATGTAACCCAGAAATTTGCTCGAGCTCACACCAAAAGAACACTTGGCAGCGTTAAGGTGTAGCTTATGCTTTCTCAGAACTGAGAATGTCTCTTCCAAGTCAGCCAAATGCTCCTCCACCCACCTGCTCTTTATTACCATGTCATCAATGTAGGCCTTAATATTCTACCTAATCTGTGACTCAAACATTCGTCTCACCATTCACTGATATGTGGATCTTGCATTTTTGAGACCAAAGGACATGGCCCAATAATGGTAGTTCCCATTGGGGCCACGGAAAGCCGTCTTTTCCTGATCAGGTAATGAAATGGGTATTTGATGGTAATCCTGAAAAGCATCTGAGAAACTCACCTAAGGGTGTCCCACCGTGGCATCCACCAGCTAGTCGATTCTAAGAATGGGGAAGGGGTTTTTCAGGCAAACTTTATTCAAATCTATGAAGTCCACGCAGACCCGCCACTTCCCATTCTTCTTCTTAACCAAAATAGTGTTGGCTAACCACTCGGGATAGAAGATCTCCTTAATAGCTCCAGCTTGCTTCAACTTGTTTACCTCTATCCTTACTACTTCGGCATGTTCTTTGGATGATCCCCGAGGAGGCTGTTTACGTGGCAAAGCCTCGGGATTAACATTCAATTGGTTACATATAAGCCTAGGGTCGATCCCTAGAACATTATAAGTACTCCATGCAAAGACATCAACGTTAGCCTCCAGAAACTTCATCAACTCTGATTTTTCCAAGGATGGCAACTGGGATCCCACTTATAAATATTGCTCCTGATCTTATCCTATTATCACTTTCTCCAGCCCCTCAGACAAGTCCCCTGATGCCTTGGTTTGTTGCCTCCGTACAGGGCCCTTTAGTTGCTATGGGGCTAGATCTTTCATCACCGTTGTAGGATCTAAAGGCTACCGTGTAATTGTTGACACCAAGCACTTCCTAGCCATGGTCTGGCTACCCACCAACTCTCCCACTCTTCCCTGAGTAGGATATTTAACTTTCAGATGTAGGGCCGAGGATATGGCTCCCATAGTGTGAAACCAGGGTTTGGCTAAGATAGCTGTGTAGGGGGAAAATGCTTCTACCACAATGAAGTTAACCTGCACTTCCTTTTCCCCAGCTTGTATGGGTAACCTTATCATTCCTTGGGGGACCACCATCCTACCATCAAAGCCCATCAATGGTGAATCATACCTTTCCAGGTCCTTAGGCTTCAAGTTTAGCCCCTTGTACAAATCTGGGTACATTATCTTTGCTCTACTTCCCTGATCAACTAGCACCCTTTTTACATCATAGCTCCTAATCCTAATGGTAACCATTAGAGCGTCATCATGTGGTTGGAGGGTTCCCTCCTTATCCTCCTCCGAAGAGCCCAACGTAGGGGTGACCGTCAGCCTAGCCATTTTTGGAGCTCGATCACCGACCTTCGAGCTACAACCTCTATTCACGGACATAACCCTAGTACCCAAGCCCCCACAGTTCCCTGCCTTGGCAAAGATCATTTTGATAGTACCTAATGCTAGCCAAGAAGCACTATCCCTATGAAATTCAGTTCCTAAGTGAGCGAACTGTCCAAGAGGTTGATGTAGAAACCGGTTGAGCTTCCCTGCCTTCACCAACTGGTTTAGGTGATCCCATAGGGTTCTACAATCTTCCGTAGTATGTCCTCTGTCCTGATGGTAGTGGCAATAGAGGCTTTGGTTTCTCCTAAATAAGTCCCCGCCCATCTTATTGGGCCACTTAAAATAAGGCTTATTCTTAATTTTCTCTAGTATCTAATATACCGGCTCCTTAAACAACAAGTTGACCAACTGAGTTCCTGAAGGCGACGTTTGATTAGAAAACTCCCTTCGAGGGTGATTACACTAGTATACTCCTCCCTGAGAATCCCTCTTCCTCGGTTAATTTTACCCTTTCCCTGTATCTGGTTCTCCTCCACCCACTAATAGTTATCTATGCGATCCATGAGTTGGCGCATGTTCAAGGCAGATTTCATCGTCAGTGACTTCCTCAACTTGTGCTCGGCAGGGAGACCAACCTTTAAAGTCCTCACAGCCACATCCTCAAAATTTCCATCAATCTCATTATATGTTTCCCAATACCTATCCGAGTAAGTCTTGAGGGTCTCTCCTTCCCTTATCGCCATAGACAAAAAATGTCAACTAGCTTAGGGACCTTGCTGCATGTGATGAATCTTGCCCCGAATGCCCGCATCAATTCCTCAAAAGAACCTATCGAGCCTTCTTCCAAGGCATCAAAACGATGCATAGCCACAAGCCCTAGACTAGAGGGGAACACCTTGCACATAAGGGCTTCGTTATTGGCATGGACTACCATTTTCTGATTAAAGTGGCTTACATGCTCCACGGGATCAGTCCTCCCATTGTAAATGGTAAATGTCGGCTGAGAAAAATGATGAGGAAGTTTTGCCTTGTTAAACCTCTTGATGAAGGGTGACTTAGAATTCTGTTGTAGGGCCTTACTTATTGCATCGTTTCCCATGCCATGGTGGGAAGACCTTCTTTCACGTTTATTACTACTTTTATCCAATTTGTCCCGGTGTGAAGAAGCTGAGTAGGACTCGTTAGATGGGGTTCTAGACCTACGATGATATGAACGGTCCTTGCTTCCCCTAGAACCATCATTTAGTGGGGAGGATGGACTCCTTCTATCATGTTCCATGTGCTTCAGCCTCCTACGCAATTGATCAATTTCCAGCTGCAATTTCCTTGTCTCCTGGTCAAGCGAGACCTGACTCTTAGACCTTGAATGACTCCGCTCAGTATGGTAAGACTCTATCATAACGCTTGGTGTATGCTGCCTATCTCTTCTTCGCTCTAGGTTAACAAACTGGTTCTCCCTTTGAGAACCAACCGATTCCTCCCCATCCTGGTCTACGTTAGCCATGAATACTTAGGACAAATCCACCACACTTTGCTATTCCCACAGATGGTGCCAATTGTAAGGACCGGAAAAACTAGTAGCCCAAGCCCACTTATAATAGTGGTTGGGTCGGTCCAACCGTGGCCCAAAACAATGAATTTATGAGAAAGGGAAACAAGCAACTAAATAGGGACTTCACCCGAGGTGAAAAACAAGGAAGAAATGGCAGATCTTATTAAATGAATGAACCACTTTCTCTCTATAAATTGTCGCTAGAAGACCATATTTACATAAGAATTATTACTCCTTACTCTCTTATCTCTAAGTGTTCTTTTTTTTTTTTTTGGTCTCTTGATACTTGTGTCTCCCCTTTCTCTGTGAACCTTCCTTTTCTTATATACTCCTCCATTTTTCATATCTCAACCATCCATTCTTACCTAACATCCCCACTCTCATGATACTTGTCACTTTTTATATTTGAAGAAGGTGGTCTAAGGAGTCTGCTTAGCTATAACTTACACTGTTTAGGTCACTTCCTCATCAATGCAGCTGATAAAGCTATTGCCCACCATTTAATACAAAGGCGACAGGCTACTTCAAACTAGAAATTACCCCTATGACCACTGATTCTCTCTCTCTCTCTCTTCAGATTCTCGCCCCCACTTGGAAGGCCTTAGAGTACTTTGACTCATCTCTTCCTCTCCTCGAGCGCCTTTCCTCCTCGATTCCATGGACTGCGGCATCCCCACAGTTATATGGCAACTCTTCATATCCATCCTCGGTCCTCGGACACCCACACTTACAATATATATATATTTTTTGATTGAATTTTTTTAACTATTTCTTTGCTTGCTTTATGTGACACTAGTATATATAGTATACTAAGTATAGTACTACTATTCTACTAATACATAGTAAAAGTTGAACGGGATCCAATAATAGAACAAAAACAAAAAGCACGCATGAAGATTCACAATGCATTGACAAAAACTGAAAAATCAAATTTTAAAGAGGGAAAGAGTGAAACAAACTATAGCTTAAGTCAGGTCCTTGATGAGATCGAAGGAGAAGTAGAGCTAAGATAGAGAGAGGCAGAGAGCAAGAGTGAGACAGAAAGCAACAATGGGTAAATTTTAGAGATTCGAGATTTTTTATTTGTTTTGATTTGTGATTGTTTTGTATGTAATATTTTTAGATTGAATTTGTATTTTATCTGGTTGAATTTTGGTTTGTCTAGAGATTTAATGATGTTATTTTCTTGACAATTGATTTTGTTTAGACGGATGAATTTTCTTCTTTATTCTTTGATAAAAAAGATGTAACAGTTTTTTGGAGTTTTATTTGCAAGCCAAATTTTTTAATTTTTTTCCTGCTACCAGCTTCTTTTCCTTTTGTTTTTTTTCCTACTAATCCATTCTTTTCCAAAATTTTGGGGCCCTCCTTCCACTTGGGGCTTAGGCAATTGGAAGGGCCAGCGCACTGGGCTATAGAGCCACCACTTTTGACTTAAATCCATATATCTAAAACCAATCACCATGATATTTCCTCTCTCTCTCTCTCTCTCTCTCTCTCTCAAGCTTCATCCCCGGACTAATTGACCTATATAATGCCCAATCTACACGTTTCAGGATATCAATGGTCTCAACTCTCGAGGACCATCCATATCTAGCACCTACAAGACTACAACCATAAAAAGCATACCCAAACTCCTTTCCACAATATAGGGAGTCAGAAATGGGAGTCATATCATATTTGCTCACTTTGGTTTTGATCTATGGGCTACTAGTATCAAATTTTGGTTACATGGGCGATGCCTCTCGTGATGCTTCTATGTTATCCAGCTGGGATAAAGTTACTACCCATGATTTTTCTCATAAACTTAAGGTTGTATCGCATAAGGGTAGTGCATCTCCACCCCCATTACCAAAACCCAATCCGGGCAGTACTCCTAGACCACCATGTTGCTAGTCAACAATGAATACCGGCATGAACGTTAACACCATCACAGTCTCGGCACGAAGATACCCAAGAATTGTTTCACAATTGAAGGTAAGAAATGGGTGTCATATCATTCTTGCTCAAGTTGGTTTTGATTTATGGATTGCTACTGTCACAGTTTAGATACCGAGGCCAACATCGTTCAAGCTGCTTCTGTGTTATCCAACGATTTTTATTATAAATTGAAGATAGTGTCGACTGTAATCGGAAATCTGTTGATGCACCACCACTTCCTTATAAAGATAAGAAGAAATTAGAGAGATGTGAAGCTTATCAAGAAGACAAGAGCAGCAGTGCTTCTATACCAGAGACAAAACGACAGTAGCTTCCCTTAGTGAATTAGCTATACAACTTGTAGTTTTGCTATTGTTGTTTCTGTTATTAGTTCTACACGTGTGTATGTTAACTAGGATTAGTATAGCACGTGAATTAGTTAGTGAGTTTACTCTGTTTCCTTCTTTGTACAGCTTATGTATATATGTGTAAGCCTTGTAATCAGTTAGTGAACGAATTTGATGAAATCAGTTTTACAAAATTTCTGATACTGCTATCAATATTCAGGACACCACCGTCAACGTACATCTTCAGGAATGATATCACCACCACCATCACTGTAGCACACGCTTACTATATATATCTTTAGTTGATTATAAAGAATATAGTTTAGTTCGGAAGTTCCCATGTTCCTCTATTCTATTCGTGTCTCTCTCTCTCTCTCTCTTTCTCTCTCTCAAGTAGGGGTTTAAGTTTAACCCTATTAAGTGTTCAACCTTTGATAACAATATTGTTGTCAAAACATGCTTTGATCATCTTTTATTCTTACCATTTTATTAAATTTTTATTTTTA